>VZQC01014015.1:1385047-1496769 GCA_009823505.1 Rhizomys pruinosus | reverse complement strand
ATTTTGGAGAATGTTCCGTGGGGTGCTGAGTAGAAAGTGTATTCTCTGGTATTAGGATGGAATGTTCGGTAGAGATCTATGAGGTCCATTTGGTGTATCATATCGTTCAGTTCAGATGTCTCTCTGTTTATTTTTTGTCCTGTTGACCTATCCAAAGGACTCAGTGGGGTATTGAAGTCTCCCACTATGAGTGTGCTGGGGTTAGTCTGTGACTTGTGGTCCTGGAGAATTGTCTTTATAAAGTTTGGTGCACCAGAATTTGGGGCATATATGTTCAGGCTCACTTTCAATATATACATACACACATGTATGCACGCACAGCATGTCGTCACACATGCATTAATTCATGAACGCTCAAGCATACACAGGCTCACACAGATCTACCCTAGTACCCAAACCTCTTAGTAACACTGTGAATCCCAGGAAGGCAGGGCCAACGATCTGACCTCCCATCTCCCGTGGCATCTGACATACTTCTCATCACGTGGATTAAGGAGATACCAGCAATTATCTAACTGCTATTTTCCCTTTTCATGAAATAAACCAGGTGTTCTAGTTTGCCTTCCATTGTTGTGACAAAACACTCTGACCAAAACCAACTTGGGGAGGAAAGGCTTTATTTGGCTCACATCTCCTCGGTCACAGTTCATCACATAGGGAGCCCAAGGTAGAAACTCAGGGCAGGAACCTGGAGGTAGGAGCTGAAGCATAGGCCACGGAGGAACGCTGCTTACTGGCTTGCTCCCCTGACCCACGCTCCCCCTGCTTTCTTATACTGTATGAACAACCTGCCCCCGGGGGGCACCACCCACAGTGGGATGTGCCCTCCCACATCACTCAGCAATCAAGACCAATACTCCACAGACATGGGCACAGGAAAATCCAATGGAGGCAATCCTCCAACTGAGGCTCCCTCAACCCAGGTGTGTCAAGTTGACACTAAAGCCGTCCAGCACACTGGGATTTGATAGAAATGTCTCTTTCCTTCAGCTGGAAGCCCACGAGTTTGGAATCTGTGTGTTTTGAAGCTGTTTGCCACCTGGCAGGCGGCCTGCTGGAGGAGGCCCTGTGGGAGCTACCAGGGGATGGGAGCCCACAGTCCTGAGTCTCGCTTTCTCTCTGTCTCTGTTTAGGCTGGTTTGTTTCCTCAGCCACTTTCATTCCCAGCTTCTGACAAAGAGCAGGCACTCCCAAGAGACCACCATCTCAGGGGGCAGGAAGGGGCTCCATGGGTGGATGCTAGTCTTCCACTTCCTGTGACTGCATAGTGGTTAGGCCTTTCTCGACAAACAGCCCAGAAACGTCAAGTCCAATTGCAAGGCAGTACAGAAGAGGCCTGGGTTCCCCTGGAGAGGTGCTTCTGCCCAGATCCACATGGTGAAGCCTCAGGGAGACATCACACGGCCTCACTGAGCATCTAATGAAAAAGTTCTCACATTATCCGACATGGAGATTGCATGAAGCAATCTCTAGGGCTGCCATGCCTTCCTACCTCTGTGGGAATGACAGGTCGGCTGTGCCCGGTGTCTGAACTACAGGATGAGATGGATGTGACTTCACCACACATGCTCTGATGGCTGAGAGTTCAGAGAACTCAGTGTACCCCCACGGTAATTTCACCCGTCTTCCTCTAATGTCTTTGCCTATTTTTCCTCTGACATGCCTTTTCACCTTTTACTAGACTTGGGAATTAATACCGTATCTTCCTGGGGTGTGGATTTCAAAGTGAGGTAATCAACTTCAGGGGCTAAATCCTCATAGCAAGTGCACAACCTGTTCAATCATCTGTAAGGCTATCCAGGGAAACGGCGGGCATGGAGACCTGCTTCATCTCTGCTTCTTCGCAATCATAGAACCGGTTCCTGATTCTTAGGGAAGTTGAGGCAGGAAAGGAGCCCCAATGATAGACTCTTTGTAAAAACAGCACACCAGGGGCTGTGCTGAGAGAATTATGCACTGAGCAAGAACATTTCAAGAAAACGTCTGAGGAAGAGAATTCCTGTCAAGCCCGAGTGACCCTGGCCAGCACTGGGCCAGGAGACCAGTTGTTTCTTTCCATGATCCAAAACAATGGCCAGAACATTAAACCCAGTAAACATCCCATGTGCTGGGTCAGGAGGGACTCACTGGCTCTTTCTGAAGGGATCACCCCAGGGGTGCAATGGGAAACACAGGAAGCCATCACAGGGGTGTGATGGAGCCATGACCCCTACCTAGCTCCAGTTTCAGATGGCGGGGGGGGGGGAGGGGGGACCAACCTGGCCACCTGCGGTGAGGCCATCTCTCCACATTCCATTTCTAGGAACTAGTCCCTCATTCACTATCTCCAAATGTGATCACTCAAGTGGCCAGTGAGGAAGAAGCAGCAACAGTGCCCCCTTGTGGCCACATCGCTAAAACCCAATTCCTCACTTTTGACAGCTCACTGTCAGAGGCTCTGCACTTCTGACCTGGACAGAAGATTCCTGTGTCGGCCAGTATACACCAACCAGCTCAGGACTCCATCTCTTATTATATGAGAATCAGGAGATGCAGACTACCCAGAACAGATACATGTGATCATCATGGGCAGACGTGCAAGTACCACAAACACATGCACGCATACAATATACACATGCCATCACAGCCGAACACACAGGAATGCACACATTTTGACACACACATACGCAAACACAGGCAGAAGCAAAATGCATCATGTGCCCTCTCACAGATTAGCACCTACAGGCAAACACATACCCATTCAAAACACATATATATACACACATGTGTTTTCACAGATAAACACATACATTTTCCAAAAGTACATATGTACAAATGAACCCTCACAAAGAATCACATAGAGATGAATGTAACATCAACTTAAAATACACATGAACTTTCCCATGAATCAAGCCTACAGATGAGCATACGTACAATGACTTAACATATGCAGGCACATCTACTCGACTTCAGCACACATGCATGTGCACTAGCAAAAAAAAAAAAAATCACATGATAGATGACCACACACACCACTCAACATACACATGCGTGCAGTTGCACATAAATGCAGGCTCATATGTGCACATTCAGACATGAACACTCACACAGGTGCACATTCTCCCACAGTAAACACTTTCATACACATACGTACAATGAGAAGAGACTCCTAGGCCTAATATCCCTAAGGTGATGAGCAAATATTTCATATTTAGTATTTCACAGGCCTGAGGAGACCATATCAGGAACCCAACCTGCATGGTCAGTGACCAGGACAAAGACCCAGGGTCAGAGACCAGGACAGAGACACAGGGTCAGTGATCAGGACAGAGAGACAGGGTCAGAGACCAGGACAGAGACACAGGGTCCATGATCAGGACAGAGACCCAGGGTCAGTGACCAGGCCAGAGACCCAGGGTCAGTGATCAGGACAGAGAGACAGGGTCAGTGACCAGGACAGAGACCCAGGGTCAGAGACCAGGACAGAGACACAGGGTCAGTGATCAGGACAGAGAGACAGGGTCAGTGACCAGGACAGAGACACAGGGTCCATGATCAGGACAGAGACCCAGGGTCAGTGACCAGGCCAGAGACCCAGGGTCAGTGATCAGGACAGAGAGACAGGGTCAGTGACCAGGACAGAGACCCAGGGTCAGAGACCAGGACAGAGACACAGGGTCAGTGATCAGGACAGAGAGACAGGGTCAGTGACCAGGACAGAGACACAGGGTCCATGATCAGGACAGAGACCCAGGGTCAGTGACCAGGACAGAGACCCAGGGTCAGTGATCTGGACAGAGAGACAGGGTCAGTGACCAGGACAGAGACCCAGGGTCAGAGACCAGGACAGAGACCCTTCTGCAGGCTCAGTGACCAGTACAAAGACTCACAGCTAAGTCAGTGACCAGGAACAAGGATCCACTTCCACGGTAGCTGACCAGGAATGCAACCCACTTACAGAGTAGTGAGCTCCATAAGGATGGAGCCTCCAGCATGCCCTGTTA
Organism: Rhizomys pruinosus; assembly: GCA_009823505.1. Lineage (NCBI taxonomy): Eukaryota > Metazoa > Chordata > Mammalia > Rodentia > Spalacidae > Rhizomys > Rhizomys pruinosus. Next base: position 1,492,786 of record VZQC01014015.1, on the reverse strand, counting down.
ACCATGCATACGTGTAAGGTCTCCTCATTTCTAGGCAAATCCTCACTTTCAGCCTCCATTCCTCCTTCCTGAGAACCCATCTGTCCCTGTCTTTTTCCCATCCTTGCTCCATGTAGGAGCTGTCTTACCAAGGTCCCTTTCTGTCTAGATGTTCTGGAGCTCCTGGAAGCTAGAGCCACCTCCATTGCCTCCCCACACACACACAGAAGCCAGTGCAGCATAGCCAGGGCTTTCACTCCACAGATCTCACACAATCTACAGAGGAGTGAACCCTCAGCTCCCTCAGAGCCACTAGGCTGTTCAACAAGAGCAAACTCTCCTCAGCTACTTCTGAAGAGGAGGCACATAGAGGACAGCCTGAAGTGTCATCCCGTTGGAAAGAGTTCTTGGGGTGCAGGGTGGAAAACAACTGTCTAAACTGAAAGGCATCTTCTGCTCCCACATCTGCAGTGGGAATTCAGCTCCTTCCTATTATCCACATTCCCAGCTCCCAAGCTCTGCTACAAATGCTTCAGGAGGCCAATAGTGTCCCTTGGGAGGAGGCAGCTGAGGACTTCTGGAGCCCAAGTGCACACGTTTGATGAGATCCCAGCTGCAGTTGACTGTGAAGCTCATCAGAGGCAGGACAGGACTGCAAGTGCTGGGTGAGCCACTTAGTTCCTAATGGAACCTGCAGACAAGCAGGACCTGGCAGCTCCAACTGCCTGCCAAAAATTTCACTTTAATCACTCAAGTCCTCACCACAGCCCATGGCATGGTTACCACTGGCAGCAGACCCATGGCATGGTTAGCACGTGCAGCAGACCCGGGCACGGTCACCACCACCACAGACCCAGGGCATGGTTACTACGTGCAGCAGACCCAACATCTTACGTTGAATCCTAACCCTAAGTGACAGCATTAGAGGCCGGGCCTTTGGAAGGAGATTAGTTGGGAGGGCAGAGCCTTGTGAGTGGGATCAGTGTCCTTATGAAAAGGACCCAGATGGAGCTGGAGAGATGGCCTAGCGGTTAAGGGCACCGACCGCTCTTACAGAGGACCTGGGTTCGATCCCCAGCACCCACATGGCGGCTGAGAACCATCTTTAACTCCAGTTCCAGGGGAATCCAACACCCTCTTCTGACCTCCGAGGCATTGCACCACACAGGTACACAAACCTACATGCAGACAGTACATTCATACACATACAAAAATAAATAAAAAATTTAAAAAAAAAAGAAAAAAAAGGACCCAGAAGATTCTCCATGTGAGGACACAGAAGACTCTGTCCCTTTACCATGTGAGGTCACAGAAGACTCTGTCCCTCTACCATGTGAGGTCACAGAAGACTCTGTCCCTCTACCATGGGAGGACACAGAAGACTCTGTCCTCTACCATGTGAGGACACAGAAGACTCTGTCCCTCTACCATGTGAGGACACAGAAGACTCTGTCCCTCTACCATGTGAGGACACAGAAGGCACCTTCTCTAGATAGGACTCCCTTACCAGACAGAACCAGCTTCTGCCCTGACCAGGAATCTCCAGCCTCCAGAGCCGTAGGAAATGAGTTTCTGCTGCTCCTCAGACACCAGGCTGCAGGGTGTGTGTTGGCTTGCTTTGTTATTTCACAGACTGAAAGAATGAAGCTTACCCCAGTGGACCCAGGGTAGAACAAGGCTCAAGATTGCACCTACTTCATAGACTTTCAAAGGAGCTGTGCTATCCAGGCACACTGTCACCTCCAGCACCAGCCTTCAGAACTTGTGTGTCAGTGTTTAGCTTAGATTAGAAAATATGGTCATCGTGGTTGAGGTGGCGGTATGCTGTATTCTAATACCAGTGAAATCCTGTCATCCCAGTGTGTGACAGGTCTCTAAATCGGAGTTTAATGATTACATAAATTATATAGGCACTACATTAATTTGTGTGTGTCTGTGTCTGTGTCTTTGCGTCTGTGTCTGTCTGTGTCAACCCAACTCATTTAAGCCTGAGCTGCCCTAATAAATTCCCATAGTCCCTTCTCCACTGGTGAGAACCATGGGTCCCAGAGAGGTCAAGTGAGTTACCTTTAATCACTCAGCACATGGCAGGCCGGGTGCAAGCCCAGGACCTCTGTCACTTCCACACACCACCTGCTTTACTATGGATCACTGATTGACAGCTAACCTCTAGTGAAGAGCTGGGAACTAAGACCTGCTTGTCCAAATCCTGCAGCTCTAGAGTCCTCCTCATCATGGCCACTTGGCCCCGGTCCAGGGAATGTGAGCTGCCTGGGGCTTGGAGGGGATGGGAGACAGGATGTGTGGGTCGAGTTCCAGCCATGCTGCCGATACCAGCTCTTGAGTGTTTTCCCCCATGACTGCTCTGCAGGCAGAAACTGACCGTGTATCCCTGAGGTGGACTGATCTCCAACCCTTCCACATGTGGTCCTGTACTGGATAGCCAGGGGCCTCCAGAGAGCTCTGCAGACCAGATACAGACAGAGGGGCCCAGGCACCACTGCGGGGGCAGGGGGGCTGGGGGGGGGAGAAAAGGCAGGCAGAGCCCACACCAAACAGTGCTTATTGGTGATCCTTCATCAGGTGTTTGTTAACTCAGTAGGAACCCACAGACCAACCAACGGTCTAGGTGAAGTCAAGACAACAGGAGATCTTCTTTAAAAAATGAAAACAAAACAAAACAAAAAAGCAGAGAAAGATGCAGAAAACTTACGATAGAATGCATGATGTGGGATGGGTAGGGGTGGGGTGGGGGGAAGGGAAGGGGATATATGCCTGAACTGAATTGGAAAATGATGTATGAAATACACAAAGCATCAATAAAAAAAAAAAAAAAAAAAAGAAGAACCCAAACAGGAGGATTCAGGAATTGAAAAAAAAAAAGCATAATAATTTTAAAAAAGTATTTCCGGACTGGAGAGGTGATGGTTACACTGGTTAGAGCACCTGGCTGTTCTTACAGAGGACCTGGTTTGGTTCTCAGCACCCAGTGACAGCTACATAACTGTAAACTCTAGTTCCAGGAGATCCAACACCCTTCCTTCTGGCCCCCATCCATTAAGGGCTGTGTGCATATGATTCCATTACATCCATGCAGGAAAAAAACATTGCTACCATAAATACAAATAGAAATTTAAAAAATGTTTCGATTCATGTGTATGAGTGTATGTCTGATGTAGTGTGAGTACCCATGTCATGTTTAGATCTGTCATGCAGAGGTCAGAAGGCACATTGGACATCCCGGAATGAAGTTCTGGACATGGTCTTACCTGCCGATGTGGGTGTAGGAACATCAAACCTGGGTCCTCTGCAAGAGCAGCCATGCTTTTAACTGCTGGACCACTATCTAGACCAAATGAAGAAAAATATTTTAAAGCATTCAAAAAGAAAAGATTAAAACAATAATGAATACTACAAAAAATAAAAGTTCCAGGCACAAAGACACTACTACCAACAGTGATAGCAAAGTCAATCCAAAGATTGGGAGAACAATATTTGCAAATTACATATTGAAGAAGGGGGTCAAATTCACAGTATATGAGGACCTCCTATCAATTCAATAATAAAATAAAGCAACCCAATTTTAAAATGGGCAAAAAGAAATGGGACTAATGTGACCTAGCAAGCCATGACAAGCTGCAGATACAAAGCCCAGTTCAGGAACCAGACTCCCTCCTTTGAAGATGTTGACTCAGGAGGTCCCACAGGCCCTCAAACAATACTGGCTAATGAGTGTCCAGCTATGGTTAACTATCCAGGAACTGATGACAGTAAGATGCATTGCTGAAGACACTACATAATGTGAGTTAAGAAAAATAAGGAGGCACAAGCACATACTGATCTGGAAGCTGCATCTGCACTGGCTAGCTGTGATGGAACTAGAGCAGATACCGACCTGGAAGCTGCATCTGCACTGGCTAGCTGTGATGGAACTACAGCAGATACCGACCTGGAAGCTGCATCTGCACTGGCTAGCTGTGATGGAACCAGGGCAGATACCGACCCGGAAGCTGCATCTGCACTGGCTAGCTGTGATGGAACCAGGGCAGATACCGACCTGGAAGCTGCATCTGCACTGGCTAGCTGTGATGGAACCAGGGCAGATACAGACCCGGAAGCTGCATCTTCACTGGCTAGCTGTGATGGAACTACAGCAGATACCGACCTGGAAGCTGCATCTACACTGGCTAGCTGTGATGGAACCAGGGCAGATACCGACCTGGAAGCTGGATCTGCACTGGCTAGCTGTGATGGAACCAGGGCAGATACCGACCCGGAAGCTGGATCTGCACTGGCTAGCTGTGATGGAACCAGGGCAGATACTGACCTGGAAGCTGCATCTGCACTGGCTAGCTGTGATGGAACCAGGGCAGATACCAACCTAGAAGCTGCATCTGCACTGGCTAGCTGTGATGGAACCAGAAGGTGCTACGCAAGTCACTGGAAGAAAAAAGTAATCATCAACTTTACCCAGTGTATCTGTGAGCTGCAATAATGATTGGCTTGGCAAAATATGCCCATTGGTACAATAATGGTGTGAATGGCATGGGAGTAACCAGCTACCTTCTGATTGGATTTATGGCCTGCTTCAGATGGAACCATACCTCACGCTGTTATCAGGCTAGACAGGTCCCAGGCTATAGGCCTACTATTATCATTCTACTAGACATAAACTGACTCCTAATGACTTACTGTTACACTCATAGACTTCTGAATCTCTCGATAGATTATCATCAAAGAAGCTTCTTCTTGTGGCAGATGGTGATTAACACAGAGACCTACAAAATGTCAACATGCGGAGAATAAGAAACTGTGGAGTGCTCAGCCCTAGATGGGACACTTATGTAATACCCTCTCTTCCCAAGGCTCAGGGATCATTGTGGAAGAGTGGGCAGAAAAACTGTAAGATCCAGAGGTGATGGATGGATTCAACTATGTTGTTTGGGCATCACAGGGTAGCTGCACATCTGAACCTAAGGAACTTGTGACAGCATGCAGAAGACCTGTGCCAGCTCTGGACAGACAAAAGCTCAGCACAGATGGGAGATGTGAGCAAGAAGCCCCAGCCCTAGCTGAGGATAACTTAGTCTATTGGCAATTTATAGCTGCTGGGAGAGAGAGCCAATTTTGTTTAAGGATGTGATGCCTGGTAGGTTGACCAGACTCCAAGGGATGAACCCACACCCAAAAGCATTTGAGGAACACAAATTAGACCCAATAGGACTTTAAAGGAAGAACGATAATCATAGATGACAAGCAGTACAGTGGAAGCGGAGATGGGAGAAGAGGTTCAAATGCGCTAGATGAACGTCTTAAAGAATCAATAAGAAAATTAGACAAAAGCCTGAGGCTCCACCTGCAGCTTCCTGGAGTTAGGGAAGGGAAGGCAAATCTATCACCATGAGGCAAGGCAGACATCTCTGTGAGAACTTGCTGGCAGCATAGCCAAGAAGTTATGCCACCCCACTGGTTCATGTTATAAGTGTTTTTAGCCCTCTCTTGTGGGGTGGCTTCAGTGTGAGATGTCCCCTGTAGGTTTAAACGCTTTCTACCCAGCTGTGGTGCTTATTTGGAAGATCTTAGGAGGTAGAGCTTTGCTGGAGGAGGCATGTCACGGGGTGGGAGGCTGCTTTTAGGCTTCATGGTCTGGCTTCAGTTTCTGTTCCCCCTGCTTCTGGACTGCTGACCTCATGCTCCTGCCGCCATGCCTTCCCCTTCACCATGGGCTGTATCTTTCTGGTACTGTAAGCCAAAATAAACCCTTTCTAGTCTAAAAAATGTTTTTAACATGAAAATAACTTGAATAGGCATTTATTCCAAGAAAATACAAACAGCCAAGACACATGGAAGCTCCCCAGCACACTGCTTATTGGGAAAATGCCAATCAAAACTCACATGTATTAGAGAAATAAGTAAAAAAAAAAAAAAAGATCACTAACAAGTGATGGTTAATGATGGAGAAGTCAGAGCCTTGCTCAGTGCTGGGACAATGGAGGGGCCACAGTAGGAAACCACACGCAGTGCTTCACATTACAGCACATCAACTCACCCCGGGCTGCCACAGCCCCACTCTAGGACTCCAGCAGGGCAGAGGTGTACGTGGTGCTCACATCCTCACTTAAGCCCCAGGAACAGGTTTTGGCTATTCCAAGATGGCATCACCAGGCATCAGAAAGACTCCAGATCACTGCAGAGGAGGGGTTCCCATGAAGCTGATGGCTCAGGTGGACAGTTCTGGGCTGGACTGGCCTCAGCTCCCAGTTCCCCAGACCAGTTGAGTACACACTGAACCTGGGGACTGTTCTCATGATACAGGTCAAGCAGACGTAGCCCTACACCCGTCAGACAGGCTCCCTTCCACATGCTCCTGGGCAGTCACGCCCACATGCAGGGATGGAGCTCTGACATTCACTCCAGAGAAATGGCTACACACCCCATGCCTACATGTCCTAAGATAGGACTGGAAGTCCAGATTCAGTCAAGGCCAGCCCTTACCCTACACCAAAGGGAGGGACCCCATTACCTCCAGATACCCAAAGCAGCCTCCACAGAGGAGCCTGCACAGGCTATCGGTGCATCCACAGCAGCTATAGGTTAGAGCAGGGCTATGTGCCAGAAGACCCCTGTCCACACAGGCAGATGAAGACCAAGAAATTCCACACCTTGTGGAAGAAACACCCAGCTCAGCTCAGGCGAGAGGGGTGGCATCCAACAAGAGAAAGACAGTCCTAGTGACAGGAAGTAACGGATCAAGGTCAATCATTGGGGCTTTTTCTGAGAACCTCTGAGAACATGGGTGGGCATTTTGCTGGGGCCCTTATACTGTATACATAAGGTGTAGGGTCTGGGAGACACATGGCCTGCCCTGATCCCGCGGACGCTGGGGGACAGCCAGCACTGTGGTGCCAGCAGATGCTGCCCTGCGGTCTCTCTGGGCCCTGGCAGGGCATTCACTTCACCGCTTTTCTTCCACAGAAAATTATGGGGTAAAAGTTAAAATCAAAATCAAAAGATTGTGCAAGGTCTTGAAGGGACATCATTCAATTTCCTAAGCGCTACCTTGGACTTGCAATGCAGAGCTTCTCTATGCTCTGTGCAGTTTCAAGACACACAGATCACCTAGGGTGAAAGGACACAAGAAGCAAATACTACGGGGTGTGGTTAGGCCTCAACTCTGTCACAACTTTGTGCCAATGGCCCTCTTATTTCCTACCATGAGATCACTGACTTAGCCAGTATCTGCCATCTCTCCAAACACTGTTCACAGAAGCAGGTGGGACGGAGGGGCTATCTCTAATCTGGGTTTCCCAAGCTGCTGACACTTGACACTGACCACTCATTCTCAACAGCAGCCTGGTCCGGCTCCAGTCAGCACTGTCCTCTGTGCTGAGCACACTGTGTCATCAGCACACTTGTGCACACACTGCTGGCCGCCCAAGGAACAGCACAGCTGGCAGCATGGGCTGACAGGTAGAAGCAGCAGGAGTGTGTGCAGATCTTCTTACAAACCACAAGCCAGCCCTCAAACCACCTCTGCAGTGTTGCCCTAAGTCTCAAGCCCAGTTCCCACCCCCTAGATGATAATGGGCAGCGGTGGGGCACAACAGGAAAGGCAGCCAGGGAAGGGATCCTGGGGCAGCACTGACAATGCAGGCAGAGGTCAGCTCCCAGGCAGGCCACAGACACTTAGCTGCCATTTGCTGCATAGTCACAATGGACTAGGATGCAGAGGGCACAGAGATCCAGCCCCAGACTGAAGCTTTTCTCAGTTACTATGGACAGCTGAGCACTTTTCACAGAGTTTTATATACATATACATGTACATATACATATACATACACACACACACACACACACACACACACACAGGCTGGTCATCATTGTTGATAACAATTCTCTCTGGATTCTACTATAACCCAGGAGCTGGGGTGCAACTCCATGCCAGAACACTTGTCTGTCACACATAAAAACCCTGTGCTCCATCCATCTCCACCACTGCAAAAATAAGGAATAAAGTAACCAAAGAGTCACATCATTTATCTAATCTGGTACATGATTTTTTTTATTTGTAAAACCCTCCTAAAACCAGAGTGTTTCAGACAGCTGGGCAGTTACTCATTCATAGGAGCTCACAGCAGTGGTGACAGCATGCACACGTGTCATGTGAGCTCAAGCCAGACAATATCCCAGCATGGATGCAAGAGGTGGATAAGAAACCCCAAGCCTACTCCAGGAGCAACTGGAAACTGATGATTGCTGGGAGGGGGAGAGACAGTTCCTTTTGAAGGTTTGACTCTTGGTAGATTAACCAGGATCCAGTGGATAAACTGACACTGAAGGACATTTGGGGTTCTCTCTCTCTCTTGAGTGGGGGCCAGGGTACCAAAGGGATGTGGATAGGGAGGCTAGAGAGGGGGATCTGAGGAAAATATTCACCTCGTGATGGGGGAAAAAAACTTAGTCCCCAAAGTATTTGTATAAATGCAAGCTCATGTGAACAGGTGCGTAATTTATCAACTGCTTGGAAGTTAACCTTCTTGGGATGAAGAACAATTGCCAAAAGGTCTGTCTCATTATTTCACTTAAAATAACTAATCTTGAAAACTCCTGAGCTTAGTTTATAAAAGGAGAAAATCCCAAGTGGGGGACTGTGCTGAACTTAAATCCTTTTGGTGTTAAATAGAAGTAAAGATATATTATCAAATATTATCCAAACAGGGGTCAAGGGGAGAATCAGGACAGGGAGAGACAGGAAACTCAGAGGAAGAAAATTCCTCTTTGGGGATTGTGCTGGATAGCTTTAGTGTCAACTTGACACACCTGGGTTGAGGGAGCCTCAGTTGGGGAATTGGCTCCATTGGATTGGCCTGTGGCCACATCTGTGGAGTACTGTCTTGGTGGTCAAGCAGTGTGGGAGGGCTCAGCCCACAGTGGGTGGTGCCACCTTGGGCAGGTTGTTGTGTACAGTATAAGAAGGCAGGCTGGGCATGAGCCAGAGGAGCAAGCCAGTGCACAGCATTCCTCCATGGCCTGTGCTTCAGCTCCTGCCTCCAGGTTCCTGCCCTGAGTTCCTGCCTTGGGCTCCCTGAGTGATGAACCGTGACCCAGGAGATGTAAGCTGAATAAACCCTTTCCTCCCCAAGTTGGTGTTGGTCAGAGTGTTTTGTCACAGCAATGGAAGAGAAACTAGGACAGAAATTGGTACCAGAAGAGTGGGGTATTGCTGTGACAGACCTGACCTTGGTGTTTTGGGGAAGGATTGTGGAGGCGTTTGGAACTTTGGGCTGGGAAGATCATTGAATGCCTAAAGATTGTTGCTGTGGAGCTTGGAGCAGTTTTGCTGAAGGATTTGTAGAAGATGGAGGCCTGGCTTGTGAAGTTTCTAGTTTCAAAGGGGAGCAGAGATCATCAGGACTGTAATCTGTGGGTTCTGGTCAGCTGGGGCTGAAGAATCAGCTGTAAGTAACAAGAGACCAGAACCTGAAGGGAGATCTTTGTTGTACTGGGACAATTGATGCTGGTTAGCTGGGGCTGAAAAATCAGCTGTAAGTAACAAGAGACCAGCATCACTGTGGTGAAATCTTCTGGGAAGAATTTCTTCAGGGTCAGCACACAGAAGCTGTGATCCAGAAGGGGCCTGAACCTCCATCTTGAGCCAGAAGCAGGACTTGGTAATGTGTAAGAGTCTCCTATATGGTTCTGGTGTCGAAATTTGAGGGGGTCACAGAGAGCAGCCGAGCCTTGGCACTGTGAGAGGTCAGGAAAGACCATTGGTGGAAGTGCACCTCAGTTGCAGTGAAGACCCCAGGATTGCAGGGGTCATGGATAGTAGCTGAGGCTTTGCACCAGAAGAGATCAGAAGAGGCCATTGGTGAAGGTGCAACCTCAGTTTCAGTGGTGACCCCAGCTTTTTGGAGATGCCGGGACCATGGGACGACCACCAAGAGCAGTGGCAGGTGTGGAATGGAGTCTGCCTGGGCCTGCAGATGAGCTGTGTGTGCCACGGACGGCAGAGTCGGAGAGGGGGAGCTGCTGAAACCCTTTGGAGCCCAGAAGATTATGAGTGAATCCCAGGTGTCCAGCCTTGAGCTACTTTGCTGGACTTAGGTTTTGTCTGAGAGTGCCTGATTCTTCCCTTTGAAATAAGACAGTACTTGTTTTGGATTTTACAGTAGCCCACAGTTCAGAGACTTTTAATAGACTGAACTTTTAAGTATTTGGACATTTTAAGGACTGTGGGGCTTTTAAGGTTGTAGTGTCTTAGGTTGTGATTAATGTTAACATCATACTTTGGGGATAAGCACTGGAAAGGTGGTGGTTTAATAGTGGTGTGTTTTGTGTGTCAAGTTGACAAGGGGTCAATTGTGCTGGATAGCTTTAGTGTCAACTTGACACATCTGGGTTGAGGGAGCCAATTGGGGAATTGGCTCCATTGGATTGGCCTGTGACCACATCTGTGGAGTATTGTCTTGATGGTCGAGCAGTGTGGGAGGGCTCAGCCCACGGTGGGTGGTGGCACCCTGGGCAGGTTGTTGTGTACAGTATAAGAAGGCAAGCTGGGCATGAACCAGGGGAGCAAGCCAGTGCACAGCATTCCTCCATGGCCTGTGCTTCAGCTCCTGCCTCCAGGTTCCTGCCCTGAGTTCCTGCCTTGGGCTCCCTGAGTGATGAACTGTGACCCCAGAGATGTAAGCTAAATAAACCCTTTCCTCCCCAAGTTGGTGTCGGTCAGAGTGTTTTGTCACAGCAATGGAAGAGAAACTAGAACAGGGATCTAACAACCTCAGTTTTAAGTTCATTTCCCATTCAAACTACAAAGTTCTTTAAATATTTATTTTTTTATTTCATGTGTATGAGTGTATTACCTACATGTGTGTAAGTGACCTGTGTTGTGCAATGCCCGTAGAAGTCAGAAGATCATGTTGGATCCCCTGGAACTAGAGTTGTGGACGGTTGTTAGCCGTCATGTGGGTGCTGGGAATTGAACCCAGGTCCTCTGTAAGAGCAGCCAGTGCTCTTAACCACTGAGCAAACTCTCCAGCCCCTCAAACCAAAGTTTTTTTTTTTTTTTTAATTTTTATTGATGGTTTGTGCATTTTATACATCATTTTCCAATTCAGATCAGGCATATTTCCCTTTCCCTTCCCCCCCACCCCCACCCCATCCCAGATCATTCTGCCATAACTGTCCTGCATCTTTCAGGTCAAACCAAAGTTTTAAAGCATGTGAGCTTATAAAAACTGGACGAGAAAAAGAAAGAGGAATAAAAATTTAGCGCAAGTGTTTGTGCCAACAGTTTAAAGCCAGTCATGGGTTAATTCATGTCGAAGTGCAGGGTAAGTCTATTATTACTGGACGGATTTCGCCTGGGGGCAAAGATTTCTACTTTGGTGCAGCTGTAGAATTTCCTGTGCTTGGAACAGGGGCATTTTCAAAATGAAAACCAGATAACAAAGACATTTCTAGAAAAGTTTCTCTTGAGAAGCTTTATGCCATGTGACAAGCCACAATCATAGCAGTGATGTCTAATTACATTCACAGGTTCTAGAGATTAAAACCTGTAATCTTGTGGGTTATTTAAAGAAAGCATGCCTATCACAACCATCAAATTTGTATTCCTATACATTGAGCAGGTTCAGTGAAGCTACCATGCTACTATAATAAACGTATATGCTGTTCTTTAAAAAAAAAAAATCTGTCCTGGGCTGGAGAGATAGCCTAGCGGTTAAGAGCACCGACTGCTCTTGCAGTGGACCCGGGTTCGATCCTCAGCACCCACATGGTGGCTAAGAACCATCTGTAACTCCAATTCCAGGAGAACTCCAGTTCCAGGGGAATCCAAGACCCTCTTCTGACCTCCGTGGCATTGCACGACTTACATGCAGACAGTACATTCATACACATACAAAAATAAATAAAAATTTAAAAAAATCCATCCTGAACTTTTTCTTTTCCCCCTTTTCTACTGCATTCCAGGAAGCTCAATCTCAAGTATTTGTTTACCTTTATGGCCAGCACGTTTGCTCAGCTGACCCTTCCCTTCACATTTCAGCTCTAGGTTCACCAGTTTGATGTTTTATCTCTTTGTTCTTTGTTGTTCTCTTTTTTTTTTTAGAAGAAGAAAGGGAAGCATTGCAAAACAGTCACAGACATGTGCGATGCAAACCGCAGATGCCAGCACTGCTCTGAACAGTGAGCAGCCAGCCGATGACCCACGCACCCTCTTCCAAGGACAGCACTGAGGTTGTGCAGCATGATCACAGTGCCTGCCTGCAAGGAGCTCACATTTCATTTGAGGGCCAGATACACAGACAAGACGCACCGAGAAAAGCAGGCCCATTTCCAGCAAACAATTTTTATCTTAGACTCTTCTGTGGGGAAATTAAAGACTGAGTCAGCAGAAGAAAGCTTCTCTGGGCCAGCCCAGCTGCATCATGGTCACCATGGAAACTGTAGGCCACAGCCACATCATGATCACCATGGAAACCATAGACCAATTCAGCCTCATTGGAGTCACCATGGAAACTCTGAGCCAATTCAATCACATCATGATTGTCCTTAGAACTGTGGATCGATCTCCCCACAATCACCAAGGAAATATAACCAACACAGCTGCATGGTGTGTCACCATGGAAACTAGATGAAACCAGCCTTATCATAATCACTGTCAGAACTGTGTCATCATAGTGACCACAAAAACTGTGGGCCAACCTGACTGTGTGATGGTCAGCAGGGAAATAATACTCTAACTCAACTGAGTGTTGGTCACCATGGAAACTAGATCAACTCAACTTCATCAGACCCACCATTAGAATTTGCTGGGAAAATTCAAGGCATCTGAGCCCAGAGCCAACCAACTGTGTGATCTTCATGTAGCTGCTTAACCCCTCTGGATTTCAGGATTTGTTTCTTCTGAAAATGACAGAGCAGAGACAAATGATCTGAATGTCTCCTCCAACTCTGCAATGCTATGGTCTGGTATCCAAATGAGCCACCAAGGTTTGAGCAGCAGAAGGCAGCGAATGCAGGGTGTGTCCGCAGCCTCCAGGGCTGTCTGAAGGCTGCTGGCCCACTGGGATTCCTGCTGAAATAGTCCACACTGAAAGGAGAGAGCTACAGGTGGTGATGGGAACCTGGAACCTCAGCATTGGCGGTGGAGAAGGAACATGATCTCGAGGCCACTCTGAGTAACATAGGAGAGGGGAAAGAAGGGAGAGGGAAGGAGTGGACACAGACAAAAAGGACTGGATCTACATTTAAGAGAGGAAACAGGAAGAAGCCCAACAGGAAGGGCCCGGGACAATGTGGTCAGCTGACCCAAAGGTGTTCCCTGCAAGGCAGGGGCCACGCTGACATCTTTGGCTCTTGATTTAATAGGTAAGTCAGTAAAACATTTCCATTTTTAGGGAGGTGAGGGTTCCACCATCCCAGCTGAGTGGGCATGGTTCCTGGCTCCTTGCCAGAACAGAGTACAACCCCCTGGCCTAGAAAGCCTGTGCTCTACCCCAAGGGCAGGCCTGGACAGAGCTGCCCAAGAGTGGGCCCCAGTCGGGAAGGTACATTTCCTGTGGCGCTCAGACACGCCCAAGAGAGAGCCCACTCTGGAGCACTTAGTGCCAGCTGGGGTGCGGAGATGAGCAGTAGAAGGGGATAGGGGCTTATCTGTAGTGAAAGATCTCCCATCAAGCTGTGTGGTATGTTGCCAAGTAACCTGCTGCTGCTCTTATCCCAGAATGCTTCACCAGCTATTCAGGAGAGAATGGAAAATCCTGACAGGAGGGCTGGAAGCAGCAAAGATGGAAACAGTACATCATGTGGACAATGGAGTCTGCTAATGCACACCTCATCTGGACAGTACCATTCCTCGAGAATCGCCATCCATAACCGGCCTCGTGGCTCCTTCTGTTCCACCAGCCACGTTCCAGAGGGACAAAGGGAGAAGCTGGCTCCTAGACAGCTTTACCACATAGATCTTCCCTCGTTCTCTCCCCTCTTCACCTCTCATTCCTCCCTCCCTCCCTTCCCTCTTTCCTTCCCTCCTTTTCTGCATACTTAAGGCAGCTCCTCCTGGGAGCCCTTGCTGGCTGAGTTACCCTGGAGAGTGGGTTCAGAAGAGCAGCTTACGTGCTGCTCCCTGCTAAGACTCGGGATGCCTCAAGACCCCCTGAAAATAGAAGAGACCTCCCATCTCACCTTCACCTCAGTTGTCAGTGGCGGCATCTGAGGATGGGAGGAACATCCTGCCCTGCACATTGTCTTCTGCATGTAGCAGAGTAGACCAGGAAGGCTGAGGGCAGCTACTACTTTCCAGGTCTAGAGACTTGTCCTGGGAGGCCAGCTTGTGATTCCTCTCTTCCTGATGCCCTCCATGCACTACAGACCCCTATGAGGCCCAAGTAAAATCAATTCCCAAATCCAGAGCCCCCCAGGGGTCCTAGCCACCTGCAACCCAGGGATTCACCACCATGCCTATCAGTCCCAGCAGTGTCCAGGCACATAGTGAGGCCAGGAACTCCATTCACGCAAGGAAGTGTGCCCTGCCAACCAATGTACCTCAGAGGCAGCTGCCCTTCTCCATGTACCTAGGGACCAGAAGCCCTCTTCGGAAGACACAGCAAGTACTAGAGAGATGACTTTCCCAACCCATGTCCACTGTCAAGACTCCCCCAGGGAATGGAGAGATGGCTCTATTGGTAAAGACTTGCTGCCCAAGGATGAGGGCCTGCCAAGCACTGATATAAAATGCCAGCACCAGGAAGGCAGAGACAGGCAGATCCCAGCTGCTCACTGGCCAGCCTAGCAGAACTGGTGAGCTCCCAGGGCAAGGAGAGACGCTGTCTCAAATTAAGGTGGAGAACAGTTGAGAAAGTCACCTGATGTTGACCTCTGCCTTATGCTTACATACACACACACATACACACACACACACACACACACACACACACACACACACAAAACCCTCTCCTGCATGAACACATGAGCACATACAAATATACACAAAGACAGACTTACCTGACCATAGCTCTGAAGACCCATGAGCAGGGTGTTCTGATACCTGCCTCCTACTGCTTTAGCTCTGACAAAGATGGACCTGGTTCACTGTTGGAGCCTAGGCACTGCCATATTATAAAAACTTTAGTCTATAAAAACTTACCAAATCTGAAATCAGGGTCTCAATATATGATCACACCATGATCACACCAGCCTTATTCACAGGAGCCAAGGGCAGAAGAATAAAAGGCATCAGATGGAAGGACAATTGAACCGTGGTCCGTCCATGTGAAGGAATATTCTTAAGTCTCAAAAAGGAAGGAAATTGGGGGCTGGAGAGATGACCTAGCGGTTAAGAGCGCCGACCGCTCTTGCAGAGGACCCGGGTTCGATCCCCAGCACCCATATGGCGGCTGAGAACCGTCTGAAACTCCAATTCCAGGAGAACTCCAGCTCCAGGGGAATCCGACACCCACTTCTGACCTCCGCAGCATTGCACGACACGGGTGCACAGACTTGCATGCAGACAGTACATTCGTACACATACAGAAATAAATAAAAATTAATAAAAAAGGAAGGAAATCATGACACCTGCTACATCATGGATAAAGTTCCAGGGCATTATGTTAAGTGAAAGACGCCAGGCACAAAAGTAGTCCGATCTACAGACACAAAAGACAGGATACCGGGTGCCAGGGGCCCAGAGAGGCTGGGCAGCTGCTGTCTCACAGAGCAGAGGTTTAGTTCAGGAAGATGGAGTCATTCTAGGGTAGATGACGTACTGTTGGCACAACAGAAATCATCAATGTCACGGAACTGCACACTTAAAAATTACCAGGAGCAGGGCTGGAGAGATGGCTCAGCAGTTAGAAGCACCAGCTGCTTTTGCAGAGGACCTGGATTCAGTTCCTATCACCCACACAGAGGCTAAAAGTGTCCATAACTCCATTCCAGGGGATCCCACACCCTCTTTTGACATCCATGGGTATTGTAATCATGGGTGCACTTAGATACCTATAGCTCAAACACTCAAACATATAAAATAAAAATAAATCAAAATTTAAGAAATGACTGGAAGTGTGGCTCCATGGGAGACCATGCACCCAGCACATGTTTGAGCCCCAGCACCGTTCACACACAAAAACATTAAGATGGCAAATTTTAAAATGACCTCAGAGCAAAGGCTGGCTGAGGCTGCCTTCCCTCAAAGGAGCGCTGGGAGCTCTGTTGCCAAGCTGAGTGCAGACCCGACCCAGAGTGTGTAGGCAGAAGTCCACCAGCAAGACTCAAAGCTTCACCAGACAAGAGCCATTGACAGAGTGTAGAAATGTCATGGCTCCTAATTAGGACAGGATAGTTCTTAAGGGGTGTTATGTGTAATCCTGGGTGTCAACTTGACCAGATCTGGGATTAACTAAAATGAGAGAGAGAGAGACCTTCAGATTGGGTCATTTGAAGCTGGAAGACCACTCTAAATGCGGGTGTCACCCTCAGATGGCAGCCCGTATACAAGGACACAGCAGAAAGCAGCCCCTCCCTTTCTGCTGCTGCCCTCTGTCTCACTGGTGAGTTTGTCTTGCTGCTTTGACCAACTCCTTGTATTCCTGCATATACTGAAGACCAGCAGATCTTCTGGAATCCATCAGGCCTTCAGTGCCAGATTAGGACTACTGAGACATCCAGCCTCATGGACTGAGCAACTACCTAATTC
This sequence comes from Rhizomys pruinosus, assembly GCA_009823505.1. Taxonomy (NCBI): domain Eukaryota; kingdom Metazoa; phylum Chordata; class Mammalia; order Rodentia; family Spalacidae; genus Rhizomys; species Rhizomys pruinosus. The sequence continues at coordinate 1,476,105 of VZQC01014015.1, read as the reverse complement.
TCAGCCTCTCCTGTGTGGTGCAGCCATTGTTGGAATACTCGGACCCTATCCCATGACCTAATCTAATAAATCCATAGATTATAGGTAGGTAGGCAGGTAGATAGATAGATAGATAGATAGATAAGATTTAGTCTACCAATTTTGTTTCTTTAGAGAACCTTGACTAAAGAAATTATATTCCTAAATAGCGGATGTTAAATTAAGTGCACCTTGCTATCTCACTGATAAAGACATCTTTTGGTGAAACTAACAAATGGGAACCCCTAGTGGGAACCCAGCTAGAGCCACAGGACAGTCCTTCCCAGGTCAGACCAAAGGACCATCCACAGGACTTCACACACTTCCATCCACAGGACCAAGTTCAGCAATACTACAGGTTGTTTTGCAGATTGAGGGCTAACAATGTCTATAAAGCCAACATGGGTCATCATTAATCACCACATTGCAGTCAGGGCTATTTAAAAACCACATATCAACAAAGCAACAAACATTAACAAGCAGCAAAGCACATGTGGTATTGTAAAGGAAAGGGTAATAAAAGCAATTTATTTGAAAATTAAAATATTATTTAGAATGGCAGCCCATGCAAATGCCCAGATGTCTAAATAAAGACCCAATGCACAAACAGATCTGCATTACATGTCAGCCTATTGACACAGTTCCCTTTCTGTGAGTGTTGAAACAAGCAGAAACTAATCACCAGACAGAGAAGTACTCACACCTAGACTACAGCAGGGGTGAGAGAACATTTATAGACAGTTCAGGGGACATCTCATAGGCATGGTCCTCAACAAAGCATACTTCTGAGAGAGACATGGATGCATGTCTGCCCACTCCCAGGATAAATGCACAGCTCTTAATCCACCCCTCCCAAAATGACTGCCTGGACGAATGTCCATCTACAGCCAGAATGACCATATGGATAGACTCCAAGATGAATTCATAGATACATGGCCACCCGACCAGGACTGGTGCATTCACACATGGTCCTGTATGCCCTGGCCCTACTCCCTTGCAGGTCAGAACATCTCCACCTCTGGCAGAAACCCTAATTATTGGTTTCACCTGAGCTCTGAGTTCTGAGCCCCCTACTCTGACCCTACACTAAGCAACATAGACTTTGGAGCCTGAAGCCAACCCTCTCGCTCAGACCATATTCCTAAAAGATGCTGACCTGACCTTGAAACAGGTGCCCACTTGGTGAACCTCACAGGCAGGGAACATGGGGTCACTGAAGACAATCTACAAGGATCAGGCCCTCCTGGGCATACCATACTTTGTCGGCACCGCCCACTATGCTAGTGTGTAAGCCTTCGCCTATCCTCATGTCCTGCTTCCTAGCCTCTTCCTTTTGAGCCTGGATTATGATTCCAGAATTTACCCTGCCCATTCTGCTCTTACTTGTTTAAATTTGAGGCTTGGGAAGCTGGAGAGATTGTTCAGTGGTTAAGAGCACTGACTGCTCCTGAAGAGGACCCAGGTTTGCTTCCCAGCAACCACTTGGCAGCTAACAACCATCCAGTTCTAGGGGATCTGACACCCTCTTCTGACCTCCATGGGTAAACCTACCTACATGAAGGCAATACGCTCATACACAAAAAATAAAAATAATAAGGAACTAGAGAGATGCTAAGCAGTTAGAGCACTGGCTGCTCTTGCAGAGGGCCTGGGCTCAAATCCCAACACCCATGTGGCAGCTAACAACCCATCCAAAACACCAATTCCAGGGGATCAATTTCCTTTTTCTGTCCTACACAGATATTGCACAAAACAGGTGCATTTATATACATGCAGGCATAACACTCACACAGAAAAAAAATAAAAATAAATAAAAGTTAAAAATAAAAATAAGGGGCTGGAGAGATGGTTCAGCAGTTAGGAGCACTGACTGCTCTGCAGAGGACCCAGGTTCAATTCCCAGCACCCATATGGCAGATGACAACTGTCCATAACTCCAGTTCTAAGGGATCTGACACTTTCTGAGCTCTGCAGGCATCGCATGGCATGGGTGCACTTACATATATGCAGGCAATACACTCATACATGTGAAATAAAAATAAATTTAAAATGTTTTAAATAAAAATAAAATATTTAATCATAAATAATAAAAATGATATTCTGTGGTAGCAAGTTGACAAGCAGTAGATTTGTGAGTTTTCACTGCCAGCTTGACTAAATTTAGAATCACCAAAGAGCCTTTGCTCATGTCTACAAAGGTGTTTCCAGAGACTATTTACCAGGAAGAAACATCCACTGTGAATGTAGGCACTACCATCGAATGGGCTGTGGTCCTCAACTGAATAAGAAGGGATAACGTGAGCTGAGCACGAACACTCATCTCTGCCCACTTCCTAACAAGATGCCATGTGACCAGCCGCCTCACGTTCCTTCCGTGTGGCCCCCAGGATGGTCTTCAGACCCTTAGACTGTAAGCCAAAAGAGACTTTCTTCCCTTTAGTGGATTTTGTTAGGTTTGTTTTTCAGCAGTGAGGAAGGAAACCACTATAGGGAAAGGGATTCATTTCGGCTCCCAGTTCCAGGTGTTTCAGCCTGTGGTCCATCACTTGGCGCCATCACAGTGGGCTTGTGCCAGAGGTCATGGTGCAGTGTGAACAAAGGTGAACAAAGCTGCTCACCTCCTGCCAGCTGGAAAGCGGACCGTGTGGATCAGAATGAGGAACTCTCAAAGGCTGCACTCTGTGACCCACTCGCTCCAACCTGGCTTGCCTCGACTTGCTGTTAATGGAGCAATTCGAGGACAGAACCCTCATGATCCACTCATCTGTCAACCCAATCTGTTATACACACTTAATGCCTGACCAAGGTTAACCAACATGCACTGCTCCCACCCCCCACCCCCACCCATCACTGGTGCTGTTTAGAGGAGGTCTGCATGCCTGCCCAAACCGACGTACATCAATGGCCCTAACCCCAAGGCCATTCCACGTGACAAGGAGACAGAGGGGAGTGGTGGAACCTGCTCGGGATGATTCCCAATGTGCTAGTCTCAAAGAGAAGAAAACGGCTTTACTCATAATTAAATGTATCCTGACTAAGGCAATCACGGCATCAGGCTGGCAAAAGGATGTGTGGGACAATAACTCAGGCTTCCAGAGTACTGAGGATGAGTCAGGATACAACCTCAAAGACAGAAGTTTTTGAACACTCAGACCCAGGACCTTCTAGGAACACACGCTCAGGAAATGACAGGCACTTGAGAAACTAAGTGAAGCATTCGTGCCACCGTAGTGAGGCCTCTGGGGAAAACATCTGCCCAAACGACGTCTCTGAGCTCAGCCCAGAGGAAATCAGAGGCAGCTGGTCAAAGGAACCTGAAGATTTGAGAGCCTCTCAGCTCACCTGTGGGCCCAAACACCCAGGAAGAAGCCTGGGTGGTTCGCCTTCACAAGAATGGACCTTGAATCACTCAAACAGAAAACCTTTGGAATGATGTCATTGTATTTGCAGCCCCAAGTCTGGCCACCAGGTGGCAGGTGGTCCTGACCCCAACAACCTGAGAAACAGTTAACAAGTCACAACCATGAAAGTCCCTAGTATGTCCACTGGATCCTGGTATGTCCACTGCATAACACACACTGGGTGGGCATCAGGAACTGCAGGAACAGGATCCCCAATGGCCCAGGTCAATGGATGCCCTCTCTGAGTTTCGGATGGGCAGCAATTGTGCACAGAGCTTGCCTGTCCACTGGTCCAGTTAGCCTTGAGCTTGATGTCTGTCCTGGCAGATGATTATAAAGGGCTCTGGGGAGCAGTCTGCAGGAAGAGCCTCTTATTTGACAGTACATGCACTCCAACCCTGTGTCAGATTTGACTTTAGAACCAATGAAATGAATGGCAAAAGCCAACCTCTGCCTCTGAACTCTCTCCCTGGAGAGAAAGCTCACACAGTGACTGGACATTTGCCATCTCATTCCTGAACCATCTCCCCAAGGAAAGATGAAACACAGTCATGACCTGTCATGGTGGCAATGTTATCTCCCGGCGACATCTACATGGAGAGTCCCCGAGTTCACTGCAGCAGGCAGGTATTTCTCAGGAGGTCAGTGCTCAGAACTGTGCTAAGGTGCAGGGCAGGGATGGAGGAAGAATGATCCGAGGGGCCTTCAGTCTCCAATAGGAATAGGCTCACGTCCACAAACAGGCAAAGCCATTTGAGTTTCCAAAAGTGCTTCCAGAGGTTAGCGAGCAGAGTGGCCCTGAAGAGAGTGGCCATCTGGGTCTGCATGGTTAGAGTGAGGGAGGGATAACTGTGGCAAAGCAGGAGATGAGGTACACTCACACACATGTACACACAGGTATTTGCATGTGCTTCTCTGGACAAAACTTCCTGTCTGCCCTAAGTATTGCTTCCTTCTCCCAGACACTTTGAAAGCCACAAGATCATCCAGCCAACGGGATCTCATAAGGCAAACTGATTATAACAATGAGATCCTGCCTTCTTGTTGCAGTAACTGCTGTCAAGTATGAGGGTTGCCAACTTGTTCTCGTTTGCTTTCTGTTGCTGATAAACACTATGACCAGAAGCAACCTGGGCAATGTCATGGTTGGCTTTTGGTTGTTAACATACCTGGGAAGAGGGGACCTCAATTAGGCAACTTCCTCTATAGACTGACCTCTGTGCTTGCCTTTGAGGCAATTTCTTGATTGTTGAGCGGTATGGGAGGGCACAGCCCACTGTAGGTGGTGCCACCCCTGGGCAGTTGGTCCTGGGTTGTACAAGAAAGCAGTCTGAGCACTGGCCAGGTGACCAAGCCAGTAAGCACCATTCTTCCGTGGTCTGTGCCTCAGCTGCTGCCTCCAGGTTCCTGCCCTGGATTCCCACCTAACTCCCCTCGAAGGTGAACTGTGTCTTAGAAGTAAAAGATGAAATAAGCCCCTTCCTCCCCAAGTTGGGTTTGGTCAGTATTTTTATCAGAGAGCAAACTAGGACATAAAGGTTTTATTTCAGCTTTCAGGTTACAGCCCATCATCAAGGGAAGTCGAGGCAGGAACTCAAGACAGAAGCATGAAGCTCAAACTGCAAAGGAATGCTGCTCACTGGCTTGCTCCCTCTGGCCCACTCAGCTACCTTTCTTATACAGCCAGGTCCACATGCATAGGGACAGCACTGCCCAGTGGAGTTGGCCCTCCTACAGGATTAAGAAAATATCTGACAGACATGTCACAAGCCAATCTGAACTAGAACATTCATCAGCCGAGGTTCCACGTTCCCAAGTGACTATGGGCTTTGTCAGTTGAAACAATGATATACCTTCAGATTCACAAGAATGTTTATTTTGCTATTTCCAACAGTAAATCAATTTTTAAATATCTCCTAGGATCTGAGAGTAGAAAAGGCAGAGATTCACATGTAAGTTTAATAAAGACTTTCCTATTAAAGCAAAGATGTTCAATTAAACATCAAACTGCACACTGGCCCTGTGGGTGAAGCCTTCCTGCACAACCCCCTCCCCTGCTGAGTCGCTAGAGTTCTGCTCTCATGGGAGAGGGCACCAGCCACACCCAAAATTCCATGAGCCTCATGTTCCACCAGGGCTGTCCGACCATCCCTCCACAAACACACAGCTAGGCCACCAAGGCCCAGCAATATCTTCTATATATCCTATGCCAGGAGCCATCTGGGGACTCTGATGCCTGAGAGAGAAGGTCTGCAGCAGCCACTTTCCTGAATACAGCCACCTTCACGTTCACACGTGGCACACACATACACACATGTGTTTGCACACTTAAAAACTAGTCCATGTGGGAGTGAGAAACCCCACTCTGTGCCGAGGGGTTGGACAGGGCAGCTGAGCTGTGGGCAGCCCCAGCTAGCTCCTCTGGAAACTGAGGTTTCGAGTTCATCAAAGTCAGCCAGGGTATGACCTTTTCTTTCCATTCTCCCCCCTCCCTTCCCTCCCCTCCCTTCCCTCCCCTCCCTTCTCTCCTCTCCCTTTCTTCCTCCGAAGGAAACCTTTGATGCTGAGTTCTGCGCAATTGGCCTTGTGGCAGAGAAACACATTCCCTTTCCTGGGAAATGGCACATGCTCTCACCATATGTGGTTGAAGCACAAGTTGGAGCAGAATCATGTGTGCAGCACATGTATGTAAGAGCATGCACACAGACAGTGCAGCATGCATGCCCAAATAGGCATGTTATCAGGCACAGTCATAGACTATTCTCTTCTCTCTCTCTCTCTCTCTCTCTCTCTCTCTCTCTCTCTCTCTCTCTCTCTCCCCCACCCCAGCTTGAAGATAATGAGGAATTACCATGGCAACCTGTGAACAAGCCCTGCATCTCTCCTCATTCACTGGAACATGGCCTGGCAGCTGCATCTCCACCTCCCAGAACACACACTCTTGACAGCAAAAGACAATGAGATCCAAGGACTGCTGTCCTGTCGTCTGGGGCACTCATCTCAAGACATGCTCCTCCTAGAATCAGCTCCACTTACAGCCAGGGTCTTGTTCATGAATTGTACATTGTTTCTGGTCACCAGAAGACCAAAGCCACTGTCATTCAACTAATTTCTGTTTCCAGGGCTATTGTGGATGGAAATGAACTTTGGGGAAACAGCCAGACATTGAGGGCAAAACAGAGGGTCTAGAAGAAACTCCTTCCCTGAATTCTAGGTGTGTTTCTACCATCAAAGCCTATCATTTCTGGGAAATTTCACATTTGGGACTCGAAAGCAATGGTGCTTAGAAACAGGTGAATAAAGCTGACTCAGTGTCCCAGGAGCCCTGATTGAGCCTCGGGAAAGAAGTGCGGTGGAAGAAGGGTGAGGTCTGGATGAGAGCTCACAGAGCCTGCAGGTCTGAGTCTCCCGTGACCAGCCAGCCCTTGGTGCTAGGTTGCTACAGGAGAACAATCATCTCTAGCAACTGAGCCAGGCACCTAGCACTTGAAAGCCCATAGGTTGGAAGGTCAAGGTTCTGTCTGAGCTCAGCACAAGTGTGGCAGACCATCAGCAAGCTGTTTCTATCTATCTGTGCAATGCAGGCACTCAGAACCAACACTCGTGTCCATCACCAAATCCTCCAAAGCTCAGGAGTAGCCACGGTCAGGAGGGAAGGCCATTTCAGCCTTGGGCAGGAGATGGAGCTCTGCTCCATTGAGCATGCCACTGCTTGGTGCATCACAACTTTCTTGGACTGGAGAAGTGAACTGTGAACCCGAGCATTCGTCCTATGAAACCCCATCAAGTAAGAGGTGTGCGATGAGTTTTGGTGCCGCTGCTGCTTTCTGGAGAGTGGGCTCTACCTCTTGGCCATTTGTCCAGTACATTGAAAATGATCTTGGGCCTTCACTCAGAATCCCAGCTGGAAGCCCAGATGCTGTGGAAGGCTGACCTGCAACACACAAGTTCACCGCCTGGGCCAGATATATGAGAATACATGAACTTCCACTCTGGCCCACAGCGCATGCACAGAGACCTCCAATTTTACAAACTGACAGCTGTATTTCAGCCACCAGGTGCCAGGTCAGGGAATCACTTCTGCAAGTCTCCCAGAGGAATAAAATTACTGACTTGAGCTCAGGATGGAGCGTTGTGTATAGGAAACACCAGCTGTCACTGCAGAGTGTGACAAATCTAATGGCTTGTCACCAAGAGTCTTCCTGATCTACAGCACATCATTCGTCCTGTCATTCCCTACCTCTACAGGGCAAGTTGTTTCAGTGCCTCCTACCCCTTGAGGCCAGTTCCCACAAGGACCATGACATGTAGGCAGGTGATCCATAACTAAGCAGATTCTCCTACTGAGGCAGATCTATGGCCTTGTAACTGTTGCCAACTTCCTGAGGGGCCTCTGGTGTTGACCTCAAACAAGCGAATCTTGAATTTTCTTAGTGACTATAGCCCCTATTTTGTCCCCAAATTTCTTGAAGGGAAAATCCTTTTCCTACTGTTGTCATCCCTGGCCTGGTAATTGCCCAAATTCTTAACATGTACATGAAGCAGCTCTACACAGGCAGCAGGTAGCACCGTCGGGTGTGTGTGAACTTCTAGGTAAAGGTCATTACACATACGTGAGCTTCTGATTTTTATTCCTCCCACACATGATTGAAGAATGGGACAAGCTTAGAAGCCGGGAAGCTAGTGTGTACCTGTGGCACCTGCACATCCAGACAACAGGACAGTGGGAGTCCCTGAAGCCCTATCTCAGCCACAGACACCCAGACCCACAGTGCCATGCTCTTCTTCCAATGTTCTCATGTGAGTGTGGTTTCAGGACAAGAACTCTGTGGTTTAAGGACTCTATGGCTTAAGGAGAGGACATGAGGATGCTACTCAGGGCCTGGGAACCCAGTGCCACAATCAAGTTCCAGCATAGCTCAGTGGATAGCGAAGGCAGGACAGGCATCCAGGGACCACCAGGCAAACACACCTCTACACTGCAATTTGACAGAGGCAGCAGAGGCTGGGGAGCTGGCTCAGTAAAGTGTTTGCCAGAAAACGTAAGAGTGTCTGAGTTTGATTTCCAGAATCCACATGAAAAAGCCACCACGGTGTCACACACCTATAATCCCAGTGCTGGGGAGGCCAAGACAGGCAACTCCATGGAACTCACTGCCAGTCCAGCCTAATAATGGTCTCCAAACCAGTAAGAGACCCTGTCTCATAAAGCAGGGTGAACCACGACTGCAGAATGGCACTTAATGCTGACCTCTGTTCTACACTTGATCACACAAACACACAGACCCACACATCACGGTCACCTTCACACACATGCGCACTCACTCTCATGCACACACTCGTGTACACCCTCACACATGTGCACACACACTCATGCATGCACTCATGTGCACCCACACATACATAGAACATATTCACACACAAATTGAGACAGTCCAAACAGCTGCAATGTGAGAGCTAAAACACAAGGCACACTCCCACTGAGAGAACAAAAGAAAAACATTTTTTAAAACTACCACCTGAGGGGCTGGAGAGATAGCCTAGCAGTTAAGAGCACCGACTGCTCTTGCAGAGGATCCAGGTTCGATCCCCAGCACCCTCATGGCAGCTAAGAACTGTCTATAACTCCAATTCCAGGAGAACTCCAGTTCCAGGGGAATCTGACACCCTCTTCTGACCTCTGCGGCATTGCACAACACAGGTGCCCAAACCTACATGCAGAAAGTACGTTCATACACATACAAAAATAAATAAAATTAAGGGCTGGAGAGATGGCCTAGCGGTTAAGAGCGCCGACCGCTCTTACAGAGGACCCGGGTTCGATCCCCAGCACCCACATGGCGGCCGAGAACCGTCTGAAACTCCAATTCCAGGAGAACTCCAGTTCCAGGGGAATCTGAGACCCTCTTCTGACCTCCGCGGCATTGCATGGGTGCACAGACTTGCATGCAGACAGTACATTCATACACATACAGAAATATAAATAAATAAATAAATAAATAAATAAATAAATAAATAAATAAAATTAAAAAAAATTACCACCTGAAACTCATGTGAAACCTAAGAGCCATCTGATTTATGTTCTCAGCAAAATTTAAGAAAATAGTAAAGGTTAAAAAATTAATGATAGTCTGAAACAGTGAACTTCTGCTCAAAACAGTAAACTTCTGCATCAGAAATTTTTAAAAGAGATTGAGAAAAAGATGAAAAACATTGTGGCAGAATGCAAGAGCTCTGATGGGGTGGGGGGGCAAGGAACAGGGAATGGGTCTAGACTTGATTGGAAATTTTGCTTCAATAAGAATTGGCTTTAAAAAAATTAATGATGGGGCTAGAGAGATGGCTCAGCAGTTAGGAAGAGCACTGGCTGCTCTCCCGGAGGACCTGGTTTCAATTCTCAGCACCCACATGGTGACTAACAACCATTTATAACTCCAGTTCCAGGGTATACCCTATTCTGACATCTGTGGTCATTGCATGACACAGGTAAAGTTACATGTATGTAGGCAATACAGTTGTGGAATAAAATACACCTTCTTTGGAAGTGGGCCTATCATTAGACAAGCTATGAACTACAAAGATGGAATCTACTTTATTTAGAGAGAGGAGCTAAGGGCAAAGCTAAGCCCACAGTGAGAGTCCCTCAGTGCTCCTGAGAATGCTCACTGGAACGCTGGGAATGTTGGAGGAGCTAGAGGCATATAAAAGCCTGCCACGTGGGGCTGGCTCTTGGTCGCCATTTTCCCAACATGGGCAGAGGACCCAGAGTTCATCCTAGGGCTCTGGGCAGCCATGTTGGGCAGGGAGACTTGCTGTCCATCACTTTGTAGGCAAGCCTGAATAAACTCTCTAGTATCCACAAAACTAATATTGAACTGGATGGGGGTGGGGGCAAATGCTATATGCGTGGGTATCCCACAGGAGGAAATCTCTGCAACAACACTCATATGCATAAAATAAAAATAATAAACATATATAATTTAATGATAACACATTAATTGGCCCCATGTTAGAGAGCAGCCTAGGCACCTGGCCAGCAGCAGGCAGAAGGTGGTGGTGGGTTGTCTGGAGAAACTGCTGCCACCTGAATGTCATGGACAGGGAAGCCTGGGCCCAGGAGCAAAGCTGCCCCTGTGAGAATGAGGGCCCTGCTCCATCGATGAGTCACAACAGGAAGCCTTCAGGACCAAGGGTTCTGGTTTGAAGGCTCAGTTTATTAAATGTAACATAAAATTAACCATTGTGTCGGGCTGGAGAGATGGCCTAGTGGTTAAAAGCACTGACTGACTGCTCTTGCAGAGGACCCGGGTTCGATCCCCAGTGCCCACATGGTGGCTGAGAACCATCTGAAACTCCAATTCCAGGAGAACTCCAGTTCCAGGGGAATCCGACGACCTCTTCTGACCTCCGCGGCGTTGCACAACAGGGGTTCGCAGACTTGCATGCAGACAGTACATTCATACACATGCAGAAATAAATAAAAATTAATAATAATTTTTTTTTATTTTATGAGCTGGAGAGATGGCCTAGCAGTTGAGAGCACCTACTGCTCTTACAGAGGACTCAGGTTCAATCCCCAGCACCCACATGGTGGCTGAGAACTGTCTTTAACTCCAGTTCCAGGGGAATCCGACACCCTCTTCTGACCTCTGAAGCACTGCACAACACTGGTGCACAGACCTACACGCAGATAGTACATTTATACACATACAAGAATAAATAGAATTTTTTTAAAATTTGAAAAAGTAAATCTTTAAAATGTTTTTAAAAATAAAAATAAAATAAAATAAAATAATAAAATGTATCAAAAGCATTTTTTCAAAGAGAATTATGCAGGCCCTCAATACCTAGGAACAGCCTTGTCCAGACTGTAGCTGACCACAGGAGGAGGAAATGCAGACACAATGAGCATGGAGACAGTACATTCATATACATACAGAAATAAATAAAATTAATTTAAAAAAAGCTGTAAGAATTTACTTGACATGCAAAATATAGTATTTGGAACAATTTTACCAATTTCATAAAAGAAAAATATAAACAGTTTATGAATAAGAAAGCGTATTGTCCTATATGATGGAAATTCTCAATATATTAAAATTTGACATTGGTGGGCCTGTGAGGAAACAGGCCCGCCCTACTTCTGCCCCCCTTCTCCCAGGCGTACCCCAAACACAGCCTGGCCCCAGTCACCTTTTCAGAGTAACTTCACAACTTGCATTACTGGTTTTGGGTTTTGGGGTGCTGGGAACAGAACTCAGGGCCTCACCCATGCTACCAACAGTCAATTGCTGAGTTGTAACCTCAGCCCTTGCAATGAGCTTTAAGTGCAGAAAAATTAATGTTAAGTGAATAGTACTAAGGGAATGCAGCAGAGCAGGCCCTCCCCAGCCACCTCTCTGAGCACTTCATCCAGAGAGCTTTGTGCTGCTAAAATCCCAACCTATGGCTTTTTGCTGTCCCTCCCATGGGACTCTTTTGGCCACCCTAGACCTCTCTGATGCAGGAGACCCAGGAGGGCCTAACAGCCCACAAAACCAGAACAGGGCAGAGCTTGACACACTGTCATCTTAGATTAAGGACTTCTGTGCCAAGAAGACTTCTACTCATCAGACTCAAAGGTGGTCCTGTCTGTGAAGGAGCATTAACAGTGCTGTTTCCAGAGAAACTCGGAAGCAAAGGTGCTTTCCCAGAGCACAGGCACCACTGGGAATCACAACATGGAAACTAAGGCTGAGCCTATGCTGATGGGGGCATGTGGGATGACACTTTTCTTGAGTGGCTCTTGCCTTTTTTGAGAGGTTGGAAGCAATTCTAAGCCAACTGAGTGTGAATAGCATGGATTTCTATGAATTTCTTAGCATTACTTGGCACATTCTTAAATTTACCTTCAGCAAGTTATGTTATATTGATTTATAGAAAAAAATATTCCTTTTTAGTGAGCTAGCAGTTTCAAAGTCTAAGAGATCATCTTTGTAACAGAGAGAGAGTGACAGAGACAGAGACAGAGACAGAGACAGAGACAGAGAGAGACAGAGAGAGACCCTTTACTCAAGCTCTTCAGAGGAAAGAGGGCATCAGCTTCCACAGGGACAGTCTGCTGGCGCAGATGTTCGGCTGTTTGCCTTTTGCAGATTGCCATCTTCTGTTGCATTAACATGAGGCATCCATCTCTGAAATGAAGAATCATATTGCAGCATCGCCACTGAAGTCCCCAACAAAGCCAAGTTCCACCTTCTGCCTGCCTGGTGTCTCCAATAAATGGTTGTGAAGATGAGGTGCCATGTAGGGCCAAGCTGGGCACTGAGGCACGAAGGCAGAGGGCAGCAAACAGCTGCGTGCAGGCCTCCAGGATGGACTCCACCTGGCTCAGCACACACGAGCCTCTTCCATACGTAGCTAATTCTTTTAATCTCCAGCCAGACAACCCTCAACCTGGCAAAGGAGAACTGAGTCTGCAGCTGCCCCAGGTCCTAGACACAGCCACCGGAAGAGCCAATCCCAAAGATATTTGGTGAAGGCAGAGATCTGCACCCAAACAGAGCAGAGGGCATGGGAGCTCCAGCCACTCAAGTCTCTCATCCTACAACAGAACGGTCAGGACCACAGAGCACTGTGTGTTCTCATCCCAGGCAGGAGAGAGATTGACTGGGGAGAGTCTGTAGGGTCCTGGTGTGGACCTCACTCCACACCAGGCCCTTGCCCAAGACCAGCAAAACCAGTATCTGCACGAAGAATGTCACAAGAATAATCAGAGGTACTCTAGCTATCAGTGCTAAAAGCTGCAGAGAAAAAAATTAAAACTCTAGAAAGAAAATGGACTTCAAATATGCTATTAGTCACACTTTGGAATGCCTTTCAGCAACAAGGTTGTACTGTAGACAGAGCACAGAAGACACACACCATAGAAGCCTGTTCCTGTGACTTTCTAGAGCTGGCAGAGCTAAGCATACAATGATAAAACACGCAAGAGTCACGGCTAGAACTGTGACCGAAAAAGGGGCAAAAAAGGTTCTAAAGCAGATGAGATAATTGCCCGATACTCAACAGAGGGTTCTGTGGCATTGGCATGGGTCGAGACTCACAGAATTGAATACTTACGTCCTATAATTTTGCACTCTGTAAAATTCAATCCAAAAATGTGAATAAAGCATAGTGAGGAGGGAACAAAATCCTTCCATGGAAAAATGACAGAAGCAGCTGAGCACACAAAGGAAAGTGTGAGAGGCCCACCAACATCAGTGTCACAGAAGGGGTCCCTCCTGCCCCCACTCTGCAGACACCCTGAATTCAAGAGGCCTGACATGATACAGACAAACGAGAAGGAGAATGTGCTTAGAGCAGCCTTGGCCGCTCAGCTGGCCTCCCTGCTCACCCCCAGTGAGACCCAAACCTTGGGACTCCCTGCTGAGCCCTCCTGGGGATGCTCTAAGCATCAGGGGCAGCACGGCCCCAGGCCTGTGAGTGCAGCATGAACCTAGCCATTCCAGAACAAAGAGTTCATCCGGCCAGCAGGCACCTGGCAAGCTTAGACCCAATAGTGTCAGGGATCTGATGAGGCACACCTGTCCCTGAATCATGAAAACTTTAACCTAGAAAATTGTGATCTTCCTGAGTATAAGAAATAAAAGCACAAGGGCTGGAGAGATGGCTCAGCAGTGAAAAGCACTGACTGCTTTTGCAGAGGACCCAGGGTCAATTCCCAGCACCCCACAGTGACGAACAACCATCCATAACTCCAGTTCCAGGGGATCTGATGCCCTCTTCTGACCTCCATGGGCATTGCACAACATGGGTGCACCTACATACATGCAGGCAATACACTCATACACATAAAATCAAAATAATAAAATATTTTTAAAACTTTAAAAAATTAAAATAATAATAATAAATACTGGTCTATTTTCAAAATCAGAGTGCCTTGAACCAATCAGAGTGCCTTGAGCCAACTTAGGTCCAAGTACTGATAAACAGAAAACACCAGTCCCCTGCTAGTCTATATATGCCCTCTTCAAGCTTTAAAATAAACAAGATGTAAAAGGTAGAGCTGACAATATGAACATACATACATGGCCTAAGTGGCAGAGGGAAAATAAGGAGTGTGCTCTCCTGATTACTCAGCCAATCAGAAAGGAAGGAAGGGCTTACATTCAGGGCTATAAAACTATTCTATGTGCTCAGTCAGCCTTTCTGGGCTAACACCTGACTTTGCAAGGTCATAAAATTAACTGTTTCACACTCACTACTGTGATCTGGTTTTTATAAGTGGGGGTCCTTGCTCCTCACACTGAGACCAGGACTGTGACCTGTAGGAAAGCAAGCAGGGCAGCTGAGAATTGGAGCCCAGCAGCAAGCCCTCTCGGCCCACACCACAGCACCACACGGGCCACAATAAGTTGCATGAGGAAGAACAGTAGAAACTGAAAGGGAAGTAAGTTCTCCTCATACACCAGACCTGCAGGACCAGAAGAGGCCACAGTGGAGTGCAGGTGTCCAAAGGAACTACCAGGAAAAGACTGACTACCTCCCCTCCCCCACAGGCCAGAACTCCACAGAGCAGGGGCTGAGGAGAGACTAACAGCTCCCACTGCGCTCTCCCACACACAGCACCAAATGGCTCCTCTAGAACCAGCAATTTACTGAATGATGTTCTTTTTATTTCTTCTTTTCTCTTATTTAATCTCCATTCCTGCATATATGTCTCATGGTAGTTTTGATTTTTTGTTGGTTTATTCCTCTTAGGTTTGAGGGTTGCTATGCATGTTTATTCACCCAGTCCACTACAAGGCATATTTCCTGTTACTCCCCTCTTTTTTAAAGATCTATCTCTTTATTATAGTGTGTGTGTGTGTGTGTGTGTGTGTGTGTGTGTGTGTGTGTGTGTCATGTGCACACAGGTACCTGCAGTCCAGAGGAGGACATCAGAGTCTCTGGATCGAGATTTACAGGTGACCGCAAGCCACCCAATGTGCTCCTGGGAACCAAACCTGGGTCCTCTGCAAGAGCAGAAGGAGCTCTCAAGCACTGAGCCACCTCCCCCCACCTCCTATTCTTCTCTCGTTCCTTGTCTCTTCCTCTTTCTCTTATCTATATCCCCTCATCTTTGCATGTCTTCACCATAACCGTCTATAATTTCAGCCATCTCATATTTGACAAAGGGGCCAAGAAGACTCAATGGAGAAAAGATAGCATCTTCAGAAAATGGTGTTGGCAAAACTGGATCACCACATGTAGAAGAATAAAATTAAACCCCTACCTGTCACCCTGTACAAAAATTAACTCCAAATGGATCAAAGACCTTAACATGAAACCAGAAACTCTGAAAATGATAGGAGAAAATGTTAGCAGCAACCTACAGGACACAGGAGTAGAAGACTTTCTTTTTTTTTTTCAAAGCCAATTTTTTATTGAAGCTTTCTGCATTTCATACATTTCCCAATCAAATCTAGACCCATTCCCCCTTCCTTGCCCCCCACCCCACCAGAGTTCATGCATTCTGCCATACATGTTTGTCATCCTTTTCTCAGTGTTTCTCAAAATTCTTGATGTAGAGGTTGACTGTTTTGAGCAGAAGTTCACCGTTTCAGTCAGTCCTTTGATGCAGTCTTTTCTGTTGTTGTTGTTGTTGTTGTTGTTGTTGTTGTTCTTTCCTGCACAGGAAATACTTATAACTTGGTAATTGGTGCTAGCAACCACAGACCTCAACATGAAACCCAAAACTCTGAAGGTGACAGAAGAAAAAGTTGGCAGCAGCCTACAAGACATAGGCATAGGAAAAGACTTCCTAAATCAGACAGCAGCTGTGTAAGAAATAAGATGGACAATTGACAAATGGGACCTCATTAAACTCAAAAGCTTCTCTGTACATCAAAAGAAACAAGGAAGTGAAGAGAAAACCCACAGAGTGGGAGGAAACCTTCACCACAGATACATCTGACAAAGCATTGATTTCCAGAGTATATAAACTACTCAAAAAACAAAGAAGAAAGAAAATAAATGAATCACTCAAAAGATGGAGCAAAGAGCTGAACAGAGACTTCACAACTGAGGAATTAGAGATGGCTGAAAAACATCTTAAAAAATGTTCAACATCACTAATAATTAAGGAAATGCAAATTAAAACCACTTTAAGAAATCATTTCACTCCGATAAGACTGGCTAGGATCAAGAAAATAAATGATACTAAGTGCTGGAGAGGTTGTGGGGAAAGGGGAACACTCATCCACTGTTGGTGGGAATGTAAGCTTGTACAGACACTATGGAAAGCAGTGTGAAGAACACTTGGAAGACTCAAAATGAGCTTACTACCTGAGCCAGCCATACCACTCCTGGGTATATACCCACAAGACTCATCCTACTGCAAAGATACATGCACAGCCATGTTTATTGCAGCTCTCTTCACAATAGCAAAAAGCTGGAACCAACCCAAGTGCCCCTCAACTGACAAGTGGATAGAGAAAATGTGGTACATCTACACCATGGAGTTCTAAGCAGCAGTAAAGAAAGATGACATCATGAGCTTTGCAGGTAAATGGCTGGAGCTAGAAGATATCATACTGAGTGAAGTAACACAGTCCAAGAAAAACAAACGACAAATGGTATCCCTCACCTGTGGATGCTAGCGCTAAAAGCTATATTCTTAAAAAAAGAATCCCAAGCAACAAAATAATCCCGGAGGCATAAATCCCAACTCAGTAACACAGGAAACATGAAAAATTAAGGCAGCGTACACTCCTCCAAGAATTACTAATCCAACAGTAATGGTAGCCAGAGGAATGAGAATAATGGAGTCCCAATGAGAGAACTCCAAAAAATAACTAAGGATCTTCAAAGAAATGAAAAGAGGAAATAAGATACTTAAAGAGGAAATACGATCCTTAACGAGAACACGAACAAAAATTGAATGAAGAAAGGAGATGCAAAATAGAAAAGAAATTCAATGAAGGTATAGAAATACTGAAGAAAACCCAACCAGACCAGGCGTGGTGGCACATACCTTTAATCCCAGCCCTCAGGAGGCAGAGGCAGGTGGATCTCTGTGAGTTCAAGGCCAACCTGGTCTACATAGCAAACTCCTGGTCAGCTGGGACTAAAGGGAGACCCTGTCTCAAAAAGACCAAAAAAAAAAAAAAACCCAATCTGAAATTCTGAAAACTAAAAATAGAGTAAGTCAAAAAGTTCTGTGAAAGGCCATCAGAATAACACCAGGCTACTCAACTGAAACTTGAAAATCCAGGCGGGCTGGGAATGGTATATTTTAAGTTCTAGTAGACAAACACTTGCCAACCCAGAATACTATATCCAGATAATCTATCTTCCATAATTGAAGAATAAAAGTTTTCTTTTTTTAAAAAAAAAAAAAACTTTTTATTTTATTTTATTTATTTCGGTATGTGTATGAATGTACTGTCTGCATGCAGGTTTGTGCACCCGTGTCGTGCAATGCCGCGGAGGTCAGAAGAGGGTCTCGGATTCCCCTGGAACTGGAGTTCTCCTGGAACTGGAGTTTCAGACGGCTCTCGGCCGCCATGTGGGTGCTGGGGATCGAACCCGGGTCCTCTGTAAGAGCGGTCGGCGCTCTTAACCGCTAGGCCATCTCTCCAGCCCCAATAAAAGTTTTCTATGATAAACATAGACTGAAAGAATGATCACCAAGCCAGCTTTACAGAAGATACTTGAAGAAATCCTTTCTAATGAAGATAAAAAACAAACCCATAGAAAAAGCCACACAAAAGAATAAACCATGCAAAAATAATAGCTTAGCAAGAGGGGAAGAGGGAAAAACCAAACACAACAAAATGACAGGAATCAATAAATACAGAACTTTCAATAATAACACTGAATGCTAATGTTAATGGTCTCTATTCTTAGAACAGGAACCAAGCCCAGCACCGTAGTATGTGGCTTTAATCCCAGGTCTCAGGAAGCATAGGCAGGCAGATCTCACAGAGATCTACATAGTGACTATGTAGTCTACATAGTGACTGCCAGCCTGGTCTACATAGTGAGCTCCAGATCAGCAGGGAGACCCAGACTCAAAAAAGACAAAAAAAATTAGGAACCATCTATTTGCCTTCCAACAAAAGAGAGAGACTATCCTAAGGGAAGATGAAACAAGGTGTTGCAAGAAAATGGACCAGGAAGCAGGCAGGTGTCACTTCCTAATAGATGGCAAAATAGACTTCAAACCTGAAACGAATGAGAAAAGAGAAAGAAGGTCACTTCATGCTGATTAAGAATAATCCATTGAGACGACATATCATGTATGCCCTGGATACAGTGTGCTCAATTAGATGTAAAGCCATAGATTTACCACAGCACAGTAATAGTGGGTGACTTCAATACCTGACTCTCATCCATTGACTGTTCTTCATGCCAAAAAAATAAAAATAAAAAAATAAGCAGAACTACATGAATTAAATAACAGTGTAGGTCAAATGGACTTAATAGACATTACAGAACATTCCATTTAACACGGCAGAATATGCACTCTCCTCTAGTATAGATCATATACTAGGACATGAAGTGAATCGACAAATACAAAAACACTGAAATAATTTCTTGTATTCTCACTGATCACAAGGGAATAAGACTTCAAATCAACAGCAAGAGAAACTCCAGAACATACACAGACTCATGAAAATTAAATAACACACTATGATGAATGGGTCCTTGAAGAAATCAAGAAGAAAGTTAAAAATTCTTAGAGTCAAATGAAAATGAAAGCATACCAAACCCTGTAAGATACAATGAAAGCCATACCAAGAGGGCAGTTTATGGTTCTAAGTACCTACATTAGGAAATATACAGGGTGCTGAAGGGATGGATGGTTCAGTAGTTAAGAGTGTGCGCCACTCATACAAAGGACCCAAGTTCTGTTCCCAGCACTCATATCAGGTGGCTGATGACTACCTGTAACTTCAGTTCCAGGGGGATCCTTATAATGCCTCTGGCCCCTTAGCCATTTGCACTCATGAATGCAAACACAACACACACACACACACACACACACACACACACACACATTTAAAAATAATAAAAAAAACCAAGAAATCACAGAAATAACTTAGGTCCCTGAAAAAAACAAGCCAAACTCCAAATCAGTATATGGAAAGATAATCCAGGCAGAAATTAATGAAATGAAAACAAAAAAAATATACAGAATCAATGAAACAAAGAGCTGGCAATTTGAAAAAATAAACAAGACTAGCAAAACCTTAGCTAAACTTACCAAAAGGAGAAAAACTCAAATTAATAAAATTCAGACATGAAAATGGAGACCTTTACAACAAATACCAATAAAATTCAGAAAAGTCATTAGGTCTTACATTAAGAAAACATATTCCACTAAATTAGAATAGCTAAAAGAAATAGATAAATTTCTAGACGCATATGGCCTACCAAAATTAAAGTGAGATGATGAGATAAACAATTTAAATAGATCTATAGCAAGCAGTGAGATGAAGCAATAAATTAAAACTCCAGCTCTTCCAAGTAGGACTAACACCAATGCTTCTCAAACTATTCCATAAAGCAGAAAAGGAAGGAACATTATTAAAGCTAGTATTACCCTGCTACTAAAAGCATATAAAGACACAACAACAAAAGAAAATGACTGACCAATTTCCCTGATGAACACAGACACAAAAATTCCCAACAAAATACTTGCAAACTAAATTCAAGAACATATCAAAAAGATCATTAATTATTATCAAATTGGGTTTATTCTAGAGATGCAAGCCTAGTTTGATATATTGTAGTCAATAAATTTTCTAATGTTCATAAACGGACTCAAGGACAGAAATCACATGATTATCTCAATAAACACATAGAAAAAGGCTTTTAACAAACTCACACACCTCTTCATGCTGAAAGTCCTAAGGAAATTCGGAATAGAAGGATCACAAAACAATAAAAACAATGTATGAAAAACCTATAGCCGACATTACATTACTTGGTGAAAAACTCAAAATATTTTCATTAAAGTCAGGAACAAGTCAAGGGTGTCCACTTTTCCACTGTTATCCAATAGAATACTGGAAGCCCTATTTAGAATAACAAAAGAGAAGGAAATAAAATAATTTTAATAGAAGTCATAGCACAGGATCTCTATTTGAAGATGATGTGATTCTACACCTAAGGGGCCCTGGAGATGACACCAGAAAACTCCCAGAACAGATAAACAGTTTAGCAATATGGTAGGATACAAAATTAGCATATAAAAATCAGTAGATTTCCTGTAGGCCGATGACAAGCATACTGAGGAGTAAATCAGAAAAACAATTCCATTCACAGTAGCCTCAAAACCTTGGACTAAATTTAACCAAGGGTGTGAAAGACCTCAACAATGGAAAGGTTAAAACACTGAAGAAAGAAGGCCACTACCAGACGATGGAAAGGCCTCCCATGCTCATGAATTAGAAACCAGATGTGGCTGGAAAGATGGCAAAGCAGTTTAGCACTGTTGCTACTCTTCCAGAGGAGCTGGTAGTGTGGTGTTTCTGGAAGGGCAGCAGTTTGGGAATTGGAGGCTCTGGGGAAAGCCTCTCTGGGAAGGTAACTACTAAACAGAGCTTAGGGGTGAGTGTCAGACTGGGGACCCCTGAGTGGGATACTGAGTTCAGACACCCCAAGGCAGGAGCCAGGCCAGAAGTCAGGGTGGGGCCTTATGGGCCCGTGTGTGGAACCACAGAGGGAAGAAGGGCCCCCGAAATGTGTGGTACAGGGAAGGAGGAGCAGGGAGAGTCACCTGTCCTCTAGCAAGGATGACAGAGGATCACTGGACAGTGGACACAGCTCAGAGCCTCGAGCAAGGTCTCTTCAGGTCTAGGGAGGTGGAAGCTACAGCCGTGGGAGCCAGATTCTCAAATTTGATCCCTTCACATGCACACCCTGCTGAGAACTGTCAGGGGGTTCACAGGGGAGGGCGGCCTTCCCTCTGTGTCAGCCCGCTGACAAGGCCACCTTCCGCATCCATTGGAAGGCTGCTATTTAACTTACTGATAAACTCTGCCTTCCCTCGAAGCCTCCCTCGGGGCTGTCTGTTATTTATACAGGATTCTGTCCCTTTCCTATCTCAGGGGCTTTGAACAAAGCCAGACAGATACACTTCCTCCAAGGATCTGTGAAAAATCTGCCCCTCCCAGCCTACCCACATGTTCCCGGAGAAGAGAGAACACAGATTCCAGGCTGGAAGGAATGAGGGCTGCCAACTTCTAGGCTCCATCACCACTAGGACTGCATACCAGGTGGACGAGGAAGATGAATTACGAGACATACTCAGTGTTTCCCTGCTCACTGGCCCTGCATGATCTGTGACACCTTGTGACCAGACAACGTTTACGTCCTATGTGACCTGTCAAGTTGACAATCAATATTAATCATTATCCTGCCATAGTCTTGCCCATGGGAGACCTCCATATAATAGAATGAAACAAACCCCATCTCCTCTAGCTCATTACTCCCAACTGGGGCAGAATCACCCCAGCTTTAGTCTAGGCATTGTTCCTGAATGCAGCCACTAGACTCCTAATCCTCACATGGAAAAGTTGAGACAGTCCTTTCTCAACACCCAAATGCACCAGCCACCTCCCTTTAAGGAAAGAACATGTCTGAACCGGACAAGGTAAAGAATACCTATAATCCCAGTATGTCAAAGGTTAAGGCAGGAGAATCATGATGCCAATATAGCCTGGGCTCATGACTGCTACTTTACTGCAACCCAAGCCTCCCTCCCCATAGGGCTTAGAACAGTGTGACAGATCCCTGGAGGTGGGCAGGGGTCAAAGGCAAGAGATAAGACCCCTCGTACCCTGCCCATATGGACCTGGCTGGGTTCATCCCTACGGCTCGAGCAGGAACAGAGGCTCTGCAAGCAGAACAAGCAGGCAGCCGAGGGGCAGGCAGGCCAAGTCCCACAGCCAGAGCATCTCTGGGCAGCACCAACCAGAGCTTTAAAACAAAACAGGAGAAAGAAAAAAAAAAAAAAAAAAAACCAGGAGCATATTCGCCACTGCCAGACATGGTGGCACATGCCTTTAATCCTAGCAATCAAGATGGAGAGGCAGAGGCAAGTGGATCTCTGTGAGAATGAGGCTAGCCTGGTCTACATAGTGAGTTTCAGACCAGCTGGAGCTTAGGAAAAAAAGAATCCACATAGCTGGATGGAAGCCAGCTAGGAGCCTGGCTATGTGGGCAGGCAAGGAGCTGAGATAGCCACAACCATGGGCTTCTGAGAGTCATACGAGGGACTACTTTAAGTAGAACACCCAGAGGAGGAAGTTGAGCAGACAGGGCCAAGTAGAGGTAACCCTTGGCCAAGGGACAGGAGCCAATGTGGCAG
Organism: Rhizomys pruinosus; assembly: GCA_009823505.1. NCBI lineage: Eukaryota > Metazoa > Chordata > Mammalia > Rodentia > Spalacidae > Rhizomys > Rhizomys pruinosus. The sequence continues at coordinate 1,453,344 of VZQC01014015.1, read as the reverse complement.
CCCTTCAGGGAGGGAACCAGGGACAGATACCCCACTCACACTCCATGAATGTCCTCGGGGTGGGAGTGCCCATGTGACCGACCTCTCTGACAAGGGATAGGACCTGCTCTCAGCATCACTGAGGCCTGTGGACACAGAGGCCTTCAAGGATGCTGATGCTCTTCAGATAAGGGCTGCTCTTGGAATTCACAGCTGAATAAACAGGAGAATGTCTAACATTCTGTCAGCAAGGGGGACAGGACAGGGTGGGGGCAGTAAGAACTTATCATAACTAGCATCATCTGGGCCAGGGAGGGCTCCAATTATACCTAACTTGTTAGTCTCCCACTAAGGAGCAAAGGGCCAGAAGAGGAGGGGGACGGATCTGCAGCTGACTGTCCGGTGTGCAACCTTCTCTCTTCAGTGTGCTCTCCCCCCCCCCCACAACCCAGGAGTGTTACCATCAGAATGAGGCTGTGAAGTATGTTCACGCACACAGAGAGCAGCTGTGGGCCCGGGGACTCCCAGAAAGGAGGAGATCTGTACAGGAGCCCCTAACCCTGGAGACATCCTGTCATAGCCACTGATTTGGGCTGGAAAGAACAGAGGGGCAGGAGGACAAAGAGCCTGGAAACGTTCAGTTCCACACTGTGGCGTCAACACTGTTGGTGAGACCCCCCGTGCCACGGGTTGCTTTTTTTTTTTTTTTTTTTCAAAAATCCAAGTCTGAAAATCCTGCAAACACCCAAGAAACTTATAGACCATGGTTATAAGTTTTAAAAGGTCAAGTGTGCTTAACACACCCTCCAATTAACAACATAAAGAGAGCTGAAGTTCAGCCAGGTTCCCGTGGGTGTGGAGGCAGCCTCTCTCAGAGATGCCAGGCAAAACCACCCCGACTTCAGCTCCACATAAATGATGCAGAAATGGCTCCCAGTGTGAGAGATGACATTTAGAGCATGAATTGGAGGCTGAAAGCGCTTCCCCCGGCGCCCGCTGAGCCTCTGACCTCAGCTGGCTTTCCTGCTCCGGAGATGGTTGCACCTGGCAACAGAAATTCTTCAGGCAGAATTTTCATCAGATAAGGTTTCTTGTTTTTCAAATCAATTTCTCATGGCTCGTTGGTACTTCTTCAAAATGGTGTGATTACTCTAATGGTGTTCATTAAAACTGAATTACCTAATGCTTAAGAAGATGGAATTATAATGGGTGACAGCAGCACACAGCCGTGAGCCCAGCTCCTTACCATGGAGTGACCCTTAGGGCAGAAAAGAGGCATAGCCTTGTCTCGTCAACCCTCACTCCTTTCCCTACACCCTGCCCCACCCCAAGACCACATCTCAACCCAGTTCTGGGGACTCACTTCCATCTCTGTCCATTAAAACTCTGCATCAGTCTAGGGTCCTGGAGCTCAATGGCCCCTCTATGGGACGCCAGCTCCGCGAGCCCTGGGGTTCAGCCAGGCCCCATTCACATGTTAGCTCACTGTACCCCAGGCCTCTCCACAGGGATCTGATTCCCTGTACCCCACATTCCTCATAGGGCGCTGGCTCACTGCTGCCCTAGGTCCCTCAAGTAGAGTATTCCAAGACAAGAAACGTGTCAGGGCTTAGCAGTGTGAAAGGACCCAGCCCTGGCTCATTTCTTGTCATACCTTGAGATAGCTGATGCTACCTCAGGGGTGCCGGGCAGGCAGGTAAAGTGCACGGGACAGAGGCCTCCTTCCTCAGAACTGGACAGCACTCACCTCAGGCCTCAGGCCTCAACTTCTGCAACTCTGACCACAGACAGTGAGGGCACCATGAAGGGACAGTGGCCTGGACTCTGATGATGATGGAAAACTTACCAAATGGTGTTCCTGCCTCCAACTCAGGACAAGAGAACACAGATATATTCCCCATAAATCACTAGCAGGCCCTACTTCCATTGAGTTGCCTCCATTCCCTGAGCTCTGTCCAGGTCCCCTGACCCCTCCATTCCCTCTTCTGTACCCTCTGAGCCAAGTGCCACACTCACCCCGTTACCCAACCCAGCTCTGAAGAAATGGCCTCAGCCCTCCTTGGAAGTCCCAGTTCCTTCCTCACCGGGGTCTTGAAAGATCTAGCCTAGGCTTTCAAGAGGCTGCAGTACCATAAAGTTACCACTAGATGGCACAAGGAACAGTCTCTGCCAAATCCAGGCTGCATCTGCAGCCCCAGAACCCATTTGCTCATGGGTGAGGGAGTCCTGAGGCCACCAAGGCCACCTAAGGCACCCCGAGTGTGAGATGTGTCCTGCCCCAGGTCTACGTTGACAAACAGGAGCTGCAGAGCCTTCTGTCTACTGTCTACTGCTGTAAGGCAAGCTGAGCAGCGTTAATGTTATATTCCTCGTGATCTGAAAACAACTGTGCTCTTATATTGTGAATCCCTTAACAGGTTCTAGAACTAAGCTACCATTTATTTTCAGAGTTGGGAATTTGGGGTATATGGGTGGAGGGTACGTATGCATATTTTAGAGTAATATAAGATCAAAAGAATGAGAAAAAAACTAGTTTGTAATGACATTGTGTCTAACCGCAGTATTTATTTTATGGAAGTACTTCTTAGTATTTCTTATACAAGGCTGCTTGAGTTTTTGTCCAAGCCTTTTCTAAAATATTATACAGTAGTTAAAAGTATCAGGCTGGTGTAACTTAGACTTTCTGGATGCTTAATGACCATACTTAATGCCCATACCAATTTGGCCAAGGGACTTAAGGGAAAACTTTGTTCCTTGGCCTCAGAGGTCAACTAAGTCCCAGGGGACTATGCATGGGGGCATCTCTTGAAATATCCTGCCAATGTGAGTCACCAGTCTTCCTGTGCAGGGAGGTCTTGGAGATCCACTAATAGGACTTCAGCCAGTGTCCAGTCTATAAAGAGGAAAGTCTGCTCATGCTTCAAAAAGGGAAGCCGGGTCTAGCAAGACCTGACTTTGTCCTCGAGTGGATGGAACTGGTTAATGAAAAGCCAAAAGGAGCCAGGAGCTCCCCCCCAAAAAACCCAAGTGACCCCTGAGGACCAGATCCTCAACTGACCTTGGTTAATACTACTACTTTTTTAGTACTGTGTCTAGGTAGCACACTGCAGGCAAGTATGGTATGCCTTTCTTATGCTCCTCTATGCTTTTCCTGGAGTTATGAGTATCTGTGTTTGTCTAATTTGCAGTTTCTTTATTTCACAGTCATCTTCCACATTTGATAGGTCTCCTTTTTTGTCTTTTTTTTTTTTGAGACATGGTCTCCCCATAACCCCAGCTGGCCTGGAACTCACTCTGTAGACCAGGCTGGCCTTGAACTCAGAGATCTGCCTGCCTCTGCCTCCTGAGTGCTAGGATTAAAGGCAAAGTCTGTTCTCAGCCACCATGTGGGTGCTGGGAATCGAACCTGGGTCCTCTGCAAGAACAGTCAGTGCTCTTTACCACTGAGCCATCTCTCCAGCCCCTGGTCTCCTGTCTTTTACTATAGTCTTTCTCAAAATGCCTAGTACTCCTGAGGTACCTGTTATCTTTTTTTTAATAAAAAGGTATAAAAAGCTGGGTGGGAGTCCTATGTACATGATCACCTTCACAGAGTGGGTGTCAAGGTAGGAGACCCAACTGAACTCCTTAGGCAAACTTCTCTTCTTGTTTCTATCCCCCTACCACACCACACACACACACACACACACACACACAAAAAAAAAAAAAAAAAAAAAAAAAAAAAAAAAAAAAAAAAAAAAAAAAAAAAAAAACCTGGAAAAGAAATATCACAAAGGACAAGTAAGACAGAAAGGTTGGGTTTACCGCAAAGAACATTCTGTCAAGCTGACTACCACTGCATGTACCTGGGAACATTCAAGGCTAAAATGACTACTGCAGTAGAATCATCCCACACAGGAGAACAGGAGCTATGACATTTATATGCCCCTCCTGAGTGAGAGCTAGGCTCCTGTGCATGAGAAGTGGGGCTCTTAAATCCCACCATGGAAGGCAGAGCAGGGCAGATGCTGCAGGATGCAGGGGTGGGGATAGCTTCCTCTTCTGCATACCTGCATGGCAGGTGGCACTGTCAAACTGCAGTGCTGTGGCCTGCAGCTTCTGCTCAATATGCAGGCAATGGAAAGCAGGAGAGTGATGGGCTGGAAAACTCCTGATTCTCTTGCCTCAGTCTCCCTGAGTACTGGCATTATGTGGCTATGCACCACTACACCCATCAGTAGCTGATTCTGACAGCCTGAAACTTAATCTTTGGATATTTTACCTAGAACAAGAAAAGTTAACAGTTTCCATAAATTCCATGAACTTTGTCAAAAGAAAAGGCATAACTGATGGATGTTCCTTTCAAAGACCAACGTCCCCAGCTGGATCACTGGTCCAAGCTGGTCAGTAGGGTCAGATCTTAGACAAGAAGATCTGTCCAGCATCCAGCTCAGGCAGTGAAAGGAGGCGATGGAGGAACCAGTGTCCATCAGCTCATCCCAATAGGCCAGGCTGAGTTCTGAGCCCAAGAACCCGGGATTATGAAAGAGAGCCCACCATGATGAGTTTGCAGGGCCTGGTGGGCAGCAGGCCGCAGGACAGGAATGCCCCTGCAGACTCATACCAGGGACAGGGTCTGTGCCACCAGGAGTCACACACCTCAGCACCACCCTACATACGATGGTTTGGGGGCATAACCTTCACATACATGTGCACCTACATGCCAAATGGGAACTCACCTCTGAACTGCAATTCGATGTTGAGAGGGGAGCTCGCTCCTACCACCTGGCCCAGGTAGGGTGGCCACACCCTTTGTCCTGATTTACTTTTCTGCTTTCTGCTGCCGTGATAACGCACTCTGGACAAAACCAACTTGAGGAGGAAAGGATTTATTTCATCTTACAGTTTATTTCAGCTAACAGTTCATCATGGAGGGAGCCAGGGCAAGAGCTCAGGGCAGGATCCTGGAGGCAGCAACTAAAGCATGGACCATGGAGGAATGCTGCTTGCTGTCCTTCTCCTCTGGCCTGTGCACAGCCTGCTTTTTTATACAACCTAGGGCACCTGTCCACTGCTGTCACCACACACTGTGCACTGGGCCCTCCCGGATCACTCAACAATCAAGAAAATGCCTCACAAATCTGGCTACAGGACAGGCTGATGGAGGAAGTTCCTCTACTGAGAGTCCCTCTTCCCAGGTGTGTCAAGTGGAGAACTGAAGCTGTCTAGCACACCCTTATTACCCTAGCTTTGCATTAGGAAAACCGACCCTCTGGAATGCAAGCCCATGGAGACACAACCCTGGGTCATGTGTACTACTATACTCCCATCATTCTTTATGGGGATGCTCAATACTTGGACAATTTAAACCCTTCTCCCAAATGGCACATGCTACACCCACATCACCTGATACAACTAACCCTGGCCTTGGGCAAGGCCACCAAGGTGGCTCCAGGAAAGAGGGGGCTCAGGATCTAGGGTTTGCTGCCTCCACTGAGCTCCAACATCCTCCTCCTATGACTTGTGCACTAAGGGCAGGGGCCTGTGCCCAGCAGAAGACACCAAGGAAACTCTGGCCTGAGGCTGCCCAAGGTAGAGAACCAGCTGGTGATAGGGCGAGTGCTGACAGAGGGGCCACCCGGGCCTTCCCCGTGTGCCCCACTGCAAACACAGAAGAGTGCCATGGAGGAGGAACAGGTCAGAGGAACAGGTCAGAAGTACCACTCTCCAGATCTCTCATGACAATGTAGACTGCTGTGGCACTGAGAAAGATGAGGGGCCTTCAAGAGAGAACAAAATGAAGGGATCAGCTCAGAGGGCACCAGGGAGCTTTGGCCAGCAGGCAGTCAGCAAGAGTCAAGGTTGGACCTGTCTCTCAAAGCCTGCCGAAGTACAGATTCATCGGACACATGCATGTTGATCCCAGGGGGCCCCATGCTTCACAGAAGCAGCTGCATCCTTGAATCGGGATGAAGCAGTGAATTCTCCCATCAGAATCCGGGACAGCCAAGTTGTGTGCTGCACAGGGGCATGTCTGGCCCATGGAGCCCCTTCTCTCCCTACACTGGATCCCTTTGCTTAGCATCTGAACAAGCAGCTGGTTTGTGCCTTCCAGAAGAACCATGACTTTCGTAGAATCATGCCAGGAGTGGGTTCCGTGTTCCAATGCCCACATGTGTCCAGGCTCTGGGGCCACCAAGCAGCAGTGTCTAAGGGAGGGAGGGAGGGGGATGATGGGGAGGGAGGAAGAGAGGGAGGGAGGGAGGGGGAGGGAGAGGGACACTACACCAGTAGAGTGCAAGGTACCTGTCCTGTGCTGCTGATACCATGCTAAGTAGTGTGGGACTTTAGCTTGTGGCAGGTACTGCAGACATTTAGTCCCTTGGGACTGCTGCTCCAGTGGAGCAGACTACGACTGCAAATTTGAAACCTCTGCTGTCCCCTGAGCAGGAGCACAGGGCAAAAACTGCCCATGGGACCGAGACAGAGGCTTCCCAGAGATGCAGCACTGGCTCCAGTCCAGCTGTCCTCAAAGCCTGGTTCTGATACCCCCAACTCCAGCAGGCCTGCTTCCAGGAATCCTGACTCTGGTGCAGCCTCCAGGTCACTTGAGGACACTACGGCTGCAGCATTTCCCCACCAAGAACAGCACCAGGAACCTCCACACCCCTCAGGAATCTGAGGTCCATATTCTCTAGGATTTCTGGGTCTGCATGCCTAGAACTCCATGATCCATACCACAGGATTGGGATGCACACCTTAGGATTCCCGAACAGCAAAGAAAGGCAATGTACCCACTATTGGGGTCTAAGCCTCCAGGACTTGCCTCACTGAAAGCAGCCAGATAGCACCCCTTCCCTTGCCAGAGTAGGCTTTTCACCATCTAGGAATAGGGCGGCAATGTGGGTGTTTGGTGGGTACATCGTGTATGTGTATGCAGTCATCTCCATGCACGTGTATATGTGGCACATACACATTATAGTGCTGCTCCAGTGTTATTCCTCTAGATTTCAGAGGAATAACCGCAGGCCTGCTCCCACCCTGCTGACAGGAACTTCTCCACGTCTCCATCAGGCTTGCTCCCAGCTCAGTGCTTTTTGACTGTCAAGTTCTGATGCGTAACTGTGGGGTGCTGCATTTCAAGGACTCTGTGGTAGAGACAGTGTCATGCTTTGCATATTATAATGAACAGTTTTTCCCCTTTCTGTTGTGAGTGAATGTGCATGTGTATATATACATATGTGAGGGTGGTGTATGTGTGGATAGCATGTACATACATGTGTGTGCAGGTGTACAAGCTTATGCATGTGTGCAGAGGCAAGAAGAGAATACTGAGTATCCTGCTCTGTTCCCTTGAGTCGAGGTCTCTGACTGAATCTAGAGCTCGGCCAGTGGCCAGCAGACCAGTCATTCTGCTCCATTCCCCCACAGCACTGAAGTGTGCATGACCATGGCTGGATTTTCACGTGGGCTCTGACCCTCAGACCCTCATGCTTGCTCAGCAAGTGCTTTTACCTGTAAAGCCATCACCAGAGTTCAACAGGAAACACTGTATAAGGTCGTGACACCCAGTGTTGAAACCATCCACATCTCTAATGTCTCCAAGAATAAGACCACAAGGCCAAGCCAAAGATGAAACCTGCTGCTCCTACAGCCCCGCAAGAGGCTCCCAGCAGCGAGCCCGTAGCAGGAACCAGCAAGCACATTTACAGCACGGTGATACTTTTTGTTAAGATGTCTATACATTTCTTCTGAGCCAAGAAACACTTCTAGCTCATCGATTTTTTTTTTTAATGGAACTGCTTTCTGGCCCCATCTAAGGCAGCTCTGCTAACGCTGAGGAGTAGGCAAACAGCCATTACACTCTTCCAATGTCAATGTCTGCCACTATATTGAGGCTGGGTTAGTACTTAAAGCAGTCCCGTCACCAAAGCCAGCTCTGTGGGTTTTGTTATTGTTTTGACTGCTGAAAAGTCAAATTCAGAAACTGACACTGTGTGTACCTTTGAACCTGAACCTACACAAGAGGGATTCTTTGATTAACACGGAGTCAAGCCAATGGCTGCCAGCCTCTGGGAGCTACTGCAGAACCTGGGCTTTGGGTTATGGCAGCCTCAGCAATTCCTCTGAGTGCCTGCGCCCCCCCCCTTCTATGGAAAGTTCTCCTAAGTGGTGTGGAGGTGGAGGACTTGGTCAGGTGGCTGGTGTGTGCCCTGGCACACAGCTCTAGCATCTTGGTCAGGTGACTGGTGTGTGCCCTGGTATACAGCTCTAGCGTCTTGGGCATGCACTGTGCTGGCCACATTAGTGATTCTGTGGCTGCTCCACCCAACATTTGGGTAGGTGCTACAGTCCTGTCAAGAAGGAACCTGTCTTGATCAGAACAACAGCACCTCTGGGGTCAAAGCTGTGTGCTGGTAGTTGTTGTTATGAACAAGCCAAGCACAAACTACCAAAAGCAGAATCTGCTGGTTGAGTTCTCCAGCCTCGGCACCCACAGTGTCTTCGTCCTTGGGACAGCATACTTAGCATACATGATCATCTTGAAATCTAAGGATGCCAACAGGAGAGTTGGGAACCACCTTGGGCAAGCTGTTGTGAAGAATGACCATAGCAAAGACCACGGGGAGCAAGGTCATGTCCATCCATGACAGTGACTTCTGCCAATGCTCCTGTGACACAGGAAAGCACCAGGAGTCAGCAAACACTCAGTACCAGGGCTTCAACACAACTACCAACAAGCACTTCATGAAGCTATGTGTCAGAGTGGCTGATGCCAACAGCATCGTGGCAAAAGTGCCAGGTGTCAAAGGTACTCATTTCTGAGTTCTGGAAGCCACGCACACTCTTCTATCAGAGTGTACTGGGGTACAGGCTTGAATACAAATTGACTTTCAATGACTACATCCAAGTGGTCCAAGCCACAAGTGAAAGCAATGTGTCATGCCCCATTGAGACCATCACCCCAGCATGTGATGTGGTGACCCAGCCAGAGCTGGCCCATCAAATCCACAATCAGTGTGCAGGCTGCCTCACACTCCTCCTTGACCACCACAAGCTCAACAGATGAGTGATACTTATGGGACATTCACCTGAGTGTGGGAGCCCCCCACATGAATGACATCCTGATGCTCATTGAGGACGCACCCCTGCCACAGGGGTGTGGCCTTCAGCTGAGAACTAGAAGCTTTCCACAAACTGAAGATCACAACCGGTGGTGCTTGCAAAGCATGCAGTTGTATCAGCAGTGGGAAGAAGCCAAGATCTCTGCAGCAAACCCCAAATGTTACCTAGAAGCTTCCCTAGTGAGGACCAGGCATTGGCAGACATGAATGACCCTGGGGAGTTCCTGACCAACACATAAGCCCCATGGTTCACTTCAGCACCACCAATGATGACCAGTGTCACAGTAGCGGCAGGCACATGGAAAACACCTTGAGGACATCTCAACCTAGATGATGAACAGTGGAGGCATCAGGCCAGCTGACCTCCTGTGTGCATCTCCATAGACTTTGAACATGGCTGCTCTCAGCACTGTGCTGACCCTGTGGACTGTCAGCTGTCACAGTCGCCAACTCCGCTATCATCTGCAGCTGCAGAAAACAGCTTTCTTCCTTGATCTACTCAAGGGTCTCCTTAAAGAGTTTTATTTCATGATGCTGGAAGCACGCCCAACCTATAGACCATAAGTGGGTGCCTCCTGAGCCTGCCTTCTGAGCCTGTTAGAGACCAACCCATCTACTGGAATTTATGGCAGGAACATGAAGCCAATAATGGATCAAAAGCTATGGAGAATACAAAAAGCCCTCAAGGTCACTGGGAGGAACTCATGGCCATTGAGGAGTTTAATGCTGTGGCTAGTGTCTCTGAAGATGTGGCCCTGGTGTGCCTTAAGAACAAAGTCATTGATATATCTATTAGCCAGGCCGTCATGTTCCCCACACAAAATGTGACATGGCTGTGCCTAATAAGGTCTACCAAGCCAATCTTAATAAGGTCTACCAAGCCAATCTCCTATTTTATCTTTTTTTTTTTTTTTTTTTTTGTCTTTTCGCCCAGCAACAAAAGGCAGAGCAGGAGGCAGACCTACAAGTATATATTACCAGCTGCAGACAGAGCCACATGCAGCCAGGAAGGAAAAGCCTCTGGCCATGAAAGAAACCTCAAAGGTAACTAGTTTCTCAGGCATCTACAGGCAAGGCCTTCTAAGGTGGCCAAAACCTCTCTATGGTGTGAATTCATGGACATGATGACCCAAGCATGGTATCCCTGTTAGATATGGTCCCTGGGATCATGGGAAACTGAATCAGCAGTTGGGTACCAGTATGCCCCCAAAATGCAATTCCCAGTTGAGGCTTGTTCTGGTTGAATAGTTCAACTGCCTGCTGTTACTGCTACCCTTAATATCAAGGTGACTCATCCTGAGCAGTCAAAAGTCCAGGAATACCATCATTCTGAAACCAATGCAAAACCTGACCTCCAGTTAGGTGCCCTTTTGGTCTCAAGGAACAACAACTCCTCCAGAGTATGGATTTTTTACTGAGTCTTCAAACCTGGTGTGCTGCGGGGAAGGGGGTCACTGCATGGCAGCCAATCCAGTCCAGGCTCTCCAAAATGTATGTCTAGATGCTGGGTCATGCACCCTAAAGAGCCTGTGTTCTGTCTCTCGTTGGATGGATCACCACGTGATTTGTCCTAGAAGAGCTCCTTGTAGTGCCTCCTGACACATAGCTGCTGCTGGAGGGTATGGTCCCAAGTCACACAGTGAGAGACTAACTCCTTTAAGCTGTAGACAAGCCAGAGGCAAATTTCCATCTGTGCTCTGTATCCACCTACTTCTGTGCATCTTTTGACTGAGAGACGCAAACCAGGTCTTCTGCAAGAGCGGTCCATGCTCTTAACCACTAAGCAATCTCTCCAGCCCCACAGTCATGGGTATTTTAACAGCTAGTCAAGATGAGGTCCCCAGCCTTCAAAGTTCAGCAGATCTATTCCACCTGAGGCTCTGAAGAGAGCATCCCACAACTACTAGTACTTTGTCAGCCTAGAACAGATGTGCCTTCTCAGGGCAGTTTCTTTCCCTGTGATCTCCCTCAACTTTTGCTCAACAGTCTGTTTTCTACTATGGCCAGTGGGTGGCACCTTGGCCACAATCAGAGGCAGCCTGTTATAATCACCACAGAAGATAGCCTGAATACTCCTATCCAAGAGCATCTCTGGAATGGACCATTTCATGATGCAGACCTTTAGCACAGATGAGGACATATGTGATGAACTTCTGACCACCCTGTTGGAAGCAGCTGTCCTGGGTCTGGGCCTTGACCTCCTATCTTTGGTGAGACAGTAGCTCTGAGTGAACACAAGGGGATCTCTTAGTTTGTTTTGATTTTTTGAGACAGGGTGTCCCTGTAGCTCTGGCTGTCCTGGAAGTCACTCTGTAGACCAGGCTGGCTTTGAACTCACAGAGATCTGCCTGCCTCTGCCTCTGCCTCCCAAGTGCTAGGATTACCAAGAGGAAAGTGATCATTCTGGATGTTTTTCTGCTACCCCACCACCATAACTCTCAACTAGTGTTGGATCAGAGGGCCATTGTAGCTTAGCGCAGTTGATTCAGCCATCAGTTTGGCTTGGCTATGGTATTCTGACTTGTGGAGGCACACAGTGTCCCTAAGGCAGGTGCAACTGTTCATCCTTATCACACACTGTGCTGAGACAAGTGATAGAAAAGGTTCACCAGGGAGGCTGCATGACTGATAGCTCACCTCAGCCACATTGCCTAGTGTTTGCATGCACCCCACCCAAGGCCATCAAGATTAGACACAGCCATACTCTGGCTATAGTGCTGTTGGTTACCACTGGCACAGGCTCTGCAGGAGGAAAATCCTGAAGCACCTCAATGAGCACCAACCAACATGGCTGCTTGCAGGTAGACATGTGGAGGCTGACCAGAGTTGGAGCAAGTACCCAGCCAAGGGGGACACTTTTGAGTTGTACTGAGAAAGGTTGCACTCTTACAGGTGCAACTGCTCTTACAGGTGCAACTGCTCGTACAGGTGAGACTGCTCTTACAGGTGTCATGAATCCCTTGGTCCCTTTCCTTTATTCCATAAGTTGCTATGTGAGCATTTTTCCAGTAGCTTTGTTGCCCAAGTATATTTAGGAGTGTTACTTCAGACCTAGTCTTTATTGTCAAGATGCAAGACCTTGGTTTGCACTGCATGCGTGTGTGTGTGTGTGAACACCCACCCATTATGCACGTGTGGAAGCCAGAGATCAATGTGGGTGTACATCTTTCTCCATCATATCTTTGAGGCAGGTCTCTCATTGTACCTGGAGTTTCTTCAGTTACACTGGTTGGCCCACAAGTCTCCAGGAGCCTCCTGTCTCCACCCATCCCCAAGCGCTGGAGTTATAGGAGGATGCCACCATGCCTGGTGTTTATACAGGTGCTAGGGATCCAAACTCAGGTTAGAAGCGTGCACAAGCATTTTACCTCCTGAGACATCTCCCCAGCCTCTCTGTTTGTATTTTGAACATCATGATGGTGTCAGTGATCCCAAAATCAATTAGGGTTGCCACAAGGTAGTCTAAAAGGTGTGTGAGCACTTAGCATTTTTCATGAATGTGGCACCCAAATCAGGAGGGGATGATGGGCTAGCAGTCTACTGCAAACTTCCAGCCATGGACCAGGATGAACCTAATGACACTGACTCTGGGAAGAGAGTAGTTGATGGGCAACTCAGGCCATTCATTGGCTAGGGAACCTACACAATCTGGACCACTGGAGCTGCCTTGCCAATGCCCTTCATGTTGTAGTTCTCAACATTTCAAAGGCTTGTGGGGGCCTGTTCAACATAAGCCTTCTGTGGGTTTGCAGATGTTGCATCTCTGGTGATGACGCGTTTGGCATGATTCTCCCCAAAGACCCTCTTGGGCCAATACTTCTGGGTTTGAAGTACTAGGAGACCATAGATCTTTACCAGATGATCCCTCTGCACCTGTATAAGTCCAACTGCATCCAAGCATGAACTGATCTGCCATCAGCTACGTGTCTTTACTCAACCCTAGTAGCAAATGGTTTTAGCTTCACCCTGAAGTCCCTTTTAACATCCTACCAGACATCACTGTCCTCACAGACATGCGCTTTGTCCCCGGAGGAAGTGAAGTTTAGTAACCCAGGAGGAGCCACTGTGGCATCTGAGTTGACAACATTCCTTCATATACCGCCGCCTCTTGCTGATATTCACCATTAATGTCCTGCATGGTGAGCAAGTACTTCAAGATCAAGTGAATGAGCCCATTCACTCCACTCTGTTCCGTTCCTAAGTGCAATGAGACATGGCCCCTGAGTTAGTTTATTTGCTCATTGCTATGATATCTGTCAAAGGCAATTTAAGAAAGAGTTTATTTTGAGTCATGCTCTAAGAGAGCAAGGAAGGAATGGAAGCTGACATGTGAGGCAGCTGGCCAGGTCCACAGTCAGGAAGAGGGAGGCAAATGCTGGGGTTCAGCTCACTTTCCTCTTTTTATTCTATCTAGGACCCCCAGTTCATGAATGGTACTGTCCACACTCAGGGTGGGTTTTCCCTCCTCTGTTAAACTCTCTGGAAATTCCCATAGAGGTGGGTGTCCTAAGTGATTCTCAACCCAGTCAGGTTGATACTGAAGATTAACCATTTCAGCATCTTAGGGTGCTGTCATTGTTCAGAAACTGTCTAAAAATCCAGTTGAGAGCTCCATAATACATCACATCAGAGCCAGACTGGTGGGGACAGGATTTCAGGTTGAGCATACACCATAAACATTCACTGGGTAGGTATTTTAGTAATGAAGTTGGCCAGTGTCCTTTAGAGTGCCTGGGGTGGCTTGGTTTGATATTTCAAGAACCATGTGTCCCCATGTCTGCCCCCCACCCCCATCTTCCATATCCATACACCAGGGGCCTGCTTTCAGATAATTTTCACCTTGAGGAGATGACCTCTGAGAAGCTGATGAAGGATCTTAACAGCTGGTTTGGCCATCCGGTGTTGTCCCAGATCATCCAACCCATCACAGTGCAGATCTTGTCATTAACTCACAGGGCTCTGGGATCATATGGATTATTCTCTTCCCAGCACCAGGTGCTGGAGATGTATGCTGTGTTGCCCCTGCTGCTTTTCTTGTTATCAAAAGAAGCCTTGCAGTACCCCCTCAAGTCTGCCAGTGATCGTCACCTCTCAAGGTCAAAGTTGGGTGATTTGGCCCAAACAAGTAGTCCATTTGTAAATTATTATTATTATTATTATTAATAACCAGGCAGCCTCCTCCAGGGCTTTCCAGGCCTTTAAAATATCCTGAGCTGCTCTGCTGTGGACTAAGGTCTAGGGCAGGTTTTAGAGGGCAAGGCAAGGCTTAGGAGTTTTTCAGTCAGAAGCCTGGAGTATCTCCAACTTCTTCTGAACCACTCCTGCTCAGGGCAGATATGCCACACTGAGAAAGGTGTACCCTAGCCAGCAGGTTCTTCCAACCCCCAAAATACAGCAGGGTAGTGAAGTGGCTGGTGGGTAAAGGCACTTGCCTGACAACCTGAGTTGGTCCCTAAAAGCAGTGGTGAAAGGAGTGAGCTAACTCCTGACCTCCACGTGCATGCTATGGCACATGATTGCACCCCCCACAAAACACACACACACACACACACACACACACACACACACACAGAGCAGGTAGCAGAGCCTCAGCTTTACAAAGATCGCAACCTGAGCCCATTTACAGAGAGTTTACCCAACAAAATTTGTAGGACCTGGCCGAATAGTTTTTGGCTTATCACTGCAGCCCAAAGTTGGACCATAAGAAACCAGACTAAGCTCCATCTGCCATATTGCGGCTGCAAGAACATAGCCTTCTGCAGGCAATGCACATGTGTGCTTTCGGTGTACCTGCCTGCCTACAACTTTGGTGTTTGTGCTGGATAGCTTTAGTGTCAACTTGACACACCTGGGTTGAGGGAGCCTCAATTGGGGAATTGGCTCCATTGGATTGGCCCGTGGCCACATCTGTGGAGTATTGTCTTGATGGTCGAGCAGTGTGGGAGGGCCCAGCCCACAATGAGTGGTGCCACCCTGGGCAGGTTGTTGTGTACCGTATAAGAAGGCAGGCTGGGCATGAGCCAGAGAAGCAAGCCAGTAAGCAGCACTCCTCCATGGCCTGTGCTTCAGCTCCTGCCTCCAGGTTCCTGCCCTGAGTTCCTGCCTTGGGCTCCCTGAGTGATGAACTGTGACCCAGGAGATGTGAACTGAATAAACCCTTTCCTCCCCAAGTTGGTGTCGGTCAGAGTGTTTTGTCACAGCAATGGAAGACAAACTAGAACAGTGTTAATATACGGTGCTCTCGCAATGCACCAGCCTCTGCAGCATCAACATGTTTTGTGGAAATTTGCTGAACCGTGAACATGTCAGTTTCACATGGAGAAGCACAACCGACAGTGTGATATCCGACTGCTACCACATCATCCCAACTCCAAGACAAAGGCAAATCTGGAGACAGCACATTCTATCAACAGCAGTACATTCAGGCACTCCGAACCTCACTGGCTTCTGTAATGGCACTGTGCATTGCCTAGTCTCTGTGACTGAAGATTCACTTCCTGCTTCTATTCTCCAGTACTGAATTGGTTGGATGATAGAGATAGTATCTGCTTCCCTGCTGACCTGGGCCAGGAAACAGGCCAGACTCAATCAGGCTGGGGCTTCAGTGTCCTGCAATAGCTGGTACATTCACATGGCCTGCCTCTTTGCATTGACCTTTTCATGCCACTGTCGTGGTGAGTTCTCCCCCTACTGGGAGGCTTGGGTAGAAACACTCGGAGCTATTTAGCCACGCATAAGAGCAGACACTGGGGGACTTTTTTTTTATTATTTTATTAATTTTATTTCTTTCTGTATGTGTATGAATGTACTGTCTGCATGCAAGTTTGTGCACCCGTGTCGTGCAATGCCACAGAGGTCAGAAGAGGGTGTCGGACTCCCCTGGAACTGAAGTTCTCCTGGAATTGGAGTTTCAGACAGTTCTCGGCCGCCATGTGGCTGCTGGGTATTAAACCCGGGTCCTCTGTAAGAGTGGTCAGCGCTCTTAACCGCTAGGCCATCTCTCCAGCCCCACTGGGGGACTTTTCAAGGGACAGTAGTTGATATGGTCATCCCCACCAGAGTGGGACACTTGGGACTTTGACACCCTCCCCCCAGTAGCTGGTACACTCCCCTAAGATTCCTAGATCTGTCCCCAGGTTTCCAGTTCCCATGCCCTAAGACTCCCAGGTCCCTACCCCTCCCAGCTTCAGTGATGCAAACCCTCTGCTAAGGCCCAGGTGGCCACAAAGTATACCTGAGCTATAGAAAGGCTCCAGACACCACTATGACCATAAATAATGAGATTCCCAAGATGCTCCTCTACAAGCCAGATCCTTATAGAACTGACTCAGAAGGGGCATGAGGTGGGGCTGACATACTGGGTTTATGTTTGGGTTAGTTTTGTTTCTACAGATAACTGTCAAATGGAGCTCAGGTAACCTGGAACTTTAGGAAATGACTTGACTTCCCTCAACTGCAGGAAGGGATAAAATGTCATTCGCATGGGGCAGAGTCTGGGCTGCATGGGCTCTCGCTGCAGAAAATGCTTGGCTTCAGGCTGGGACAAAGAACTGGAGTCCTGAGGCTATGGGCCTCCAAGGCCTCCACGAATACCAACAAGACAGGAAACCATCAGGTGGGCACAGACAAGCTTGTCTTTTATGTCCTGGGCCCAAGATTAAGACCAAAGACCCCTATGCCACCCAGACAAATGCCACCCATAGCCTGATCTGCAATATGCCCTGTGACTGATGAAGCATCATGCTGTGACAGGGCTGCACATCAAGGGAAACGCTCCAGTCAACTCACCAGCCCCACAGAGAAAAGCACAGTGTCTCCCATCATATCAACTACTGGAGCCTCTGAGGAGCTACAATGGTGTGCAGGTCTCCTCAAAGCAGGCCACACCTAGATCCAGGGATGGAGTCCCTGTGTGTCAGGGAAATCTGTTTGCTCAGCTACACTGACATCTGGTGGCCTTCAATGCCAGAAAGAAACATCTTGACATCAGGCACAGGCAATGCACATAACCAAAGCAGGCCCTGCATATGCCTGTGGAACTGGAGGCCAATCCAACCAGCAATGTGAAATGCTAACAAGAAATGAGCATCATGTTACGTATTCTAATCTCTATAAACCAAAGGAATGATGCACACTTTCCCTCTTCCTAGGCAAACCTTAAGGGAAAGTTAACAAAGCTTGCTCCAGGGTGGAATCACAAGTTGACTTTGAAGTTGAGGAAGAGAACTGTACCCCTCACTATGAGAGCTGCAAGCTCAGAGGTGGTACTGATATCCCTGCACCCTCACCAGAAGTAAGTTTCATCCAGACTTTCTGAAAGTTGATGCTTATTAGAGTGTCACAAAATCAAATTAATAAAATGAGTCATTAAGTGAACACATAAAAAGCCCAAAACTCAGAAAAGGTTAACTATATGGATAAGAGTCTCCTCTGTGTGCAGAAACTTACTTAAATTCATGGTGCTCTTTGTAATTTGACTACATCATCATCTAGCCTTGGGAAAGGATAGTTGGACTGCTCCATTATGTGAAAGGTCACATAGTGCAAAGGGGAAGCAGGGCCCTAGGAACTCTGGGCTTTTGGAGTAACTTTGTAATTGTCTCTTATTAGTAACACAAATTGAAATACTGTTACTGTGATCATTATTTTTGTTTTTTATTTTTATTTTGTGTATGGTGTGTTTTGCCTGCATGTATATAAGTGCACTATATGTTTGAAATAACTATGGACCCCTGGATCTGAAATTACAAATTGTTGTGAGCCCACCATATGGGTACTGAGAACCAAACCCAGGTCCTTTGCAAGAGCAGCCAATGCTCTTAACTACTGAATCATCTCTCTGTTCCCGTGATCAATATTTTTAAAGACACAAATTTAATCACCATAGTTTAGCACCATTCTGGAAATCACTTCCATTTCATTTAAAAAGAGGGCTGGAAAGATGGCTCAGTGGTTAAGAGTGCTTATTGCTCATAGGGAGGACCCAGGGTCAGCTCCCAGCACCTACAAGTCATCTCCAGTGCCCTCTTCTGGTTCCCCTGATATATATATATAGTCTACACGCTATATATATCTGATATAAACTAACTTTATATATATAAAACCCTCTTATACTAGGTACTATATACTCTAATACTACTATTATATACACTGGCCTCTATATATATATAAAGCAAGACACTTGTACACATAAAATAAGTCTTTTTAAAAAGAAAATGGGGGGCTGGAGAGAGAGCTCAGCAATTAAGAGTGCTCTTCTGGAGAACCCAGGTTCAATTCCCCAGCACCCACGTGGTGGCTAACAACTGTCTATAACTCCAGTTTCAGGGGATCCGACTTCCCCTTCTGACCTTCCCAGGCATTGTATGACACTGGTGCACTTACATACATGCAGACAATACAGTCATACATATAAAAATAATAAATAAAATTATTTAAAAAGGAAAGTAGCTGAGGAATCCAGGAGAGCAAGCCAGTGGGCAGTGCTTCTCCATGGTCTCTGCTTTAGTTCCTGCCTCTAATTCAGGCCTGGGCTTCCCTCACTAATGGATGTAATTTGTAATACTAAATAACTCTTTCCTCTCCGAGTTGGTTTTGGTCAGTGTTTCATCACAACAACAGAAGCATGCTAGAATACCTAGGAAGCCCATCACCCCAGACCAGCTGTAAGTGTAGCATCTCCTACAATCTCACTGGAACAGTGTTTTCATGACTCTCATTCATAATCAAGTGAAGTCTCAGAGCTGAGTGGGCATCCAAAACTCACCTCCAGCCTGGGGGAGTCTCAGTTCCCCAGACTACTGTCACTTCCACAGGATCTGGCCCAGGCTGCTCTCTTTACCGCAGAACCTGGGGCTCCCACCACCCATCCCCTCCCTACAGGCTCTCTCCAGGAGCCCTCCAGACTGCCCATGGTATGTCCTGAGCCAGGCTGGCCCCTCCCCGTGCCAGGCACTTTTATTTTATTTTGTTTTTTGAATGGCTTCTAAAGCTCAATTTATTTTTTTAATTTTCATTTTTTATTGATGCTTTGTGTATTTTATTCATCATTGTCCAATTCAGTTCAGGCATATATCCCTTTCCCTTCCCCCCACCCCACCCCAGCCCATCGCAGATCATGCATTCTGGCCAGGCACTTTTAACAGTTCCCTCCAGACAATAATGGCATGGTCACACTGGAGACCCACAGAGCTCCTGAAGTCTGCAGTGTCTGGGGTTGAGCACATGAATGACTGCATCCAGAGCGTGTCCTCTGCAGGGAGCTGGAGCTGGGGAAGAATGGGGACCTCCCTAGGGTCTCTAGAAGAAATGCTGCCTGGCTGGCCTTTGGCCACTGACAGTGCAGATCTCCCCAGTCCTCACTCTCGGCAGAAGAGCAGCCCTCAGGGCCTTCAGACTTGGGCAGGTCCTGAAGGCTCTGGTAAGTACTCTGGGTAGGAAAAGTCAAAATAACTTGTTGACATCACCTGTCAAAAAGTCTTTTTTTTTTTTTTTTTTAAGAGAAAGCTGGTGCCTTTCTGGGCTGACTCTCTGCATATCTGGGAGCAGCTCTGGTCCCCACCTCTGAGAACATCTCAGTTATGCCAAGGAATAAAAGACCATCAGCACCCTCCCTCCCAAGGCATGGCCTCTACAGAGGCTGTGTGCCTTTAACGCCTTTCACCTCTCTCCCCAGTGCAGCCATATGTGGTCCTCGGGAAGCCAAGTCTGGGCACTGTGTTTCCCACTGTTTTTGTTCTGAGGCAGGGTCTCCTGTAAACCTGGATGGCCACAAACTTTCTAGGGAGCCTAGAATAACCTGCAATTTCCTGATTTTCTTGCCTCTAACTCTGGGTGCTAGGATTACAGACATGTGCCGTCAGACCAACTTCATGTGGTGTTGGGGCGTTGTTCTAGCTTCCTTTACAATTGCTGTGACAAAACACTCTGACCAATTCCAATTTGGGGAGGAAAGGGTTTATTTGGCTCACATCTCCTGGGTCACAGTTCATTACTTAGGGAGCCCAAGGTAGGAACTCAGGGCAGGAACCTGGAGGCAGGAGCTGAAGCACAGGCCATGGAGGAATGCTGCTTACTGGCTTGCTCCCCTAGCCCATGCCCAGCCTGCCTTCTTATACTGTACATAACAAACTTCCTGGGGTGGCACCACCCACAGTAGGCTGGGCATTCCAACATTACTCAACAATCAAGACAATATTCCACAGATGTGGCCACAGGCCAGTGGAGCCAATTCCCCAATTGAGGCTCCCTCAACCCAGGTGTGTCAAATTGACACTAAAGCTAACCAGCAAACCAGGGCTCTGTGTACTCTAGACAAGCACTCTATTAACTGAGTAGTATCTCTAACCCTAGAGAGAACTGTTAAGTCATTGAAAAATGTGCATTTCCCAGACCACTCAAGTTTTCTTCTGTTGGTGTGACGACTTGGTTTTAATGGCAACTTGCCACAAATCAGAATCACCTGAGGAGGGAGCCTCACCTGAGAACTGTGCTGATTGCTTAAGTAACATGGGAAGACCCATCCAAATGTGGGTGGCACCATCTGGTATCAGCCTAGATGAAGAGGCACGGCAGAAGGAAGATCCTTCACCTCCTGCTTGTTTGACTTACCCTCCTGCCGCCTGGTTGATTTGTCCTGTAGCTGGGCTGAGTCCTTCGCTGGCATCCCAGCCAGTGTTTCCGGCTGTCATTGACTGAGGACCAGCAGCTCTTTAGGAATCTTCCAGATGTTTGGTGTCAGTTTGGGACTGTTGAGGCGCCTAGCCCTGGGGACTGAGCAACTACTAGAATCTTGCCCTCTCCAGTCTGAGACAGCCACTGTGGGACCACTCTGCCTGCTGAGATACCCACCCAGCCTCAAGGACCACGCAACTGCCAGGTTCTCAGCCTCTCAGCTGTTATTCTGCTGGCCTTACTATTTTTTTTTAATTTTTTTTTTATTTCTGTATGTGTATGAATGTACTGTCTGCATGCAAGTGTGTGCACCCGTGTCGTGCAATGCCGCGGACGTCAGAAGAGGGTGTTGGATTCCCCTGGAACTGGAGTTTCAGACGGTTCTTGGCCGCCATGTGGGTGCTGGGGATCGAACCCGGGTCCTCTGTAAGAGCGGTTGGCGCTCTTAACCGCTAGGCCATCTCTCCAGCCCGGCCTTACTATTTTAAAGAAAGCTGATTAATAAGCTTTATACATATTTAGTTTCATTCTATTGATTCTGTTCCTCCAGAGAACCCTGACTGGTAAAGTTTAGGATCAATTGAAATCAGCATCTCTGTATCAGTTTTCCCATTCTGTTTTTGCTTGCCTGGGATTAGGGATCATCTTCATCCACATGACACCTGACACCTATGTGGTATGTCTGAGACCACCAGGGAGGCAGGAGTGTGGTCTGAGCTTTGAGTGTGCAGGTGGAACCTGCGGTAGCAGCTTACATCTTTCTTGATCAGCAACCAGGTGATGCCATGTCGTTCTGGGAATACTGGGAACCTTGAAGTTGTGATTGTCTGAGTGTCATCTTAACTGCTGTTTTAGGGTCTCAACGCCAGTCCTGACTGGTATAGTGAGTGTTAATATACAGTCAGTTTCTTGCACCGGATAGACCCTGTTCGTGCTGCATGTCCCCCATAAAGATCACAGAAGCTGGGAACATGAAGGGGCCAGTAGCTGCCCCAGATCGGAGATAGGGACACACTTGCAGCCCCCTCGAGGGATGGGACAGAAGTGCCAAGCTCCCAGGTCTTCAAGGTGCCCACCAACTTTGGAGAAAGCACTCACTGCTCACCCAGGCAGCACAACAGCAGCAGGCCCACACCACCAATCCTCCCCCCAATTTCCCTGAGGGGCTGGGAAAGCTGGTTGTGTGTTTCCTTCAGATCCTAAAAGGCCACTGGTTGTGATAATAGCAAAACCCCAGCTCTTCCCACTCAAAGACTTTACTGGAAATGAGGGGCCTCAGGTACCAACTGGCCCACCACCATGTTGGGGAGAAACACCACAATGCTTGTACTCCCAAATCAAGTGAAAACTGTACTCAGGTCAGGAAATTCCCCTACTTCAGGAGGCTGGCTGCCCAGGCCACAGGACTTGATCAGACTCACTGCATGGTGCTGCGGAAGTCACAGAACCCCTTGGGCACCTCCCTTGTATCTTGGCACAGCAGATCCCTCATTGGTGCTGTGGCAGCACAGTAGGGTCACATGCTGAGGTCACGTGCAACAGGCTTGGTGTGGAAGAGAACAAACCTGTCACTATCTGCACATGGTCTATTCAGGATTGAGAGTAGTCCTTTGTAATGAGTTGCAAAGGATAATCAAAAACAGTGAATCCGTTTTGTTTGTAGATTGTGCTTAAATTTGCTGTACAGTTCACTTGGCACATGAATCCAAACATGGCTTTTAAAAATATCCATCATCTTTAAACAAATAAAAACCACTGGACCTAGCTGGGTCTCATCAAAGGATTCAGCCACTCAGCTGGGAAGGCACCACCGTCTGCCGGGGTCCTGCAGCTAGCACGGAGATGAAACTTGTCCCTGGGCCTTTCCTAATACACATGCCAGAGCTTGGTTCAGAGCTCTCCAGAAATCATACAGGTTGCCATGGTAACTGCAGCAAGCATTTCACTATGTTTTCCTAAAGAAGGCCCACTGAGAGGGCTTCTGTGGCCTGAGACTCACCGCCACCCAGGACCCACAGCTGTAGCTGGGACACTCAGTACTCCTCTTCACAGTGGCTCCAACTCAGCTCTGCACTGTTCAGCCTAGGTGTCCCTTAAATATTGAGGCTAGGAGTACCTAGTGACCCCTGGCTTGAGTCTTTCAAGGGTGATGCAGCAAAGCCTGGGCAACTCAGAAAAGGAGAGAGAGAAATTCTAAACAGCACTAGACAGAGCTCATAAGGGATCACTTGTCCCAAACTCCCCCACCCACCCAGGAGACAGTGAATTGGCAGCCGGAGCTCGGACTGAGGCACCAAGCTTAAGACAAAGGGGCCAACAGGGAGTGTTCACCTGTGGGCCTGAGCGCTATGCTGCCCAGGTGGTTAACAATCACTATCCACTCCTCCATAAGGAGAGAAATAACCTTAAAATGGAATCTCGGCACATCCTCCTGACCAAATATCACTCCAGTAATTGCATCTGTGAGAAAGAGAATTGCAAAAGAAGTTAGAGCTCTCTGGGCTCAGCTGTAAGTAATACCTCAGAACCACCCGCTGAGAATTCCCATTAAGAAGCTGCTGGCTGCGTGCTGAGTGCCAGCCCGAGGTGGCCCCACTTTTATGGCCACAAAGCCTGCACCAAGGCCCTAAATCCAGCATAATTGTCTGCCTCGTGCTGCCCACATCAGGGCGGCCTGGTCTTTGGGCTCCCACTTAACAGCAGAGGTGTGTGAAGAGGGGAGGGGCTGTCCGCAGCTTCTCAGCACAGTCCCATCCACCCCAAATCTATCACACTAATTGAATGGAGCAAGCTGTTGGAAGGAAAATGTTATTAGTCTCCCACATGAGAGGGGTGAGAAGGGAATCTCCACTGGGTTGAAAGCACACAGTGGAATTAACGGGGCTGTTCCTGTAGTAACTTGATTTAACAGGGGCTGAACAGCCCAGCAGTGACAGAGCTTGCTCCCAGCCTCCCCTTGGCCTTACACTGTACCTTAGCTCCAGTCTTGAAATTCATCCCTCCTCTCAGTCAAAAACCATGCTGGGCCCATGCTCTCTGATAAGAAACACCTGGAAATCTAAGACGGTGCAGCACCTTGCAGGGTGTCCCATGCAGCCCCTGCTCTGGCTGCCTGGGCTGGAGAACCAGCTGGCTTAGAGGACTGGGCAGGAGCTGACACCCCTGCAGCCATCACAGGGCTCTCAACCCCAGCACAAACCGAGGTGACCAGGGACTTTGAAAGATACACCCTAGGGCCCTCTCTATTGTATGGCCAGGGTGTTAGACTTTTCTAAAAGCTCCCTGGATGGTTTGGAGGTACAGAATGGGTTTAGAACTGACTTCTCTGTAGATATCAATTACACATCGCAGTCCAAACCTGAAAGTTTTTCTGAATGTTAAAAATGCAGGTGGGGCCCTAAGAAGATGAGCAGATATCCAAAACATCTCAGCTAGATGAAAAGTTTTACTTCTAGCCGGGCATGGTAGCGCATACCTTTAATCCTAGCACTCAGGAGGCAGAGGCAGGCAGATCTTTGTGAGTTCAAGGCCAGCCTGGTCTACAGAGCGAGTTCCAGGACAGCTGGGGCTACAGGGAGACCCTGTCTCAAAAAGACAAAAAAAAAAAAAAAAAAAGTTTTAGTTCTGCACAAGGGTTCAGAGCTGCTATAAATCCAGCAGGCACATCTGCAAGGCTCCTGCTGGGCTTCCTTAATGCAAAGGGGGCCCAGAGCACAGCCCATCCTCACATTAGGAGGTGAGCTAAACTGTACAGCTGACAAGCAGAATGTGACCTTGGAGAGCAGATGCTACTGTGAGCACCAACTTTATCTTAGAGAGATGCTGACTGGGGCTGGCGAGATGGCTCAGCTGCCCTTGCAGATGACTCGGGTTCAATTCCCAGCACCTACATGAAGGCTAACAACCTCCAGTTCTGGGGGATCCAACACTTTCTCCTAACCTCCACAGCCATACTTACACGCAGGCAATATGTTCATACACATAAAATTAAAATAACAATTTTTAAAAAGGAAAGAAAAATAGTGATTGGGAAGGGAATTTTGCCAATTGAGGCTTTTACAGATTTCTTTAAAGATGGAGCTTTCTTTGTCTATTTAACCCTTTGATAGAGAAATAGTACATTTACATTTACATTTACATGAAGAACACCACCACAACTCAATAGCCCACACATGAGGAGGGAGCCCCTCAAGGTAGGTTTGTTTGTTATTTACCTTTGCTCCTTGGTTAATAAATGAGAAAGTTTTTTGAGGAAAACTTAATTCAGAATGGCATCCTTTCAGTTCGTTCTCTGAAAAGCAATTTCAAGTTTATAAAACTGCCACCGTAAGAATCTTCAGTGACATTATCAATCAGATAAGAAATAATGGTCCATTTTCCAAGGCTCCTCAAGTCAGCTTAAGGCCTCCTAGTCTACCTGACCCCATCCAAACTAGAAGATTAGAATGGAAAATTATTAGCAGTCAAGCTTGCCTTAATGACGTGCAGGTGCAACAAGATCAGTACTGAAAAGCTAAAAATAAAAAGCGTGTCAAAAAGTACAGATAAACCCACATACAGTTCATGTTGAGAAACAGACATCTGTAAGTGGCAGGTAAGGACTCGTGGGACTATCTGCCTGTGATCGCTGCAATGAGGAAGAAGAGAAAGGAACCTGTGCTCAGGGTTATAAAAATGGTCCTCTGCCCACCACTTGATCTGGGTTGGCCCCAAGTCCGCAAGGTCATAAACTGCTTCCCTTTCTCTATCCTGAGTCTGCAATGTTTGTTATTATGGGTGGGGGGGGCTCTCTGTTACATGAAAGTCCCACGGGGTCACCTTCAGGATAGACATTGTCCAGTGCCTGCCTGGGCTGCACCTGGGCTACATCCTGGGCCACCCTCTGGCACCTTCCTCTTGATGGGCTGTGCAGGTGACAGCCACCATCTGATCTATCTTGTAGCATTCTTTTCTTCTACAGTTAACTTTGGTGGTGGCTTCTGAAAGGCAGATGAGACCACTGGCCCTTCCAAGGGGACACTGTGTGATATAACTTAAGCCTTGACCCTAGCTTAGCAAAGGCCACTCAATCACCTCAACAAGGCAAAGCATTTCACCATTCTGAAAGTACCCAGCATAAGAGGCTGGAAGCTGATCCAGTCCCAGAGGGGGAGGACAACAACCTGGAGTCTTAGAAAAGATGCTCCTATCAGGGCTTAACGAGAGGCACAGGTCATGCTGGAGACACGTGATACCTGTGTTCTGCACTGTCAGGGCTGTCTGTATCAACAGAATTGGCTGCTCCCCTTCCATTTATGGTTTTTAATGCCTTCCCCAAAAGTCTATGTGTGGGTAATTTCAGTGCCTGTCTGTTCTTGTTAACTTTCCCCACCATGGCACAACAGACAGAGGCCCGTGCTGGTTTCTGTGTCTGACTCACTCTCTCACCCTCCTGCTGCACTGCTTAGTGCTGAAGCACTGCATTCCAGTACCCTCCCATTGAGGCCTGACCCAAGGGAGGCCTAGCTTGCAAACTGGCTCCTATGACAACAGAGAAGAACCCCCTCCCAACATGACTACACTCATCTTCTGGAATTACACTAAGAAGCTACATGGATGTGAAAATTATTTTTTAAATATAAAGCACTTTTGCTCAAGAAAGTTCTATTTTAGAAAATAGCAATTTTGACAGAAGTAGTCTTCGGTAACAAGCAAGTTGCCATCGTAAGCTCTAGTCGTAGACTTTGGACGTTGAGGTCAGTGCACTGGGAGCCCTAGAACTCAAATCCAGTCTCACCAGAACTTTATCATAGACCATAACCTTGTTCCTTCCCAGTCATTATTCCCAAGAGACAGACACTGGCCTGCATAGCACCCCTCCTCCACGCAGGGACACTATCAGGGGTGCTCAGGGTAAACAGCACAGTTAACGAGTGTGCCCTCCCTGCTCTTCACTAACATTCTTCACTCGACTTCTGAGAACACAGACACTGTTTCACTATGAGAGGCCGAGCCAAACACAGGTAGCAGATGCTGTTGAAGGCTACGGGTAGAGACAGGAAACCTGTCTCATACATACACACAGAACTGAGCTGTCAGTTTTACTACTTCCTTACTAGTTCAGCAAGCACCTGCCAAAAGCCCATCAGAGGGTGACTGGAACACTCTGCACCTGTGACTTGACCATGGTGTTTCTAATGCATGACAGTGCATCTGCCATGTTTGTGTCTGAATCTATGGTCAGTGAGCAGGACCTGGGCAGGCATCCTCTCTCCCTAGCCCCACTAGTCTCCTTAACGTGGACAAGCAGCTAGCTGCCTTTCCTGGGGCTGAGAACTAAGCCAAGCCTCTCCCCTGTCCCCGCCCCTACCTTCCAGTCGCCTGTAACACACACACACACACACACACACACACACACACACACACTTCCAAGCAGCAGTGAAGACAGGAGACAGTCAGCAGGCACCCTCACTCAGCCTACAAGAACTGGGCCTTGTTGGGTCTTGCTGACTTGAATTACCCTCAATCTAATGTCTTTGGAAGCTTTGAGAGCCACAGCTGGCTGAAACCCAAACAGTCTTTGTGTGGGGTAGGGGCTTTGCCAAGCAGGGCAGCATGCAGTCCCTGCCTCTTCATCAAAGTCAAGGAGCTTAATGTCTTTGCAAAGCATGATTATGTCCTTAATTATAAGAACTATTTTGAAAATAAGATTTGATGAATATCATACATAAAAATTATACATGAATTATTTCTGAGATCTTTTCCTGTCCCCCAAACCCAAGCATCATTAGAACCAGACCCTCACTGTGATCTAATTGAAACTTCTGAAATACAAACCCAGTAATGAAGTGGTCCACACATCTACTCTGTGTCACCTCTGCAATATCTATGAGCCTGGCAGCTCGTACAGTAGGCGGTCCAGCCTGGCTGGGAGATGGTATGGTCAGCATAAACTAGACTTTCCTCTACTTCCTTGTTGATGAACATGGTCACAGACAGGTCATAGGAGGCTGTAGTGCTCAGGTAGAGAATGCCCCAGGTTCCAGCAGAACCTGACAGAGATTAGGTCATTCCAGCCATTATCCTAGGAAGCTGATGCTGTTGTTCTGAACACACACCTGCCCAGTTCTGCAGTGTTATCCATGGTCAAGATAAAGACAAGTTCATTTCCAGAGGGATGATTCTTGTCTCTCATCTATCCTGTATGGCTCTCATCTGCATTTTAGGCTTCAGAACAAAAACATACCAATTTTATCCATTGCAACCATTTAGGTCTTGAATGCCCCCAAAAGGCCCAGAAGGTAAAGACTGGGTCCTGGGCCCCTGACATGGAATTTAAGAGGTAGAACACAGCAGGGGTTCCTCAGACTACCAGGAATGTGTCCTTAGAGAGGACTGTGGGACCCTAGCCCATTCCTCTCGCATTTCTTTTTGCGTGTGTGTGTGTGTGTGTGTGTGTGTGTGTGTGTATGCATGTGTTTGAAATAGGGTCACACTGAGTGGCCTAAGGCTATCCTGGAACTCAATATCCTCCTGCCTCAGCTTCCTGAGATCTGGAATGATGGGTCCATGCCACCGCATCTGGCTTTCACCTGTTGAGTGAGTCGTTCTGCTCTGTGCACCCTTCCTCCCACTACAATGGCCCAGAACAGTAAGCCAAGTGGCTCACAGGCTGGACTTCCAAAACTGTGAGCCAAAATCTTTGTCCTGACAGTCTGACTGCCTTGGGTATTTGGCCACAAAGAGGAAAAGCTAGCAACACCACCATCTACCTGCTAGGCTAGTGGCAAGCCTCACACAGCATGTGCACAACTGACTACCTTTACTCTCCAGTGTCCAGATGAAATCTGGGCAAGAATCACACTTCAAAGGAAGGACTTAACCTGATGGACATTATGAGATCCACCCCACTAGGAAATGTAAGTTCCATGTTGGTTCTTGGAGTTTTTGAGTTTATTCTGAGTTCAGGTGATAAGCGTTAAATTTCCAAATGCTAAGTGGCATATAGCATTGAATTTTTTATGCAGAATGCATTGACAAAGCAACATCTAAAGTGCTGGCATATTTTACTTCTTCCTTTCTGTAGTTTCTCCAAGTGAGATGTGTCAAGAAGCAGCTTTCCTGTGATGTGCCTCAAAAATAAATGGAAATGAAGAAATATAACAGATGGCTTGGGTGGAATTTGAACAGTGATAAGTAATGGCTCTCAGGACAGCTGGGTAATGTACTCTTAGCTGAAAAACATGTTTGATCTGAAACACAAAAACAATCTTATGGTTTCCATGAAAATGAAAGAGGAAGCTGAATGGAGGAGGGGCTGTGGCTCTTCCCAGAGCCCAGAACTGCTCAATTCAAAGGGACCAGGCTGCAGTATAAATTCTTTCCACTAAAGTAGTGCCCAGGGCTTAGCAATAACCAGGGAGAGGGCTTAGAGGTAAAATGCTTTCTCCTGCACCCACGTTAAAAAGCTGGGCATGGTGGTGCGTGCCCACAATCCCAGTTCTAGGAGGCTGAGACAAGAGGCTACCAGGGGTTCATTTGCCAGTTAGGCCACTTGGAAAGTTCTAAGTTCACTGAGAGACCCTGTCTCAAAAATCATGATATACATGAGGACGGCCAACATCAACCTCTGGTCTCCATGGTGCATACACAGGCATATGTACACACATGAATTCATACACACATACAAATTATTTTTAAGTAATGGCTAAGCATTTACATCATACCACATATCCATCGTTACCTATAAGAAGATAAATTATTATTAGCCTGAAGTTTAGGTTAAAAAAAACTAACTGAAGAGCCAGCAAGATGACTCAGCAAATAAAGGAACTTGCTGCTAAACCTGACAACCTGAGTTCCATTCCCAGGACCTACATGGAGAAAGGTGAGCACTGACTCCTACAAGCTGTCCTCTGAGCTCCGCATGTGTGCTGTAACACGCGCACGTGTGCACACACACACATCACACACACAATAGATACAATTTTTAATATTTTATGTGTATGAGTGTATTGCCTGCCTGTTAAGTATACCCATGTTGTTCAGTGCCTGTGGAAGTCAAAAGAGGGTGTCAGATCCCCAGGATCTGGCGTTACAGACAGTTGTTAGCTGCCTTGTTGGGTGCTAACACCCTGGGTGGTCTTCAAGAGCAGCCAGTGATCTGAACTGCAGAGCCATCACTCCAGCTCTTAAAATTAGAAATCTATCTGGGCGTGGTGGCGCACACCTTTAATCCTAGCACTTGGGAGGCAGACGCAGGCGGATCTTTGTGAGTTCTAGGCCAGCCTGGTCTACAGAGTGAGTTTCAGGACAGCTGGGGCTCAGGGAGACTATGTCTCGAAAAGACAAAAAAAAAAATTAGAAATCTAGGTGAAGTATGTGTTGACCCTAAGTTCTTTGGGGTTCCCTGGATATCCAGCTGGAGGCTGGAGCTGCTGGTGAAGGAACAAGTATGGTCCCTGGCCACTAGGGTCTCACACAAGCTCCTGGGCCATCACAGAATTGCTCCACTGTTCTGAAAAGGAAAGTGGGGCTCTGGGCTCCTTGGCTGTCTTGGCTGGATAGAACTGGGGTAGGCTTACTGAGAAGCACAGACACATCCCATCAGAGGCAGCTTCCAAATGCCATCTGAGTTTCTGAATTACAAATCTGCACATGGAAGTGAGCCGGAAAATTCCAAATGCTCAGATTCTCATGTCAGATGCACACAGTCTTACGGGTCCCAAAGAAAGTAAAATTAGAAGATAGGAACAAGGAGAAAGAACAGGAACCTGCTGTTCCACATTAACATGAACTTCACTCCAAGTGCCATGGCCACAGGGCTGGACTTGATGTTGGCCACGTGGCCGCTGGTGGCCATGAACTCGGGCTTAGTGAGTTGGATAGCTTCAGTTTTCAACTTGACAGACCTGGGAAGAAGGAACCTCAATTGGGGAAATTCATCCATGGGACTGGCCTGTTTGTTGAGTGATGTGGGAGGGCCCAGCCCACGGCCCACGGCCCAGCCCACTGTTGGTGAGGCCACCCTGAGCAGGGAGTCCTGGGTTGGGTAAGAAAAGCAGACTGAGCAAGCCAGTAAGTAGCATTCCTTCAAGGTCTGTGCTTTAGTTCCTGATTCTAGCCTCCTGCTCTGGAGGGCCTCCATGATGAACTCTAAGTGGCCTTTGGTCATGGTGTTTATCAGAGCAATGAGAAAGACAGAGCTCAGTAGCAGGAGTACGAGGTACTGCTGCAATGGACTTGACATTGTTGCTTTTAGGACCACTGTGGAAACATTTAGAACTTTGGGCTAGAAAACCATTGAACCTTAGAGCTTAGTGGGCTGTTCTATGGGAGCTTGGAAGTAAGAAGTCGACAGAGGTGCAGATGGAGGCCTGGCTTATAGTAAGGAACATAATAACTTTAGTAAATGTGTGGATTTGAAATGCTGCAACTTTAGAGAATAGGAAAGTTAATTTAGGTTAGTCAGAAACTGCACTAACCCAAGGCTGTTCAGATAACCAGACCAGAGCACAGCAGGGGCCCTGAACCTAGCGAGGCAAGAAAGCTGACCATGCACAGCTGATTAGGCAGCCAGAGAAGGTCCAGAATCTGGACCCTGCCTGCCCAGGACCTGGGCATGAACTCAGATAGCACCTGGCTGCGAATGGGGACCCCGAGGCACAAGCCTGAGATTAACATCTAGGACCAAGTTCACTCCTCCTGCTTGGTTACCAGCTACGTAAGCTATGAAGTGTAAAATGACTTTGCTCTCACTCCCCCTTGGGGGACCCGCTGTGAGATGCCACTTTGGACCTCTCAGCTGAGAACACCCGGACATGCTGCCCCTGTGACACAAATTTGCCTGAAGTGCATGCTGACCCTGCTGGCCACTGCTGCTGCCCGGATCGGCCTACCTGAGTTGGCAGAGCCGCTGGTCTGAGAGAGATCCGCTTCAGCCAATCAACCGGCTTCTTGGAACTCCCTACCATGGACCCATCCATCGCTTCCAAGAGGCTAAGAGAAAGCCATGTAGGTGAGCAGCCTTGGGGAGATAGGCTAGGACAGGACAGAATTAGAATTATAGAATTAACCTGCATGGGAATTAATAGAATTAGATTGTATTATATTCGTGTCCTGGATTCCTTTGGACTTAGCCCAGGCTAGTCCATGCTCATGGCACTAGTGAAGTTTCAGAGGGAAGTTTGAGAGCCCACCAAAAAGTCTAATGAGGCCATTTGTATGAAATTTTGAATTGAGAAACTATGGTATCTTCAGCTGGGGCCGAAGAATTGGCTGTGGTTAACAAGAGACCAGCACCACTGAATGAAACCTCTGCTTTCCTGGGACAGCTGACACTGGTTAGCCGAGGCTGAAAAATCAGCTGTGAGTAATGAGAAACCAGCATCACACTGAGGTTAAGTCTTCTGAGAATTTCCTCAGGGTCAACTCACAGAAACTGTGGTCCACGGGGGGCCAAAGCTGTATCTTAAAACAGAAGCCAAACTTGAATCTCCCATGTGGTACTGGTTTTGGCAGACTTGAAGGGGTTGTGTCGAGAAGCTGAGGCTTGGTACCTTAAGAGGCCAGAAGAGGCCATTAGTGAAGGTGGTCCTCAATTATAGTGGGGACTCTGGGATATTGGAGATGCCAGTGTGATGACCACCAAGGTACTGACCTTGGTAGGTGTGGAGGGAGCCAGCCTGAGCCTACAAGATAAGCAGTGTGTGCTGTGGATGGCAGAGCCAGAGAAGTGGAGCTGCCTAAGCCCTTTGGAGCTAGAAGATTTGTGTGTACCTGGTATTCAACCCATGTGCTGAGTAAAGTCTTTGAAGGTCAAGTGCCACACTGCTTCCAAGACAAAGCATGCAAAGGGCACTCTGAGCTCCACATGGCAACAAGCCACTTCCTCACAGTAGCTAGCCCAAAGTAGCAAGAAACAGAACAGAACACTACAATGAGAGGCCTTCACAACACAAAACAACCCAACATGTCACTTTTTAAGGTAACAGAAATGGGCTTGAGTCAAGAGGAAACTGTGTCAATGGAATCTTTGGACAACAGGTTAGAGATATGATGGTAACTCAAGAGAGAGAAACTGTGTTCCACGTTCCCCTGTTCCCTAGGGATCTGCTGGAATCTGGGCAGTGCCTGGTGCAGGAATTCGGATCTCAGGAACTCAGCACCCTGCCCTCCACTCCCTTCCTGTGGCAAATGCAGGCCTCATCATCTTTGGGCACCTGTGTGACTCTGAGATCTCAGCAGAGCCATGGGGACACAGTAAACCCTCATGATTACTCTTCACATGAGGACCCTCTGAAGACCCCTGACTGTTCAATAGTCATCAGACAAATCCCAAATTGCATTTCTTCCTGAGAACTCAGCTCAACCAGATACTCCTAAGTACAGGAAGTCTCAGAAACCAGTCATCCCTAGCCCTGTTCTTTGTATATGAGGGACAGGCGGATAGCACTCTTCAGAGCCTTAACACCAAAATGGCAAATACGCTCTGGGTTATCTTCTCAGTGGTTTTCATGCATTATTTGGCTTGATTTTCATAGCTCTCCTCCCAGGCCTCCATCCTCCCAGGCCTGAGGCATCACTTGGTTTTACTTCCGAGGTTAGGAAGAGCAGCAGGGAGGAGCCGAGGAGCTTGCAGAAGATCCTGGAGTGGGGAAACCATCAGATCAGTGTCCCCAGAGTGGCCCTAGATAGGCCAGCTGCATGCTAACACATGGCTAAGGTATCCTCCGGGCAGCCAGCACACCAGGATACAGACAGGCCAAGGCAGACATACCATCCATTCCCTCTGAGTTATTCAGCAGCTGCCCAAGTAAAGGAAAAGCAACAGCAGCAAGTCACATTGCCCCCCCTCAGCTGTAAGCAGATTCGGCTGGGGGTTGAGCCAGGCATCATGTTTTATTGCTTCTAAAGGCTGTAATGACAACACTGCTGAGATACCCAGCGGATGCCTGTCGTGCAAAATAGACAACATCCACAACTGCTGGAGAAGAGCAATTGAAGGGTTGTCCCTGCTTCCTTTCCTAATGCACTTCTAGCTGTGTGTGTAGAGAATCACTGCAGCCAGTGCCAGCTGTTGGGGAATAGTCTACAGAGGCTGCAATGCCTGCAGAGGGAAGTCACCCAGCAACGAACAAGCCAGTCGTATGGCCATCCCGTCGCTGGCAACACCAGTAAGACTGTGTGGAGGAGGCCTCAGCCAGCTGCCATGATGGTAAATTTCTTGTGCCAAGCCAGCTAGTACACAGTGGCCAGTTGTTCAGTCAAACCCTAATGCAAAAGCTGCCATAGTATTTCCTGGATGAGATTGTTGAGATGCCACAGACAGGAACCCAGCAACCTAAAATAACACATTGTGCAAAGTTCTGCCTGACCTGCTTTTACAAAAGAAGCCAAACCCTTGCCATCCTAGAGGACGTGTCGATATCCAGCATGCCTAGGCCTCAAATGCTTCCTGGCTTCCAGGTCTCAGAGGCTCTCTTTATCTGTGCCAAACGTTAGAACAGACTGCTGAGAAACCAGCAAACTGAGCCCTGAAGCCCCAAATCTTCTGCCCAGGAAGCTCATGCCACAGGAGAGAGCTATGACGCCTTCTTTCATACCAGCATGCTAAAATTTTTAATTAAATTAAAAGGCAATTTTAGAAGCAGGGAAGCATAGAGTGAAGAATGCGTCCTGGAACCAGGTGTGACCCTCAAAGCCTGGGACAGAAAGTGTCAGTTTTTGGTGGCCAGGACAGCATGGCTGCCTGGGATTCTCAGGAAACCTCTCCTAAAACCCATTTGAACTTTCCTTTTAGAGAATTTCTGTGCACACAGAAAACTGCGAAAGAGAAAACCAAAAGGACTCATAGCTCTGCAGATAGGAGGGAATCTCCAAGGGAGCTTGGTGCCTCCTCGCATGCTGGAGCTTAGCCGCAGCAGTAGCCTCCTGGCTCGCTTTTGCATTTACCAGTCCACTGGAATCCTCTGGTAACCTCAGAGAACTCTGCAATTGTCAGTCTAATGTCCACACACTCCCCATCACAGAGTGTTCTCATTTTTACAATTGCTGTGATAGAAACACTGACCAAGATCAACTTGGGGAGGAAAGGGTTTGCTTGGCTTCCAGCACAGTTCATCCTCAAGGGAACCCAAGGCAGGAACTCAGGGCAGGAGCCTGGAGCAGAGGGCATGGAGGAACACTGCTTAATGGCTTGCTCCCCTGGGCCATGCTCAGCCTGCTTTGCTATACAGTACAGAGCCACAGGCCACGAGATGGCACCACCCACTATGAGCTGGGCCCTCCCACATCACTCAACAATGAAGAAAATGCACCACAAACTTGGCTGAAGGCCAGAACAATGGAGACAATTCCTCAACTGCAGTTCCCTCTACACATTGACAACTAACACTATCCAGCACACAGAGGGTTGACAATTAACACTATCCAGCACACAGAGCCATCACCAACTGTGCATAGTTGAACCACTTCTAAGTAGCCAGGCCTGGTGTGTTGAGAGCAAGATCAAAGGAGAGGGAACACACACAATCCAGTTTCATCTCCATTCCTGATTTTACAGGCAAGTTCAGTCCACTTACAGGTCATTTAGTCATTCCCCGAAGAGACTTTTCCAGTAAAGATGGATATTTTCAGAGCAATGGAAATGATAAGAGGAGCTGTGTAAGGCAGACTGTCCTGTGCACAGCACTCCCTGACTCTGGGGTGTGGGTGTCTCCTGATTCCAGGATACTGCAGGGAAGGAGCCCAGGTGGTAGGGGAGAACCAACTTCACAAATTCTATTACACTATCAAGTAAGGACTATTGGGAAAAAAATCTTTTCTGGTCAATAGAATGGTACCTCTAGCCTGGGTGGGGACCTAAGATTCCAGTTGAGCAGATCAAACACCTGGCCAAGGGACCACACCCAAGAAGGCCGGCTCATCTTAAGCCATGCTAAAGGGATACAGAATAATTAGTGCTTTGATGATATATTGTACTTTTCCTTCCCAGAATCCCTACCCCTAGCGCAGGAGCTTACTAGGCTGAGCCATGGAGCTCTTAGGCCTGCCTGGTTTTCTGGATTCTCATTTCATTTTCTTCCTTCTTTTCTAAGCATGGTTCCACAACATTTTGGGTTTCCATGCTCTTTCTCCTCCCCTTCATGTGCCTTCTAGTCTCTCCAAACAGACCTGTTTCTGGATGGAGACCCTCCAGTCAGGGGGTCCTCTGCTCCATTGTGCCTGGCCCATGATGCCAGCTGCTCCCATTCTGAGCTATAAAATTGAGAGAATAAACTGCTCAGACTTCAGTGTCTAAAGGCTCCTGGCCCTTCGTGAACCCTTGTCTCCCACTTGTGCACTGCAGAATTTTCTCACACGTGCCCTGTTACATGAAGCCCAAGTGGGGAGGGGTTTCTAGTCTATTTGGCAACTGGCTTCTTGCATATGTAAATCTGGTGTCTCTATATCCCTTCTCTTTTGCCACCCAAGGGTCCCGCTGTGGCAGGGTGATCTGCTCTCTGATCTGCTATCCCTCGACGCCTGATACTCCCTGTACCCCTACTCTTTCCACCTGAGTAGGAAGAGGGCTTACTTCTCTCAGCCTCCTCCTAGCCCTATAATTCATTCTGATTGGGTCAACTTAGGTTCCAGGCCACAGTCAGATGTGTGTAGCCTGTGGAGAGGCGGCATCATGGCAGGAGTATACAGAAGAGTAATGCCACTCGACTCACTACAAGGGAGAGCTGAGGAGAGGACCAGGGCCCCAATCCCCTCCCAGGGCCCCAATCCCCTTCCAGGGCCCCAATCCCCTCCCAGGGCCCAAATCCCCTTCCAGGGCCCCAATCCCCTTCCAAGGCATACCGGAATGGCCACAGGAATTTCACAAGGTCTAACCACCTCTCAATACCATGACCTGGGGCTAAGTCTTTAATACAGAGACCTTAAGGAGATATCACTCCAGATCCAAAGTGCAGCTGTCAGGAAGCTGGCTTCTAGCCCCACACAGATCTGTCTGCTCTGCAAGTTTCTTTTTTTTTTTTTTTTTTTTTTTTTTTTTTTTTGGTCTTTTAGAGACAGGGTCTCCCTGTAGCCTCAGCTGGCCTGGAACTCACTCTGTAGACCAGGCTGGCCTTGAACTCACAAAGATCCGCCTGCCTCTGCCTCCCAAACAAGTTTCTTTACTACTACTTCCTCCTCAAAGGATGTGAAGTGAAGCTTCATCCCAGCTGGTCGGTCCAAGCATGGAGAGACGTTTGGACGACAAGGGCTCTGCCATTAACAACAGATTAACCATAGATGGATTCCTAAATTGATGGCACTATTGGGGGCAGAGCCTTGTTAAAGAAGTGGGTCACTGGGGCTACAGGCTCCTAAGGGGACACATCTTATCCCAGGCTCCTCCTCCTCCCTCTCTCCCTGCTTCCTGGCCACAATGAAGTAGGCGTTTGCCCCACCACATACCTGCTGTCACGATGGTCTGCCACACTACAGCCCCAAACGACAGCCAGCCAACCACCGGCTGGAACCTCTGAAACTGCATCTGAACAAGCCTTTCATCCTTTAAATTGTTTCTCGTGGGTATTTTGTCATTCAATGAAAATCTAAGCAGATTCCTGAGATGATTTTCAATGTCTCTTTTGTGTGTTTGGTTTTTTTTTTAATTTTTAAAAAAATTTTAATTTTTTGTACCTTTATCCTAAAATATTTTAGGTTGAATTTTCTTTCAAAATCAACTTTGTATTGAAGTTTTGTGCATTGAACACAACATTTCTTAATCAAATTTAGACTCATTCCCTCTTCCTTGGCCCCCACACCTCCAGAGCTCATGCATTCTGCCATACATGTCTTTCATCTTTTTCTCAGTCTTTTTAAAAAATTTCTCGATGCAGAAGTTTACTGTTTTGGGCAGAAGTTTACTGTTTCAGTCATTTCTTTGACCCAGTCTTTTGTGTTGTTGTTGTTCCTTCCAATTTGTATCATTCTAAAATATGTGTATATACATGCCACACATATACCAAAATTATGACATCTGAAATTAGGCTATAGGCTAACTCCAAAATATGTTTAGGGATTCACATCTTGACAGTAGGGTTGTATACAGGTAAAGAAAAAATATTACTTTACATTCCTATATTAATATCAGGTATTATATTTACTAAAAAAGAAAGAAAAAAGAATTATTCAGTTTGCCTTACAGATAGAGATTTGGTACTAGGATCCACAAATGAGGGACACCATATGTTGCTTGTTTTTCTAGGACTGTGTTACTTCATTTAGCATAATGGCTTCTAGTTCTATCCATTTACCTGCAAAGTTCATGATGTCGTCTTTACTGCTGCATAGAACTCCATTGCGTAGATGTACCACTTGTGTTGCTTCCAGCTCTTCGCTATTGTGAAGAGAGCTGCAATAAACATGGCTGTACATGTATCTCTACAATAGGATGAGTCTTGTGTGCATATACCCAGGAGTGGTATGACTGGGTCAGGTGGTAGGCTCATTTTCAGTCTTTTAAGAGTTCTCCACTCTGCTTTCCGTAGTGGTTGCACAAGCTTGCATTCCCACCAGCAGCGGATGAGTGTTTCCCTTTCCCAACAACCTCTCCAGCATTTGGTATCATTTGTTTTCTTGATCATAGCCAGTCTTACCAAAGTAAGAGGAAATCTTAAAGTGGTTTTAATTTGCATTTCCTTAATTATTAGTGATGTTGAACACTTTTAAGATGTTTCTCAGCCATCTTCTTCATTTGTGAAGTTTCTGTTTAGCTCTTTACTCCATCTTTTGAGTGGGTCATTTGTTTTCTTGCTCCTTCGTTTTTTGAGTAGTTTATACACTTTGGATGTTAATGTTCTATCAGATGTATCACTGGTAAAGGTTTCCTCCCACTCTGTGAGTTTTCTCTTCACTTCTTTTTTTTTCTCTTCACTTCTTTTTTCTCTTCACTTCTTTGATTGTTTCTTTCACTGTACAGAAGCTCTTGAGTTTAATAAGGTCTCACTTGTCAATTGTTGACCTTATTTCCTGCACAGCTGTTGTCTGACTTAGAAAGTCTTTTCCTGGGGCTGGAGAGATGGCTCAGTGGTTAAGTGTGCTGATACTCATGCAGAGGACCTGGGATCAATTCCCAGCACCCACATGGCAGCTAAGAACCGTCTTTAAGCCAGGTGTGGTGGTGCACGCTTTTTTTTTTCTTTTTTTTTTTTTTTTAATTTATTTCTCTGTATGTGTATGAATGAAATACTGTCTGCATGCAAGTCTGTGGCCAACCCAATGTCGTGCAAATGCCGCGGAGGTCAGAAGGGGGTGTCGGATTCCCCTGGAGCTGGAGTTCTCCTGGAGTTGGAGTTTCAGACGGTTCTCGGCCGCCATGTGGGTGCTGGGGATCGAACCCGGGTCCTCTGTAAGAGCAGTCAGTGCTCTTAACCGCTAGGCCATCTCTCCAGCCCCGTGGTGCACGCTTTTAATCCCAGCACTAGAGAGGCAGAGGCAGGCAGATCTCTGTGAGTTCAAGGCCAGCCTGGTCTACAAAGTGAGTTCCAGGCCAGCTGGGGCGATAGGGAGACCCTGTCTCAAAAAAATAAAAAAGAAAGTCTTTTCCTACACCTATGTCTTATAGGTCACTGCCAACAATTTCTTCTATCGTTTTCAGAGTTTCAGGTTTCACATTAAAGTGTTTGATCCATTTGGAGTTGATTTTGTACAGGGTGAGAGGTAGGGGTTTAATTTTTTAATTTTTTTAATTTTTTGATTTTTATTATGTGTATGAGTGTACTGTCTGCATGTAAGTAGGTGCACCTGTGTCATGTAATGCTGCAGAGGTCAGAAGAGGGTGTTGGATTCCCCTGGAACTGGAGTTAAAGATGGTTCTTAGCTACCATGTGGGTGCCAGGAATCAAACCCGGATCCTCTGCAAGAGTAGTCAGTGCTCTTAACTGCCGAGCCATCTCTCCAGCCCCTAGGGGTTTAATTTTATTCTTCTATAAGTGGAGATCCAGTTTTGCCAACACCATTTGCTGAAGATGCTGTCTGTCCTTCCTCCATTGGGTCTTCTTGGCCCCTTTGTCAAATATGAGGTGACTGAAATTGTATGTGCTCAAGTGTGGATCTTCAATTTTGTTCCATTGATCTACAGGTCTGTTTTTGTGCCAATACCAGGCTACTTTATTACTACAGCATTGCAATATAGTTTGAAGTATAGTTTAGCAATCCCTTCTGCATTGCTCTTTTTGCTCAGGGTTGCTTTGGCTATCCAGGGTCTTTTGTTTTTCCATATGAACTATAGGATGTTTTTCTAGGTCTGTGAAGAAGCTCCTAGGAATTTTAATTGGGATTGCTTTGAATCTTATATTAATTTGGGCAAGATGGTCATTTTTACTATATTAATTCTTCTAATCCATGAGCATGGGAGGTCCTTCCATCTTTTGGTGTCTTCTTCAGCCTCCTTCTTTAAGGATTTAAATTTTTCATTGTAGAGATTTTTAGTGACTTTGGTCAGGTTTGTTCCTAGATATTTTTTGAGGCTATTGTTAATGGGAAGGTTTCCTTGTATTCCTTCCCCAATTGCTTGTTATTGGTATAAAGAAAGGCTACTGATTTTTCTAGGTTAATTTTGTATCCCACCACTTTATTGAAACTGTTAATCTTTTCTAGGAGATTTCTGGTGGAGTTTTTTGGGTCCCTTAGGTAAAATATCATGTCATCTGCAAAAAGGAATAGTTTGGGGCTAGAGAGATGGCCTAGCGGTTAAGAGCGCTGACCGCTCTTGCAGAGGACCCGGGTTCAATCCCCAGCATCCACATGGCAGCCGAGAACCGTCTGAAACTCCAATTCCAGGAGAGCTCCAGTTCCGGGGGAATCCGAGACCCTCTT
The DNA here is from genome assembly GCA_009823505.1 of Rhizomys pruinosus. Classification (NCBI taxonomy): domain Eukaryota; kingdom Metazoa; phylum Chordata; class Mammalia; order Rodentia; family Spalacidae; genus Rhizomys; species Rhizomys pruinosus. The sequence continues at coordinate 1,412,755 of VZQC01014015.1, read as the reverse complement.
CTGACCTCCGCAGCATTGCATGACACGGGTGCATAGACCTGCATGCAGACAGTACATTGATACACATACAGAAATAAATAAAATTTAAAAAAAAAATTAAAAAAAAAGGAATAGTTTGACCTCCTCTTTTCCAATTAGTGCTCCTTTAATTTCCTTTTCTTGTCTTATTGCTCAAGCGAGCATTTCAAGCACTATATTAAAAAGAGTGGGGCATTGTCTCTTTTTTAAAATAAAAGTATCAAGACTCTAATTTCCACTAGGCTGGAGGGGCACACCTGTAATCCCAGCTACTTGTGAAGCTGAGACAAGAGGACAAGTGAGCTCAAGGCCAGACTCAGAAAGTTAGTAAGATCTAGTCTTAAATTTTTAATATTGTATTTATTATTTTTTATTTTATGTGTATGAGCATATTGCCTGCATGTAAGTGTACCTGTGTCATACAATGCTTCCAGAGGTCAGAAGAGGGCATCAGATCCCCTGAAACTGGAGTTACAGATGGTTGTTAGCCACCATGTGGGTACCGGGAACCCAACCTGGTCCTCAGCTCCTGGTCTTGACCACTGAAACCTCTCTCCAGCCCCCTTAAAAATATTTCAAATGGGGGCTGGAGAGATAGCCTAGTAGTTAAGAGCACTGACTGCTCTTGCAGAGGACCCGGGTTAAATCCCCAGCAACCACATGGAAGCAAAGAACAATCTGAAACTCCAATTCCAGGAGAACTCCAGTTCCAGGGGAATCAGAAACCCTCTTCTGACCTCCACGGCATTGCACGACATGGGTGCACAAACCTGCATGCAGACAGTACATTCATACACATACAAAAATAAATAAAATTTTTTAAAAAGTTTAAAAAATATTTCAAATGGGTAGGAAGTGGAGATCAGCATGCCTAGGGCCCCAGGTTCAATCCTTAATATACTATATAATAAAATAAAATATAATAATATATATAATTTTCTTCTAACCACAGCTTTAGCTGGATCCCATAAATTTTGTTTTTTGGTCTTTTGGAGACAGGGTCTCCCTGTAGCCTCAGCTGACCTGGAACTCACTATGTAGACCAGGCTGGCCTTGAACTCAGAGCTCCACCAGCCTCTGCCTGTCAAGTATTAGGATTAAAGGCTTGTACCACCATGCCCAGCTCGTTTTTGTTGTTGTTGTTGTTGTTGTTGTTGTTGTTTTATGAAACAGGCTCTCACTATATCATACTGCTTGGATTCAAACTTACAGAGATTCACCTTCTCAAATGCTGGGATTAGAGGCATACACCACCACACCCAGCCCATGAATCCCACAAACTTTAAATATGTAGGCAGACCAGAGCTTGGGCATGTGTGAGCTAACATTTCAGCCAGCATGCTTCAGAGTCAGGAGTAAAGATCACATGACCTCTCTGTTTTTCTTAGCCAGATCAATCATGGGGCTATCAATTTTACAGCTAACTTCTCATCTTGTCAGTTTATAGGAATTATTACTTCCCTGGCTGATTGGTTGGTCATAGGGGCCAGCAGCCCCTGGCTGTAGGTTTGGCTGTGAAATTACCAGTTCCACAGCTGCAGAGTTAACTAGGAGGCCATCAGCCTAATGGCTGTGTAGAGGCCATGGGACCACCAGTTCTATGGCTGGGCTGTGAGAGCCGACAGCTTCCCAGCTGCGTGTTGGCCACAAAATTACTAGTTCCAAAGCTGGGTGTTTGGTCATGAGAGTTTCCAGCTCCATGACTGAGTGTTTAGCTGTGGGATAATCAATTCCACAGCTGAGTGTTTAGCCATGAGACCATCAGTCTCACAGCCACATGAGGCCGCAGGGCCATAAGCTCTGGAGCATGTTTGGCCATGAGATCATCAGCCTTACAGCTGGCTATGGGGCCAGTAGCCCCCTGAAAGCAAGAACCCATATTAATATTGTATTTTTATTACCACTCATTATCACTCAGTTCAAAGTATGTTCTGCTTTCTAGAGATATCTTCTTTGACATAGAGGGTCTTTACAAGAGTGCTTCTTGCTTTCTAAAGACTTATATGTCTCTACTTTTCTTTCCTTTTTTCTCCATTGCTTAACTTAATTCCTCTGCTTGTAGAAATATTCTGAAATATTACAGTCCTTGGATATCTGTTTAGTACTTGCTTTGTCTTATAAAAATATTACTGTCGGGGCTGGAGAGATGGCCTAGCGGTTAAGAGCGCCGACCGCTCTTACAGAGGACCCGGGTTCGATCCCCAGCACCCACATGGCGGCTGAGAACCGTCTGAAGCTCCAATTCCAGGAGAACTCCAGTTCCAGGGGAATCCGAGACCCTCTTCTGAACTCCGCGGCGTTGCATGACACGGGTGCACAGGCTTGCATGCAGACAGTACATTCATACACATACAGAAATAAATTAATAAAAAAAAAATTAAAAAAAAAAAAGAATATTACTGTCCCATGTGTGGAGTTTGTTGGGAAGCATTGCATGTCTACTTGAAAGACTGTACATTCTCTGTGGACAGCTGCCCTGGATACATCAGTGAAGCTGAATATCCTCATCCAGCTCTTCAGATCTGTGGTTTCAAGAGCCCTGTCTGTACCTGGTTCTGTCTTTCCCATCACTTACAAAGATATGATAAAGTCTTTGGAAATGATTTTGTCTTTCCTTTACTGAATTGTGTCATCAGGTATCAAAGCTGTAGCTGGTGCATCATGAGGAGATGACCTCTCCTGACCCCATGCTGTCTACCTGCAATACACTTGCTGTCTAAGTCTTCTGTACACTACTGCGGACAGCACCCAGCACGGCTCCATCCAGACTCCTCTTTTCTCTGTGCACATCCAGAAGAATATAATGTAGTTTCAACTTTCAGCGATAATCTTGGTCCAAGCAATTACTCATGTATTGGGATTTATATCAATAATCTTATATCGATCTTTATTTGTTCATCCTGTTTTATATTCTCTCTGTTGTCTTCCCTCTCTTCTTTCCCTCCCTTTCTCTCTCCCTCCTTTGGTTTTCTAATACAGGGTCTTTCTAGGAATCCCACGCTGGCCTTGAAATTGAGCTCCTCCAGCCTCAGCTGGCTGAGACTGCAGCCATGAACCACGGGGACCAGATTATGGGTTTTTTTTTCCTACTCCTTGCTACCTTCTTTTGGGTTGCATGTTGGTTCTTTTTATTCCTTTTTTTTAGCCTGCCATCATGCATGTGTGCATGTATGTGTGTGTGTGTATCTGTGTGTTAGTTATTACAGTGTGGCATCATATGGCATTTGGTGGTAGATATTCACATGCAAAGAATAAAACCAGACCCTCAGCTTACATCACATACAGAGAAGTTCAAAATTAATAAAAGACTCAAAATATGAAATCATAAACCTTAGACGCATAGGGAAGACCTTCATAACATTGGTCTTTTGACGGATTTTTGGACAGGGCTCCAAAAGCACAGATAACAAAATCCATTGTGTACTGGTGGGAATGTGTCAACTTAAAAAGCTTCTGCAACTCAAAAGAAATAATCAACAAGGTAAAAAGAGCCTACAGAATGGGGTAAATGTCTGCAAGACAGGCATCTCATAAAGGGATGACCATCCAAAAGTATTTAAGGAAGGCCTGCACCATACTAGAAGTCAACTTATAAAACCTACAACTAAACACAGCCAAGTACCCCAGCAAACATTTTTTCAAAGACAACATACAAGCAGCCGAGAAGTGTGTGGAGCCTGGTGGCATTACAGCCCCAGACCTTCTATAGCTATGTTCAGGCTGTTCGTGCATGTGAATGCATACATATGTGTGTATATGTGTATGTGTGCGTGTATGTACATGTACATATGTGTGTGCCATACAATGTGTGTACGTGTACACATGTATGTCTGTTGTGTTTGTGTGTGCATGTGATGTGTGTGAGCATAATCTGAAGTGTGTCTGTGTGCATGTGTGTACGTCTGTGTCTATCTGTGTACCCAAACAAACCTCAGAAAGGGTATTTGCAGAAACTCCTTCCTGTAGTTATGTGAGGGTTTCCATCCTTACTCCTCACTACCCAGCATGCCTTCTGGTTACATCTGGGTGTGCTTCCTTTTGTAACTGTGGGGAACACACGTATGAGGGTGGCAGGCAGGAAACCTATCTATGTTTCTTTCCCATCAGAAAATAAAATATGTTGCTTCCAGTCTGGGAGACATTAAACTGGATTTCATGACTTCTACATGTCCCGCCTCAGAAAAAAACAAGATCCCCAGAGAAGCAACGCTTACCAGAGAATCACAAGAGGAATTTTTGAAAGTCAAAAACATCAAGCCTTTGGCCTAGAAAGGTAAGCACTTAGAGGCTCTTTGAGAACATACATCTTAAATAATATCCTCTGCTTTGTTGAATGCTTTCCCTGGCCCACAAGCATGCTACAAACTTCCTTCTTACTATGTGGATCCCAGAACTCTGGGTGAGCAATCCATGCAAACTAGACCGGGCACAGCAAATGTCTGTGTCTGCCCACCAACCTGCCTAGTGCTCTCACCAAGAGACACCCAAGACCACAGTCGCCAGCCACCTCTGTGTGAGTGTCCATAGCCCAAGAGCTTGGTTTAACAAACTTAACTTCCTGGTAAAGGAGAAAAGAAATCAAGGGAGAATAATGAGATTTTTTTCCCTCTAAATCTTTAAGAGCTGTGGGTCCCACCTGGCCCATCATATCAAAAGCTTATAAAATTTCATTAGTGGCTGTGTACCCACCCGGCTCCTTCCAGCTGCCAGGAGGTTTCAAGAAGTGGGAGGAAGTGGGCTGTTTCAGAGAGCAATGCCATGCTTCACCCTTCTAAGTGGGCATCAGCAGTTCACATCCTGCCTGGGTGAGCAGAGCTTGCCTCACAGTGCATCCACAGAGTCTTGGTGTCCTGAGGTCACCATGCAAATGGCAGAGGTGTGTCCTTCATGCAAAGCTCACGGGGTCCTTCTTGCAGTGACTGGGGGCAAAAAACACCCTCAAAACATCCAGGAAAGGAGCACTTGAGGTGACTTTGAGGGCACTGCTCCCCCATAAAACCAAAGTCTTCAGATGCTCTGTCAGCTGGGGAGATGGCTCAGGCAGTAGAGCGCTAGTGGCGTGTCTAGTTTGGTTTCTGTTATTAGCATAAAACACCATGACCAAAAGCAACACAGGAAAGAAAGGGTTTATGTCATCTTCTACTTCTAGGTAACAGTTCACTGAGGGAAGTCAAGGAAGTTCCTAGAGGCAGCAGGAACGGAAGCACAGACTGTAGGAATGCTGCATGCAGGCTTGCTCCACCATTCCTGTTTCCCATTGAACTGTTGTTCATAAAATGTAAATTGATGACATTAAATCCCTTTCCTTATCCTCTTACTGCTGCCCCCACCCAATTAAGTCCACTCTATTATCTATTTTATATAGATATAAGAGCCCCAAAGACTAATAACTTCAGACAGCTGGCAAGGTGCAATAGAATGTCTCAGAAAAGGCTCTTCTGGTTTTGGCCAGTGCCCATGTCACCTGAGGGGAACAAACAGGACCTCGTCCTCTGCCATTCTCGGGTGCAAGAAAGTCCTCATGCTTCTCTCTGCCAGATGACCTGGGCCTGACATCTAATCTCCTTCCTATGTCCTCTTTACAGTTCAGAGGCTCCTGGCAGCCTGTCACACTGGGCCACACTGTACTCAGCAGCCACACCAAGCTGAATAGATGCAGCAGTGACACCAACCTCCTTGACCTCACCTGGAAGGGCCAGGAGAGCAACTGCTTGCTGCACTCCCCTGGCAGAGCCGCTGTGAGAGCATTTCCCAGCATTGGCTGTCACCAGAGCCAAGACCCCAGGCAGCAGTATGGGGACACAGGTTCCAGGACACAGCTCCCCCAGCCCTGTTGCTGAGGCCTGAGGCTAAGCAGCCCTCCTACCTGCACATCTGAAGTCATGGGCACTGCACCGTGTTCCTGAGCTGTTCTCATCACCAAAGGAGAGGGCTTCCTGACTGCTGCCTGACTACCCCAGCAACTGGGCCTCGCCTTCATTAAGTCCAAATAATAAGGAATGGACACTGTGTGTGGCCCCAGGAAGCTCCCTAAACTGCTTCTTCTGTCCCACTCCTCAGTGTCCTTAAGTCTCCACCCACTGACTCCAGCCCATACCTCAGATCCCGACTGTGGGCTGGAACTGAGTGAGATTCTCTACAAAGATTGCAGAGCCCAGGATAGACCAGTGCAAACTCCCTGTGCATACTGGCGCTCTGCCCTCTGCCCAGTATGCAACTTCCATCAAAGGAGAAAGCAGACAAGGATCGTATAGCTCAATATGGACAGCATCTTCATGGCTTCTCAGGGGAACAGCAGGAAGTGGCTCTGCCTGGAGTAAGCCCCACCTCCCAGCCTGTCCCTAGCCACAGCACCATAACAGCAGTGTCCCTCGACACTGCAGAGGCTGCTGTCACCTCAGTGGCCTGTTTCTCAGCTCCAGACATGCCTGCTAGGGGCCACCTAGGTAGGACACCAGGCCAGGACCTAGGACCCAGATGCCCTGCTGACACCCCCACACACACACACACCAGCCACCGAGAGCCACAGCTGTCCCCACATAGCTAGTCCCTAAGGAGAGTCTGTTGGAGGTTTAAGTACCACTAATTGGGAGGGTCCATATCTGAGCAGGTGTGAGACGAATGGAGACAATTAGCACTGGTCCACATGCTGGAAGCAGACAAAAATATACCTAAAAATAAGTCACATGTTCCAAGCATTTTACTGCAAAAGTTCTCAGGCAGGTACAGGGTAAGGCCATTTAAGACCAGGAGGATGTGTGGCCACAGCCCCTGAAGTCCTGGCTGTGTGGAGAACAAGCCTCCTCTGAGCTATCCAGAATGATGTCCCTGGCCTGCAGTGGACATACCAAGAAGTTGGAAAACGCAAGTGTCCCTTAGTTCCCATTTCCACAAAAAAAGTTTGATTGGACATTTTCCTTATTCTGTTTCATTTCTCTCAAGTTTTGGCAAGAATTCACAGGTGCTCCCATCTGGAGAAATGTCTGCTCCCAGCTGGCTCCAGGCAGTCCAGGTTCCACTTAGCACCATGCCACAGGGTGTCACACCACAGACTGTCCACTCAAACATGGACAAGGCAAAAGCTCATAGAGGCAGGCAGGGGGCTCAGGTCCCACACCAAGGGCCCAGGTCCCATACTGAAGGCCCAGGTCCCATGCCGAAGGCTCAGATCCCATGCCGAAGGCCCAGTTCCCATGCCGAAGGCCCAGGTCCCATGCCGAAGGCCCAGGTCCCATGCCGAAGGCCCAGGTCCCATGCCGAAGGCCCAGGTCCCATGCCAAAGGCTCAGGTCCCATGCTGAAGGCTCAGGGCAGCCGAGTGATAAGACAGTGCTGAGGCATATCCCCATGGGCTACTTTGAAGCAGATCAGGCTGGCATACACCATCAGGCTGGTGGCCAAGAAGGCTGCGTTCAGAGCCAGGCAGGGACCAACAGCAGGCCCAAGCAGATCCATGGCCTCAGATTGTCAAGTCTTTTTTAATTTCATCTCAGACATAGAAATATTCATTCCCCAAGACAGGACAGAACCAGAGATCCACATGAACCCATGATCCTTGCTCCAGTGCGACTGGACTCTAGTCCCCAGACAATACTTCCACATCTCCACTCCATGGATGAGCAAGATCTTGATGTTGTATTCCAACCTGTTTAGCTAATGCTTACATTCCAGCCATAAACTGTCTCTAATCACATAGTCAACTAGCTGTATAAATGTCCCAAATGGAATTCTTTGGCCCAAAAATAATTAAAAAGAAAAGAAAGTTAATAACACAGAGCAAAGACCTCTCTGAAATTGCACCAAGGTGCCAGCCGATACCTTGCTGGGACAAGGCAACTCAGAGCCAAACTCTGCAGATGCAGCCACCAGCTCAGTCCCATCACTAGGGGCCTCCTCCCACCTCTGTAGCAAATGAGCCTCTACACAAGGAAGCAGCCACCACTAGTCAGGCCGGTGGCAAACTCCTCAGGAGGCCTGGGCCTGTGTGGCTTGGCCAACCGCCACCAAGGCAAAGGTGAAGATGCCCTCTCTCTAACATGCAAGGCACGGGAATAAAATGGGCAGGAGGGTGGACAGTGGGAAAGTGGGGAAGGCAGGCTCACACCATGGGGGATGTGAGGCTGTCCACTGACTTGAAGGGCCTGGCCAGGTTGTGTGCCAATTCCAAGGGACAGCCAAGAGACCACACACAGCCACGTCAGACAAGCCACTTCATCTAAGCAGGAGAAAGTCAAGCCCAGAGGGCTGGTGGCCCACCCAAGGCCACTGTATCTCCAGAGCCACTCTCCATGGATACTTCCCAGGATGCATCTCAATAAGCACCACTGTACCCAGTGACTCAGGACCAGTCTCCAGAGAATCACTGGAGAATCATTTCTCAGAAGGAGTAAAAGGGAGGAAAAGGGAGGGAAGGAGCACTGTAATTTGAAGGACACAAATGTTTCCTGAAACATTATAATGACCATGAATCACTTTTTAGTTACAAAATTCAACTTAGCATAAAACACCCCCAGAAAGAGGGAGATTATCTCGTGTCCTGCTTTCCCCATACTGTCCTGCAGAGGGAGCCTGTGTCCCTGCTCCTGCTGAGACCAGAGAGAAGGAAGTCTGATCCCCCTTGCTGCAGGCCCAACCCACTGTGGCGGCAAGGGAGCAGCTGTCACCTTAAGGAGGCAGTATTCCAGAACTTTCTTTTCTTAATATTTTTAAATATACTTTTTATTGTTATTAAACTTTTTCATACATCATACATCATTTCTCAATCCAATTTAGACTCATTTCCCTTTCCATAACCAGCCCTTTCCTCCCTCAGAGACCACACCAACCTCCTCTCCCCTCCAGCAGCTTAGAATCTCTGTTCATCTGCAGATAGGCCTGTTCCACCTGCACACAACAGGGCCCACCCAAGCCTGGCCTCCACCAGTAGCCCAGCATTTCCTGCTCTGGCTGGCCCAGATCTGGCTGAGGTAGTCTGAATAAACAGCAGTAAATGTTTCCTGGACTGCAGGGGCAGACAAAGGAAGGTCCCCAGGGCCTTTTCTAGAAGTATGTCAGCCTCCAGTCAGCTGAGCACACCTACCTGGAGCTGGTTCTAGCCAGAAAAACGTCAGTGTTCTACCTATCACTTGCATCTCAAAAAGACTTTAAGGAGGGGGTTATTTTTAGAGATGGCGGTGGGAGTGTCTGCGGGGGGGGGGGGGGGGGGGGGGGGGGGGCTGGAACTATACTGCTCAAGATGGCTTTGGATAGAAACACTGTCCTGCCCTCTACAGCTCCCTCACCTACCCAGGGGACCTGAAGGGATAGTGATTCACCCCCAGGATTCGGCTCCTCCACAGAGCTGGTATATTTCACATCCACGGAAACATACACAGCTCTGTGCCGGCTGAAGTGATATAAGCCCCGGGCAGAAAGCTGTCCAGAGCCATGACCAGAAGAATGGATTGAGTTGTCAGTCCTGTTAAATAGTGCCAAGCGGTCCATCTGCCTTCCCACACTGAAGGACTGAATCATGACTATTAATTTTGATGGCAGCTACACAACCTCAAGGATATGGCTCCTGGAACACAAAGCCTCCAAAGGGTCTCACAGCATATCCAGCACTAGCGTAGGCTCCACAGCTCTTTGAATCTTCTGGTTCCCAGGTCTCAAACATGCCCTGTTGGAAGATCCTGCCCCAGCAGGAGCAAGTCACACACACTGAGTGGGAGGGAGCGGTGAGGTTTAACCTGCTGTAAGGAAAACTTTGCTGGGACCTGGGCTTCCCTTCCGTGCCACACATGTCACCTGCATCATTAGATGGACAGCGGTCTCCTGCACTCGTTTCATAACCATGGGACTGCTGTGAATCTCCTGGCAATCAGGAATGCTGAGCCTCCTTGTATTTTTAGGTAGGTGGTTTTCAGTTCACATCATAGTCACTGTTGAAGTGAAGGTGGCAAAGTTAGAATACAAGCGCTGCTCAACAGAGACCAATGAGACACACATACCACAGGGATTCTAGATCACTTAGACCCTGACTTCCTCCATGAGGCATAGCAGACGGGTCCCTGCTGTGGCCCTGCAGGACTGTAGACAGCATCCGTCACCATCCTTGGAAGCACTCCACTGTTCCCTCCACCCTTGGCTTCCATCTTTCCTGCTGGAACTTCCACACGGCTATGGAGTCCTTGGCTCCGTGTTCCCAGCAGCAACTGCAAGCGGCAGACCTACTAGGTTTCCTGAGTACTGCGCTCACAGGCCTCACCCCGCTGCAGTTTTCATTCATCTGACTCCATAACTGGGTTGAGGACCATTTTAGCTATTCTTCAGTCATTTGAATCCTCTTCATAGAAGTCCCTGTCCTGATGCATTGGAAAGTTTCCTGGGGTCTATTCTTAGTGACTTTCTGGGTTCTGTGCATTTAACATGATTTCTTGGTTATACCTTGATATGTTTCTCCCATCCTAGAGCTCAGGCTCTGGATTATTTTTGTAGAGTCTTTCTTATTAAGAGTCATCTTAATTTTAATGTTGCTAAAATAATCTATCATTTTCTCTAAGGCTAAGCTTTCTAGATCCTGTCTCAACATCATTTTTTCTCCTGAAGGCATAAAATCCTTGTCATCAAAAATTTAAGAATTGTTATCTCTGAAAAAAATTCCAATTGCATTTCACTTTTCTGATATGACCCCTGGCACTGTCACCCTTCCTGTGTGTTAAGACTTCCTGCCACACATACCTGCCTCACCCTCAGGACAAGCCACACACCAAGGACAGCCAGGAGGCTGATCTCTGACAACATTTCCAAAAGATCATTTTACATTTGATTCTTTAACAGATGCTGGAATATGGTCACCACATGGGCTGCTGAGTTAAAACTATGTGAATTTAGCTTTTCATAGGTATTGAGTGTGATAGTTATTCTTGTCAACTTGACAGTTGTGCTGGACAGCTTTAGTGTCAACTTGACACACCTGGGTTGAGGGATCCTCAACTGGGGAATTGCCTCCATTGGACTGGCCTGTGGCCATCTCTGTGGGGTATTTTCTTGATTGTTGAGTGGTGTGGGAGGGCACAGCCCTGAGGACCACCCCTGGGAAGGTAGTATAAGAAAGCAGCTTGTGCACTGGCCAGGGGAGCAAGCCAGTAAGTAGGATTCCTCCATGGCCCGGGCTTCAGCTTCTGCTTCCAGGCACCTGCCTCGAGTTCCTACCTTGGGCTCCCTTGGTGATGAACTGGGACCTGGGAGATGAGTACCAAATAAACCTTTTCCTCCCCAAGTTGGTATTGATCAGTCTTTTGTCACAGCAATAGAGAAGCAAACTAGAATAAAGGTATAGAAAACTTCACTTCTAGAAAAGAAGACTGGGCATGTCTGTGAGAGATTTTTTCCATTATGTTAATTGAGCTGGGAAAATCCATCATCCCATGGGCTGTCTTCCCCATCATGGTGGGCTGTACCCTCTCACCAGGAGAGAAGATATCTCTCCTCCCTTGGTTACTTCCTCCAGGTACTTTGTCACAGAAATAAGCAAAGTAACTGATACCCTGAGTTTTCTGTCTTGCTTTAAAAAATGGTTCCCCTCAAAATTATTAAAAATTCCCCCAAGTTTTCCTATAGTACTTGTAAAATTCCTTTATATTTTTAAGTCTTTGAGCCATCTGGACTTTATTTTGGGGGAAGGAGCTTGGGAGGGATCCAGCTATATATTTTCCAAATGTCTGGCCAGTTGTCCCCAAATCTTTCCCCACTGATTTAAAATGCCGTCATTACCATACAGCAAATCTCCATATGCATTTGCATCTATTTCTGGGCTTTCTATTCTCTCCTTCAATCTGTCTGTCTCCTCCTCTGGTTTGAACGTACCCAGAGCAAGGCACTCAAGGCATGGTGGCCCGCTTCCGCACACACTTCTCTTCTTGACTTTCCTCCTCAGTCTCATGTTTGGTTTCAACATGGACTTGGGTCGGCTTAGTTTCAAGAGAAACATTCATACTGGATTGTGGTCACTGACACATGTGTGCTCATTTGGAGAAAGCAAACATCAGCCAGAAGTCAGGCCTTCTGCTCTGGAAACAGCCTTCCTACCATTCTGTTATTGCTACTTTCCCACAGAGATGATGGGCGAGCCTTGTGGTGGCTCCTGAGAACATTCTGTTCTGGGCTCATCAAGGATGTGGACTTTATCTACTGAACACCTTCATATGAGTGCGACCCATCCAGCTAGCATGAAGTCTTCAAATTTTTTTTAATTATTACATTTCTGTGTGTGTGTGTGTGTTTGTGGGGCATGAACGAATCATGATGCCCATGTACAGCTCAGAAGACAACTTCCATGAGTCAATTCTTTCCTTCCCTCATGTGGGGACCCAGGAATCAAACACAGGTCATCAGTCTTGGGGGCAAGCACATACAGACCGAGCCATCTCACCAGGTCTCAGTTTTCTTAATGGATAGTAAAAACTGTGATTTCACTGTATTCACAGAAGCATTTTCCCTGGTTATACAGTTCTATCCTGACAATTGCTTTGTTTTGTTTTCTTCATTTAGTACTCTGAAGATGAGTCCATTGTCTTTTGGCCACTGCTCTCTCTCCTGTGGTCAGCTGTCAACTGCATACAAAACCTCCCTGAAACTCAGTGGCTGAACAGGAGTCAAAGATCCCTCACCAGTGTGTAAGAGCTGGGGTCAGCAGCATGGGCTAGACTCAGTTGGGGATACATCCTAAGAGTGTGACAACTGAGGTCAGCAGACAGGGGCTAGGCTCAGTTGTGAGGTTATCACCAGCGTGAGAGCTGCAGTCAGCAGACACAGGCTGGATTCAGCTGCAGGGTTGCCACCTGCATGTGTAAGAGCTGGAGTCATTGCACAAGTCCTGAGCTCAGTCCAGGAGTGGCTTTTCAGTGTTGGACGTTCCCTGTGGTCCTTCCTGTCAATTGCCCTTCCCTGAACTTCTCCACTTCACAGCTACTTCTAGAATGTATTGATCACCACTTTCCTGATGTCAAGGTCTGACAACTCCAAGTTGGCACCATCTGCAATGCTCAGTTCTTTGCCCCTTTTCGCTTATACCTGTCACTCAATGCCCACAGTAATGACTGAGTGAATCGTTGCATTGTACAGTAATGATTGAGGAATAGTTCACATTGAAGATGGAAGAGGCTCCAGCCAATATCTCATCCCTAAAAGTCTTTTCCTCAGCTCTGGTGCCCAAAGCACAGGAACAGATCACACGCATAGCCTTGGCTAAGCTGCTCTGAAATGGGCTTCATTCCCTCCACCCTCTCACTATGGACAGGGTCTTTCAGGGACCCCTGAAGAACTGAGGATGTCTACAGCATCTGCAAGCCTTGCCAGGCCCTGGACAGTAAATTCCATATTGCTTATGTGTGGTTTTCTGCAGGGCCACTCACACACTGGTGAGCACCATGGGAGGAATCTTGGGAGCCTTGGTCCACAGGAACACCAGGAGCCCAGGGGAATGAGGCCTCAGCCATAGGGCAAGACAAGAGGACCCTAGAAAGGAAGCCAGGGCAGAGTCAGAAAAGCCACATTCACAGGAAGAATGTGTCACCTCCAGCTGGAAAAGCTGGAATCTGCCTTTCTCAGTCATGAGTGTAATAGTGCTGTCAACGTGACAGAATCCAGAATCACCTGGCCTCTGGGCTGGCCTGTGCAGGAGTGTCTGATTAACTGAGATGGGAAGATCTGTCCACTATGGGTGGTGCCAGTCCCTCGCTGGACTCCTGGGCGTATAGTGGAGAGAGGCCTGAGAAGCAGCGTGCATCACTCTGGTTTTGGAAGCACTGTGATCAGCTGATTCAAAGCCCTGCTGCTTGTCCCCACCGTGGCAGACTGTACCTTGAACTCTAGATAAAACTTCTCTCCAAGGTTGCCCTTGTTAGGTTATTTTATCCCAGCAGTAAGGAAGCAGATGATAAATGAATGGATTTTCCAACAGGCACCAACGAGGGCTCAATTTTAATTTCGAGAAACGAAGCTATTTAACTTATTTTTTGGAAGAACATGAAACTCATGGGGAAATAATCCATAATTTAAAGAGAAAGAGTGATGATTACATGTTTATTTGTGCAAGGACACATCAAAGTGTGAGAAAAATGCATGCAGGACATGTGTTGGATGACAGGTCTGCCAATCACTTCCCTGCATTCGACTATTTCCTCAAACAAAGAACACAGCTTTTTAATGGAAAAACTAAACAAAACTTTCCTGAGAGGCTACACTCTGGAAAATCTTCCTGAAAGGCTACAATCTGGACCTAATCTGTCAGCACCACTGTTTGTCCCCAAAACATCAAAAGCACAGTGTGTACCCACAGTGCGGGACTACACGTGAGCTGCCAACACTGTGAACAGACACCTGCCAGCAGGTGCGAAACACAGTGGCTTCACAGTCAGAAGGTGCCTGCTGCAGAGTGGATGGGATCTCTTGTGGGCTGGAGAGATGGCTCAGTGGTTAAGAGCACTGGCTGCTCTTGCAGAAGACCTGGGTTCAGTTCCCAGCACCCACATGGCAGCTAGTGGCTGTCTGTAACTCAATGGACTTGCATAACACAGGCGTACTTATACATGTGCAGCCAATACACTCATACACAAAATTAAAATAATAATTTTTTTTGGTCTTTTTCGAGACAGGGTCTCCCTGTAGCCCCAGCTATCCTGGAACTCGCTCTGTAGACCAGGCTAGCCTTGAACTCACAAAGATCCACCTGCCTCTGCCTCCCAAGTGCTAGGATTAAAGGCGTGTGCCACCACGCCCAGCTTAAAATAATAATTTTTTAAAAATTGATCCTAAAGGAAAATCTTAAGAATGAGATAATATAGAAAAATCAAATGGTTTTTTTTGTGTGACACAGAGTCTGATGTGGCTCAGGCTGGCCTTGAGCTCTGTATGTAGCAAAGGATGGCCCTGAACTCTGTATGTAGCTAAGGATGGCCTTGAACTCTGTATGTAGCTAAGGATGGCCTTGAACTCTGTATGTAGCTGAGGATGACCTTGAACTCTGTATGTAGCTGAGGATGACCTTGAACTCTATATGTAGCTGAGGATGGCCTTGAACTCTATATGTAGCTGAGGATGGCCTTGAACTCCTAACCCTCCCACCTTTCCCTCTAGATTGCCTAGATCACAGACATGTATCACACTGGTTGATTTTTAGTAGTTTGCCGTATTTACCTACTTGTGCCAAGAGGCGTCATCTGTGAGGCTTTGCATTTAGTTGACTAGATGCTCATCACAAGCACCTAGATGCTTCCCACAAACACACTGCCAAGGAAAACTGCAGAGATGAAATCAGATCATCACAAGGTTTGTCCATCACGCGCTATGCAATGCCTTAAGTCCAGGCACACCATGGTTATAGGTCTCTGTGTCAAGGTAGATAACCTTACCATTGTCATGATGCTCTGGGAATGGACACAGAATTGCAACATAACTTCCAGGATTATTTTTTGGAATAAATTCATCAGGACACATGTGGGAATGCCACTTCACTCGACCAGACCCAGGGAAGTGTGGGAAAGGAGGCCACAGGGACTGTGTCAGAAGGACATGAGAAGATCCCAAAGAGTACGTAGCTCCCTATGAGGCAGGGTCCAACTTGCCAGCATCTCCCCTGGTCCAACCCAAGGTCAATCAGGAGTGGGAAGCTGTGTCCACAGCCTGCCCTCCGGTAACACTTGGTACCTGTTCCAGTCCCCTGCAGTTCATGCTGGCTGTGCCTCCTACTGCAGCCCAGTGTACCTTCCACTTGGCAAACATGACAGGGCCCACCAACATTCCTTGAGGAAGGAGGGACCAAGTGACTAACAGGCAGAGGGACTTGACAAGACAGAGGGTCTTAGTGAAGTCCAGAGGGGAGAAGGACCGAGAGGAAGAAAGGGAAGTCACTATAAAGCCCAGTCTTCATGGCTTCTTGATCATGGCAGGCAGATGTAACTGGATTCCTCCTAAGGCAGCCACAGCCCAGGTAAATCTGCTCAACCTAAGCACAGAGGTGGCACACCAGGTAACAGGATGCTCACAGAGGCCCAGTACTGCCACGGGACAGAACAAGTATGGCTGCCCACGCCCCTCCCACAGCACTGATCTGCCTTCTCTAGAGCTCGCTGCCTCCTGAGCTCTTGCTAAGCTAGCGCCTCACACCTGTAGCTGAGCTGCTGTGTACTTGCATGGGTACCAGTTCCAGATGTCTTCAAAGATGGATATTTATATCTTTTCTTCGGTTTTAGAGGTTTGGAATCTGAAGAGGTGGTCAAAAAATTAGATAAGAGAGCTTTAAGGGAAGGTGACAAGACAAAGGGTCTTAATGAGGCCCAGAAGAGGCAAGGACATGTGTCCTATGCATGTCACAGACCTACTAATAAGTTTTGAATGATATAGCCTTGAAAACATAGCACAACAAACTATCAAATACATCTTGGTGAAACTTCACAGTCCCCATGCTGCAGTCTGTGCTCCCCTCCCCCTTCTTTGCCCAACACACTACAGTAAATGTTCTTTCCCCCAGTGCATGATGGTTCTCAATAGATACCTGTCAGATAGATATCTTAGACATCACGAGTTTCATGCTTCTCCAATTTGACAGCATATTTGAGAGCTGTAATCCCCAAGAACCCCAAACGTTCTTGACTGTGCTGACATGGTCAGCCTGGAGCAGGGTCTGGATCTCTGTAGTTTTATAAGCTCCCTCTATATATCCAGCCTTGAGTAACCCTAAACAGAGAAGGTCATTTCATTCACAAATCCAGAACCAGTGGTCTTCGAAGTCAGGCAGGGAGGGCATGGTCCCCAGATCCATCTTCTGCCACTTTCTCATTCCTGCCCCTGTTCAGCACTGTCCTCGCCATCAGGACCATCATTTTCATCATGAACACTGCCACGACTGTCATTTTCACCCATCATCATCATCATTATCATCACTTTTACCATCCTCTTCACAATTGTCAGTGTAGTTGTCATCAACACCATAATCACCTTCATTATCTCCTTCCTAATAGCCACCAATGTCATTATAATCATTGCTATCATCACTATCCTCTTCACCATCACCACCACTACCACCACCACCACCAATTCTGTAACCAACGTCACTACCTCCCTCTAGCAGCAGCATCACCATCACTGTCATTACTACCATCACCACCATCACTGCCATCATCATCTTAACCATCATATTGTCATCATCTCTGTTACTACTGTTTTCACTACCACCATCATCACTCTCTTCCTCTTCCTCAGAAGTGTCCCATCATTATTATTGTCAGTAGACACCTGTCAGATGGGTAAGCATGCCAGTGCACAAATGGATGACTCTGGGCTGCCAGTAACTAATGTGGGACCCAGGAAACCAAGGTGAGTACTTGAGTCCCTTGAGGCAAATCCACATGCAGCTCAGCTTGACAAAAAATATAACAGCAACAGGAATGACTGCAAATGACAGTCCAACTTTATCATAACCATCATTGTCTTCATAGTCACCATCATCAGTGTCATCACCAACACCATCAGAAACTCCATCATCACTGTAACCATCGGTATCATAACCATCATTGTCTCATAGTCACCATCATCAGTGTCATCACCAACATCATCAGAAACTCCATCATCACTGTAACCATCGGTATCATAACCATCATTGTCTCATAGTCACCATCAGTGTCATCACCAACATCATCAGGAACTCCATCATCATTGTAACCATCGGTGTCATCATCATCACTATTGTCTTCATCAGTGTCAACTCCATCGCCACCAGCATCTCCCTCATCACCATAACCACCTCTGTCATCACTGTTGTCAACGTAATACCATCATCAGTGTCATCACCATCACCACCATCATCTCCATCATCGTCATCACACCATCATCCTTGGCTTCATCTCAGCTGCTACATCAATTAGTGAATTTGATCTGTGTGGCACCAAGCTTTAGATAAAGGATATTGTTCCCATTTTAGAGAAAAGTTGAGGTTCAGGAAGGCTAAACAACTTACTTAAGATAACAACGCTAGTTAAAGAGGGTAGCTCAGATTACAGGCCAGAGCCAAGCAGCCAGTCTGGATGCCAGTACTAATCTAGTTATGGGGTTGTAGGGCAGCTCCTAATTTGCTCAGGCCTCCTCTCCTGATACATAAAGAAGCCGAGAGCACCCATCATGCAGTTTTGCTGAAGCAACACCTTCCTATCCTGACCTGTACAGGTCCAATGTGACCCCTTCTTCAAATGGTGCTGACAAAACAATGGATATTTCCCATATAAAATAGGAAATATGAAATTTCCCATAAATGGTAAGATACCATGAAATATCCATAATAAACTGTAGCATTCTTGTAGTCTTCCTATGTCTTGGGCTAATATCCTTACTAACAAAACAGAATATTGTCACTCGGTTACACTAAGGTTATTTACCCAAAACGATTTTGCATTGCAATTTTCAAATTCTTCAATGGCAAAGTACTCATTTGCATTGATTTGCATACCCACAGAGAAATATCCTCCATACTAATGATGTTCTTACTAAGAAACATAGAAGTAATAATGAGCTCATGCTCCCTCTCCATGCCTTGGGCCTCATTGCACAAAGCATGATGACAGCTTGGCACAGGATCATGGGATTTTTAGTCAGAAGGTTTCAGAGAAATCTAGCTGTTCTCAGCTCTGATGGCTCATTTAGAGTCACCTTTGGGATCTTACGAAAAGAGGGACAGAAAGGGGGGAAGGCTAGGCTCACCCTGCACATTCAGATTCCACTATACTATGCGGAACCTGGGCTTCAGTGTTTTCTAGAAGCTTCCACAAGTTTCTAGTGGGCAGATAACTCCCATTTTACAGGTGGGGAACAGGAAGAAAAGGTGAAGCAAATTCTGGAGGCAGAATCCATTTGTCCCCTGGTACCTGACTTCTAGCCCATCATATATGGACCCACAGAACACAGCATTTAGCATGTACCCAGCTGCGTGCATGCGCACGCACACACACACACACACACACACACACACACACACACACCCCAGTGGGTTAGTAGCTTTTGGCTTTCAACTTAGTAAAATGAGGACATGATTCAACAATGAACAGACCGCCTCCATGTGTGAAGTTTGATATAGATATTTTGTTTGTGTTTCTTTTGAAAGAGTAAAGAAACAAATGTGAGTTGCTGACACATCTCCTGTGGTAGAGAAGCCTGTGAACCCCACTTGTGTTCATCCCAAACAAACAAGTACAATAGCAAAGCCACCCAGATCAACAGCAAAGTCAAGAGCAGCTGTCCATGCCACAGAGCCAGAGAAAGCACAAGGAACTGGGACCTGGATTCCCCACCATCTTCATAATGGAGCCCGGAAAAATAAGAAAGAAGTGCAGGAATTCCATTTGGACATAGGTTAAATTAAATTATGGTGCCGGGTGTGGTGGCGCATGCCTTTAATCCTAGCACTTGGGAGGCAGAGGCAGGCGGATCTTTGTGAGTCCAAGTCCAGCCTGGTCTACAGAGTGAGTACCAGGACAGCTGGGGCTATAGGGAGACCCTGTCTCGAAAAGACCAAAAAAAGAAATTAATTAGTTAATTAAATTATGGCAATAAACAGGAAAAATATTTTAAATTTTATTCTATCTTGCTGAAGAACTAAATTGGCTAGGAGAGTGGACTGCTGGAAGTGACAGCCGCCACTTTCCTAGTGGCTCATAGGATACGGTTTTTGTTTGCTTTTATATTTACATTTCTTCATTTCCAGAATCTTAAATAAGCTGGAAAGTGCTCCACACAAGTGTTGCCCTTCTCTCCTCTGACCAATCAGAGGAGCCAAACACTACAAGCAACCAATACGCAGCCGGCAAAAGAACATCCAGCAATGAACAAGGTAAGCTCACAGAGAACGGAAGGCGACGGCACTTACAAGGTGGCAGCAAGCTTGACAGCCCCACTGTTAACAAGCACACCATGTGTGCAAGGAGGGAAACACCAAGGACAGGGGCTCTCCCTGCAGTCCTACGGCCACCAGAATCCTGAGGAATGGAACAAGGCATCGCGGTGGGTGGACAGGAGACACTGGAAGAGTGGGTCATTTGGCTCACAGGTGGGACTTCTAGCCCTACACACGCCCTGGGGATAAGGAGCATCCATGGCAGGGGTCTGTGCTGGTGTAGAAAGACTGAACCCTGGTCCTCACCAGCCTGGGTGGACTCACTTGTGGAACATGGCTAGGGTGTGACTGAACACTGCCATTCATTGTGTGTGACTTCAATTCTTCCACCACTCCAACTTCACTGTGCTCAGCACATTAAGGACATGATCTTAGCTGATCTGACTGCTGTGAGGCTGGATGGACCCAGGGTACTAGAAAAAGCTGCTCAGGCGCCTCAGTGGATTGCATCTTGACACCCTCAGAGCGGAAAGAAATTAGCTAGAGTGAGGCTCACATGCCTGCTCACCTGAGGACCCAGGAGCCACTTCATGGCCAAGGCAACTGTGTTTTCCTCCTCCTTTAGAGCATAGGTTCTATGTTGATAAAAATCAAAGTTTTATTTATTTCCACAGTGCAGAAAAGAACAGAAAAGCCAACAACCTGTGCCCTCACACCAGTGGGAGCCAGTGAGAAGCTGAGGAAGGGCCCGCCTGAGCACACGTTGGTCCACACAAAGCACAGTCCCCTGGAGCCAAGAAGGTTACTCTATTGAAACCAGGTCCCTTTCCTCCTCCTCCCTAACCACAAAGCCCAAAACACTTGCTGGCGATTAGATTTCTAACAGAATCTCACCATAGCTCAACTGGGTTTCCAGCCTCTGAATTTCTTCCAATTCTGAGAGCAAGCTTCAAACCTTCTTAAGTCAATTTATTTTCATCAAAATGAATATGGAGGTGAGAGAGGAACCTCGACAAACTCTGCTCTCTAATTCCTGAATACGAAAATAGCCAGGAATGCTCCTGAGGTGACCAGGCCTGGTGGCCTCACCCCAGCTAATTTCTTTCAGCTCTGAGGGCATTGTGACGCAATCCACTCCACCTACTCAAAGTTACTTTTGGAGTGAAAAATGGCAAGTAACAGTCACAAGACACCTCAGCTTGCTGCACTCCGGACCCCGGTGCAGCAGGGGTCACTCTTCATGTGAGCATTTACAGACCCTGTGACGGCTAATGTTGATTGTCTACCTGATGGGAGTTATAATCACCATGGAAACAACTCTCTAGCCATGTCCGTGAGGGAGTTTCTAGACCTGGGCTAATTGAGGTGGGGAGGTAGAGGGGGGCTCCACCCTAAATGTGGGTGGTGCCATTCTATGGGCTGGGACCCTGGACTAGATAAGAAGGAAAAGGCAAGCTGAATGCAAGCATTCATCTGTCTCTCTGGTTTTTGACCACGAATGCACTAGGACCAGCTGACTCAAGTGCCAGTTGCTGTTCCTTCTCTACAGGATGGATCGCACCCCCAGACTGTGAGCCAAAATAAACCTTTCCTTCCTTGAGTCCCTTTTGTCAGGCATTTAGTCACAGCAACAGGAAAGTAACAAATACAGAACCTACAAATAACCTTTTCCTCTCTTCTGCCTCATAACAAATCCAGAAGAAATGAGCAAAGCTTGTTATGATCTTCGGTAAACCAAGAGCACACATGACCCCCACAGCCTTTGGGAGGCAAGCAGTGAGTCCAGTTAGAGGAACTGCAAAAGGATTCAAGGTCAGTCCTGTTGAGGTGGGATTCCACCCGTATATCGAGGAGGCAGGAGTTTGCTTTCTGGGAAGTGAGGACTGTGCTCCCCTGTAGAGCTCAAGATGCAGCAGACTCCAACCAGACAGATACATGAAAACTGTATATACGCAGTTGATGCCACATACACCCCCACCCAACTGCCAAAGCACATCCTGGGTGTTGACATGACTGTGGAACAGTACTGGAGCACTGAGGCCCAGGCCATTCTAATGCAGGTTCTGGCTTAACTCCTGCCCTCATTCACTCCCTCAGCCAGGAACTGAGAGCAAGCACTGCTCAGATGTTGGTGCCATGTGGACCACCCTCCCTGGGATGGACTTACAGTACACAGACCCCACCCCCTTGGGAACTGTACTTCAAAAGATGCCAGACAGATGTCCCTCAGAAGGGACAGCTGAGATGCCCAGGGCTAGCCCCAGTGTGGGGCAGGCCCAGAAGCTAATTGTCCACACTTCTCTACCCCAGCTTCCATGAGGTTACAAGGCAGCTGGAAGTTAGACACATGGGGAAATTTACACTACTGAATGACAGAATGGCTATAGCTGCCCTGCAGAGCGCCAGCTGTCACACACTGACAAGCACTCCACAGGACAGACTCCTGCGGTCCAGCCAGACACAGGCATCAGATACCCGCATGGCCAGAGGAAAATGTTAAGCAGAATCCTTAGTCCATGTTTTAGTCCCTGTGTTCCTTTAGTAGCAGAGGGTCTGTGTGCTTTCTGAACTGCATGATACTGATACTCATTATTCATCTGGTCTCTTGGTCATGACTGGAAGTATTAACATCTCAGTGATCCTAGGGAGCCTGTTCACTTTAGCAAAGTGAATCAAAATTGCATGAGGGTTTAGTGGGTTTCTCTCATATCGCAAGAAGCTTAAACTGAAAATCCTATAGAAGAAAAGCCATAGAAACAGCAAAAACCCATCCTTCCTGCAGTAGCCCACTGGCCTCACTGTGTCCTGCAGGAGCTGCTTTGTCAGGCTGTGTCCACGATGGATCCTCAGCTGACACCAGGACCAGCAGATGAGCCAGCTCCACCCACACATCGCTCCAACTCCACCTGGCCCTCCAGGAAGACCACAAATCAGGCTGCACGTGAACTCCCTGTGGCTCCCGCCTCCATATCCCAGCACCATCTCCATGGCAACTATCTCTAGGAGAAAAGGAGAGGAAGTTCCTGACTTCCTGGTGGCAGCTGCTTCATAAACCCCAAAACACCCCAGGACACTGGTCCCAGGAGGAACACTGTCCTAGGCTTTGGAGGTCTTGGTGGTCCTGAAGTGTGCTCATGAAAATTCCAACCTTGGCTTCAAAAGACTGCGCAGACTACCCACCAGTCTAACAGTCAGCAATTATGTGTGATTTAAGTGCTAATTTTTGAATAGTTCAACTAGAAACGTCTTATTTTAAAAGTTTTATGCATCCAAAAGACAAAAAAAAACTGCAACCCCAGAGACATTTTCATGTGACCTCAGGTTCTGATATCTAATCTGCTTAACTTTGTGTCACCCAGGCCCCACGCCACTTACAACAGCATGTCCCTTCTACCTTGATGGTGTCCAGGTAGCTGTCAAACTCAGAGCCAGGATAAATAAATCAGGCCAGACACAAGCAGGAGGAGGCCAGATGGGGTGAGGCAGACAGCCTTGGGACATGGATGTACCCCTGCTCTCCTGCTCAGGGAATCCCAAAGGGCAGCCCACCCACGACTGGATGTTAATCATAGCAAACCCTGATCATAAGATGTAAGATGCTCTGTTGACATCCTGCCTAAGATTTGGTGCTTCCTGAAAAGCTAATTCCGCTCTCAGATTGGGTGGTAAGCACAGATCATGCTCCAGGAACAGGCGCCACACATCTGAGTTGCCCAGGACTCAGCAGGAACCAACTGCACTCCTTCCTAACAGCTGCTGTGACGTCATACCTAAGCCAGCTTGCTGGCCCTTGAGGGTTAATTTGATATGTGGATAAATCAATCCAGAGACTAGAGATAAAGGGGAAAGTGCTGTTCCAGAGTATGTAACAGCAAATGCACCCAGATGCACCCAGCATGCATTTGGAGCAGGGAATGACACCTCTGTAGAAGCCAACAGCTTAATACAAAGAGGGCACCTTTCTACAAGATGGCTGGTCCTTCTAACCCAGAACTGGTAGCAGTCCCCGTGGGCAGGTGGGGATATCATGACAGCAAGTCTGTGTGAGGCTCTGAGCTTGGCAGAGATCTGACCCACAGGAGAAAATGCTGCACAGGGGACAGACGAGACAGCAGGGTTATTTAAGCTGAATCCTGTAGACAGAACCCTTGGCAGCTTAAAGCAGGAAGATGCACAGTGGGATTTCAGCCAGCCTTCTTGTGCCCTTTGGAACCAACCCTCACAAAGCTCAGAGGGGAGCTGATGGCAAGGGAGAGGAATGTGAAAGAGGACTTACATAAGTTTCTCAGACTTCTCAGCTCCAAGAGCCATGGGGTGGGGCACTTACTCCTCGGGCCTCACTGTGGCAAGCAGGGAGGCCTCAGGCCCCAAAGGTTCAGGTCAGTCTAGAAGTATGCTCCATGGAAGATCCTGTAATGTCTAGCTCTGCAAAGGGCCATGGGGACACCCAGGTCCTGCCT
The DNA here is from genome assembly GCA_009823505.1 of Rhizomys pruinosus. Lineage (NCBI taxonomy): Eukaryota > Metazoa > Chordata > Mammalia > Rodentia > Spalacidae > Rhizomys > Rhizomys pruinosus. The sequence continues at coordinate 1,388,417 of VZQC01014015.1, read as the reverse complement.
GCTATCAGGCCAAACTGAGCTGTCACTCATACTAGGATGGCCATTTCCTTCATTAAAGACTACTTCTCTGGTTATAGCCACAGGGGGGTGGGTGCCAGACACAGGTAACACTCAAAAAAGACCTCCATGGTGCTTTGTCCCTGACTAGCACCCAGCTGCCACCCAGGAACCACGCCAGAACAGGGTTGCTCTCAGTCAGCAAAGCCACTCTCACCAAAAGACCCTGGGTAGTACCAATGGTCTCCATGGCTACTGGACTAGGAGGGGATTCTTTCCAGTTCTGGTCACCTCATGGTAACCCTCATCTGCTCCCAGGGACATGCCTTGCCCAGGTCCAGTCACCTGCATGCTGACCATCTTCCACTCATAGATCACACTTCACCAGGTCTGGGCTGATGTCTCTGGACTCTCCTGTACTTTTGGGGGGCTCTCAGCACTCATTCCTGATTTCCTTTCTCTTACCTCCTGTCCTGCTTTCATTTCTGTTACTGTGAGAAAATACCTCATTAAAAAGCAACTCCAGGAGAAAGGGCTTGCTCTAGCTCGAATTCCAGGGTACAGCCCATCACAGCTGGGAAACTGGGGGGGGGGGGGAGGTTAATCAGCATATCATATCCACAGTCAAAAGCAGAAAGAAGCGGCTGGAGAGACGGCTCAGCCGATAAGAGCACTGACTGCTCTTGCAGAGACCCAGGTTATATTCCCAGAACCCACATGTTGGCTAACAACAGTCTGTGACTACAGTTCCAGGGGACCCAATGCCCTCTTCTGATCTCCGCAGGCATTGCATGTTGCTTACACACACGCAGGCAATACACCCATAAACATAAAATAAAAATATTTTTTTAATTTTATTTTTTTTGTTTGTGTATGAATGTACTGTCTGCATGCAAGTCTGTGCACCCGTGTCGTGCAACGCCGCGGAGGTCAGAAGAGGGTCTCGGATTCCCCTGGAACTGGGGTTCTCCTGGAATTGGAGCTTCGGACGGTTCTCAGCCGCCACGTGGGTGCTGGGGATCGAACCCAGGTCCTCTGCAAGAGCGGTCGGCGCTCTTAACCGCTAGGCCATCTCTCCAGCCCCTAAAATAAAAATATTTTTAAAAAGCAGAAGGAAGCTGGGCGTGGTGGCACACGCCTTTCATCCCAGCACATGGGAGGGAGAGGCAGGTGGATCTCTGTGAGTTTAAGGCCAGCCTGGTCTACATAGCGAGTTCCAGGACAGCTGTGGCTACAGGGAGATCCTGTCTCAAAAAGACAAAAAAAAAAAAAAAAAAAAAAAAAAAAGCAGAAGGAGGTGAATATGTGCATGATAACTTGGGCTCAGGCCTCTCCGCACTTAAACAGTTCAGGACTCAACCCAGGAGCAGGGCCCCCCACATTCATGGTGTCTCTTCCCACCTCAACACAATTAAGACAAACTCCACAGACACACCAGAGGTCAATCTGATTAAGACAGTCTCTCACTGAAACTCCTCCTGGGTGATTCTAAATTGTGTCATTGTGATAATTAAAACCAACCATCACACCTCCCTAATACACACACCCTTACTCAGGGCACAGGATGTCAAATAGGTGTTTCAACAACAGTGAACATTCAAGTGATGCACATGTTACATGCAGAGCTACCCTGTTATTGGGAACCAGTTCTACAGTCAGATCTCCAAAACAGCCTGACCCAGCTTTGCTAAGACAAGCAACTGAAGAAGTCAGAGCGTCAGGCTCCAAGTAATACCACATTGTGCAGAGGCCTGGGCCTCAGAGTTATGTTCATGATACTCCAACTTACAGGAGCCCGTGAATTCCAGATAGCACCCAGCACTCTGAGCACATCCTGGATGAGCTGTCCTCTCCCAGACCTGTGATGCCACTGTGGGGCAGAAGAGCCTACACAGGAAGTCCAGCAGTGCAGTCAGCCCAGAATGCATGAGGGATGGACCCGACAGCTGCAGGGAAATCCATGCCACAGAGGCCGCCAGGAGGCGGGTTGGTGGTGTGCATGCTGCATGGAGGAGGCTGCAGCACTTGGGTGCTGTCGGTAGTTTGGGAGCCCGCTGTGTGCTGGAGAGTACGACCCCGATTCTGTGAGGCAATCTGCTTTGCTCTGCAGGGATGCTGGCCAGCACCCTGGAGCATAGTAAAACATGCCACTCTGAAGCGATGGTTCCCTTGGTGCGGTGCTATAAATACAGTTGAGAGGGAACAGAGGGGTGTGAATTTGGCCACATTCCTCATCCTTCTCCTTCCTCCAGAATCTGGAGCCAAGTGGCCCAGGTGCCCCAGCCATGCTTGCTGTGAGTGCATGGTGCATGGGGGTGGGGAGGGTGCACATGCACACACGTGTGTGTGTGTGTGTGTGTGTGTGTGTACATGTGATTCAAATTGAGCTGAATCCACTATGATTCACACCAAATCATTAATGTGAAGGCTCAGAATCACAGAGCTTTTCCTATTAATATGCCAAATTATACTTAGCTTCACATGGTTTAATTCAGTAATTAATTTCCATCCCTTTTAAGGTTTGATTAATTGAAATTTGGAAGTGTAATAGGTTAGTCACGCCAGTGCTATAATCTTGCGTCTCACACCTGGCTCTTCAGGCTTCTGCCGGGGAGGGGTCAAACGGTCTCAGAGGACTAGAGAGCACACAGACCGACAGATCCCCAGCAGCGTATACTGGGGAGTAGTGCCTGACAGCATCTACATTCATCTATACAAAGAGCCTGCCAGGGCACATAGAAAAGAAGGTATCAGCCTCCACCTCTGGTGGGGAGTGAGCTTTCTAGACATTTTACCTTTAAATGAGAATACAGGCACATATCTGCACAATTTGTCTTTAAGCTGCCCAAGACAAACCTGAAGAACACACAAACAGAGGTAGATGACTGGGGCTTTCTATTCTACAAACTCAGCCCTTGCTGCCAGTCCAGGGCCATAGTGAAGGGTTAACATTACCTAGGACCCAGACCCGACTTCTTTTTTTTTTTTTTTTTCACATAAATTTATTTATTTATTTATTTTTAACAAATCTAGACCCATGTTCCCGCTCATTCCCCCACCCCGCCAGAGCTCATGCATTCTGCCAGACATGCTTTCCATCTCTTAGTCATTCTCAATATTTTCCATGGGGAAGTTGACTGTTTTGAGCAGAAGTTCACTGTTTCAGTCAGTTCTTTGATGCAGTCTTTTCTGTTGTTGTTGTTGTTGTTTTTTCCAAAATGCGTTATGCCCAACTGCTTTGGACAAAAGCTCAGGGGGCCCTATACAAGAAATACTTACAATTGGGTAATTGGCACTAGCATCCACAGATGAGGGATACCATTCGTCGTTTGTTTTTCTGGGACTGTGTTACTTCACTCAGCATGATGTCCTC
>VZQC01014015.1:1320489-1380015 GCA_009823505.1 Rhizomys pruinosus | reverse complement strand
GGAGGGATCCCACTGCAGGAGTCTTCCATAGGGTTGGTAAAGCTTGGCGTGGGATTATCCTGCCCCTTTCCAGTGTAGTCTCTTCTTCGTGATCCTGGCATATGGGCTTCTCCTTGCCTGTATTCCAATTCCAATGTGAGTCCTAAATGCCTCTTCACTGTGTTGAAGGCTTGCTTTGCTTGCCTCCTTCAGATGCTTCTATGTAATCTCAGTTGGCGGGGGGGGGGGGCTCTTCAGCCCACGCCCCGGCTCCTGCCAATGGGCTCAGGAGATCTCCCAGACCCGACTTCTAACGTGTTGGCTCCCTACCAAGAGAACTTAAGACAGGGCATCCTTGAGATGACCTTTTGTGTTTGTGTGGCAGAGGTGCCTGGCACACAGTGCTCTCAGTGTCTGCTACTGTTTTCCTGGTCGACATTATCATCACTGTAATCAGTACAGTTACTGGTTACACTTCTGTGATGGTTATTTTTGACAATGTACTAGATTTAGAATCACCATGGAAGCATACCTCAGGTATGCCTGTGAAGGTGTTTCCAGGGAGCTTAATGGAGGAAGGAAACCCACTGAGGTGGGTAGCACACCCCATCAGCTGTGGTCCTGGACTGAATAAAAAGCAGAAAGTGAGCTGAGCGCCAGCACCACGGCTCTGCTGCCTACCCATGGGTGCGGAGTGACCAGCTTCCTCCCACTCCTGCTGCCACAGCCACAGCCACTCTCACTACCAGCTTCTCCTCCATAATGGACTTTACTCTCAAGCGATGAGCCAAAATAAAACTTTCTTCCCTTAAGTTGCTTTCTCCAGGTATTTTGTCACAGTCCTACAGCAATGCCATGCATGTTAACATAAGCGGAATATTAAGCATCTCCACCAGCAGGTGCTGTTGGTTCATTTTATGAATCTTTGGCTCTGACACTTGTCGTTTGCTGCATGAGCTCCTTCCCATGCCACCATCCTGGGTCTGCACATGCATGCACTCCTAATCCAGGACACACCTGATAAGTGCCATGAAGGTATTCTGGACCCAGAGAGAGTCCCCACCCAAGCCCAGACTGAAGGAACAACAAGCAGCAGGAACCAGTGCCCACTGGCTGAATTAGAGCTCCCCTCCTCTAGGTACCAGAGGCTGAAATGCCTGTACCAGTAACCATGGTGTCCTGGTGTGTAAGTGACATCACAGGGACAGGGACCCTGAGGAGGGAGAAGGGGCCCCTGCATACACCATCACTATCTACTGTGCCAGATAAGCAGCCTGAGCCACCGTGAGCACTCCTTCAGGGCAGGAACTATTTGCTCAGAGGCCTGGTGTAGTAGTGGGAAGCAGGATATGTGATGGGCCCTTCCTGACTCATCTCCGAGTGTAGCCTGCTGATGTGTGGCATAGAGGAGTATGGGTCTAACTGCATCTGAAGAAATCAGGACTCTGAGTGGGGCCCTTAACTCTCCTAAATCCCAGACTCACCTTGGGGGTGGGATGAGAACTTAGAATCAACTTCGGCAAAGAAGTAACAGAAGTCGCTGAGAACACAGCGACACTGTTACTGCTCAGACACCACGTCCCCTGTGTGTCCCCACAAGCACATGGAGCAGGGTCACTGTGCTCCTTTTCTTTCTAAAGCTTTCTTGAGGTCACAAGATGTAGAGCAAATGCTGTCCTCAAGAGACTTCAGAAGCTCTTTTCATTTTCACATTTATCAACCACAGCAGGATCTGTCAACTTCATGATTTAGCAGGTCACCCAGTGTGCTAGGAACAGAGCTATTCTGTTTTACTGCACTGGAAAAACAGATAAGAAATTTTAATTTGACAACTGAGAGGCTATGAAAATGTACAGTCAATGTGAAAAGGAGATCGAGCAGCAGCAATCAAATCTCCTTGATGTAATTAGGAACTGCCTGGATTCTGAGGAACAGGAAACCGGAAAGTCTTGAGGCTGCAACTAGGCTTGGCTCCACCTCCATACATCTGGATCCCGGAAGAGAAGACCCTGTAGGCTCTTTCGGGCTGACTCGGGGACAACTGTTAGAATCATCCTGTGTCTGTCCTAGCATCACGAAGGTCCTGGAGGCAGCACTGTAGCGTTATGGAATTGTTAGCTGCAAGGACAACAACAGCTGTCCAGTTTCCAGAATCTACGGGTATGGTAGCTGTGGCTCAGTGTAAACCAAGTCCACTGCTTCTGATTTGTTTTGGTTTGTTTACATTTTGTTTCATTTGATTGGATTTGGATGGGGGGTTAGATTTGAGACAGGGTCTCCCTATAGCCACAGCTATACTGAAACTTGCTATGTAGACCAGGCTGGCCTCTAGATTACAGAGATCCACATGCCTCTGCCTCCCATGTGCTGGGATTAAAGGTGTGCATCACTACGTCTGGCCAGGGTCCACTGCATTTGGAGACCTGAATATTGTGGCAGGAATGCACTCTTACTGGGAGCCCCTTGTCAGCCAGAGATGCCTCGCCTGTGGCTTTGAGACCACAAATGATCTCACACAGGAGCTTTTCTTGAGCAATTCTGGAGCATACTCTTAAGGATTCACCCGAGATGAGCATACTGACAGGGCTAGGGACACATGGCCCCTGTAGTGGTTTGAATGAGGATGTCTGCCACAAGTATCGAATCCTTGGTTAGTTGATGGTTCTGTTTCTGGATGTTCAGGAGGTATGAGCTTATTGAAAGTATGTCACTGGGGGTGGGCTTTAAGAGTTCATGGCCAGGTCCCATTTCCATTCTCTCTCTCTCCTCTCTTCTCTTCTCTTCTCTCTCTCTCTCTCTCTCTCTCTCTCTCTCTCTCTCTCTCTCTCTCTCCTCCCTGTACATGCTTTCTGCTCCAGCCACCTTCCACCACGCCTCCCCCCCCATGATGAACTCTTTCCCAATAAACCCCTCCTTTAATAACTTTGATCATGGAATTTTATCACAGCAACAGAAAGTAAGTAACATAGTCCCTAAACTCAGCACTTCAGTGTTTGAACAAATAACAGAACCAGGCCACAGAAAGAGATAGAATCCCCCAAATTCTTCCCACCAAATCAGCCATCAGACCCTCGCTCAGCTGCAGCCTCCCTGTGCCGTTCGGTACACACACTGCACTGTAGGACCAGTGCCTGTGTAACAGTGATTCCAGGCTGAGAGAATGGGCTGGAGCCCTGGTGTGGTGGGTCAGAAAGAGATTCTGAATTCAAAAGAATGACACCTGTACCCTTCTTTCTGCTATGAGACTATCACCCAGTTTCACTGGAAAAATCAGTTTATTCCACAGCCAAGCTTGAAGCTAACTCCCAAAGAAAAATGAAAAAGGCATCTACCTCACACCTATCAGAGGAACCAACTCAGGGACAAGAAATCTGCCAGGCCCAGAACAGGAGGAGATCTTATATCCACAATCCCTTAAAACCCCTGGGGCTTTGTCTGTTGAAAAGGGCCAGGACTTGGGGAAAACAAGCACCTGTCTCTCTAACAGCATAACTTGTAAAAATTCAGCATCATCTCTGCTGAGAACAGAGACAAAAGATATAAGCTGGGCCCTGTCATTCCTAGCCCTCAAGAAACGGCCCCTTAAACTGACTGGCAAGCAATCTACATATCTTCTGGCCTTTGTTTTGGTACCGTGTGTGTGTGTGTGTGTGTGTGTGTGTGTGTGTGTGTGTTGTGTTCCTGTATGAAGGCACACTTTCCTGGGGGCCTGTGTGGAGGCCAGAGGTTTTTCGGGGATGTTTTCTCTCACTCATTTCTTTACCTTACTTTTTGTGACAAGGTCTCTCAAACTTGAAGCTCCCTGTGCCAGCTCTTACATGGGTTCTGGGGATCTGAACTCAGGTCCTCATACTTCCACAGTGAGAACTTCAGCCCCTGAGCCATCTCCCCGGCCCTGTTCTTGGCTTTGGTTTTTTTGTTAGTGCGAACTGAAAGTTCCCAGAAAAAAAAAATGTTAAAGATTCTACAGGGCTAATTAACTGATTAGAATGGAGAGATTGGAACATTGCACGTCCAGAGCCTAATTATAATTTATCCTGGGCTATCTTTACTCCCTTCTAGGTAGCCATTCCTTACACACCTGTGTCTGACCTAACATTCGTGACTATTTAGGGAAATCCTTCTGAATTGTATGAACAGACCACTAGCTTCCACCAATCCAAAGACTAAGAATGTCAACAGACAACGTCTGCGGCCTATAGCAGAGATCTCACTTGCTGTAAGATTAATGACTTTCCTTATTTTGTTACTATAAGAACTTGATGAAATTGCTACTACATTGAAACATGGTATTTGGGCTAATGTGAGTTTGTTCCTAGGCTATAGTCCATCATATTTGGCTCCAGAGTAAGATACACCTTAGTCCCTCTGTAATTAGAACAGCATAGAGAACAATGGGGTTAGCCAGGCGTACAATCCCAGCACTTAGAGGCAGAGGTAGGCAGATCTCTTTAAGATGAGGACAGCTGATTTATATCACTGTGAAACAGGGACTTGCAATCTGCTTTTGCTAAAATGCATTGACTCTTCACTTAGACCAAGAAGGAACTAAAAACCAGCTGAGACTAGGTGTCCACCGTCATTCTGTGCTGGTACTTTGGCTGAAGGTACAGAAATAAGTCATCCTTATCCTTTCCTCTTTGAAGAGGGAAGGCCATTAATAAGACACCAAAAAATAGAAGGGATTCATATCAGGAAATTCTTCTTAAAATATTTTATTTATTATTTTTATTTTATGTAGGAGTGTATTGCCTGCCTATGCGTAAGTGTACCTGTGCCTGGGGTCAGAAGAAGGTGTAACTCCCAGAACTGGAGTTTCGAACTGTTATTATCTGCCACGTGGGTGCTGGGAATCAAACCAGGGTTCTCTGCAAGAGCAGTCAGTGCTCTTAACTGCTGAGCCATCTCTCCAGCCCACCCATCAGGGAATTCTTTATAACGGTGATCTAAACTTCAACCAGGAAGTACTGTACCCAGACACCAAAGAACTGCAGCCTGTAACCAGAGCATCTGCCAGGACCAATCATTGCCCAACTAGAAAAGCCGTTTTATGGGTATGGTGAAGATTGCAAACTATAAATTGCAGGCACCATGGATCACAGTGGCCTCCCAGGATCACACACAAGCAATCTGGACTGCCTTTGTTCATGTGGTGGGAATTACATGCTAGAAAACTGCACACATAGAAATTCACCCCAGCCATGCAGGTACTGCAGAATGGAGAGCCTAGCCCAGCTCCACACCTCTTTCCCAGCCTACACCTCAAGCAGTGGCCCGAGCTCTAGTTACTACCCAGCTCCTTGCAGTGTGTTCAGTGTCTGTTCTGATCTGATCTAAAGAGTGAATTAGCTACTTTTTTATTGTCATGACCAAATACTGACAAAAGCTGCTTTGGGGAAGAAGAGTTTATTTTAGATCCCGGTGTGAGGGCAGGATCCCTCACAGCAGAGAAAGCAAGCCTTCCGGTATAAGGCAGCTATCACATTTCGGAAGCTCGGAGATGAATGCTGCAGCTCAGCTCCTTTTCCCTTTTAATTCAGTCCAGGACTTTAGCCCATGAAACGCTGTCACCCACATTCAGGGTGCACCTTCCCTTCAGTTGAACCTCTCTGGATAATTCTCATAGACGCAAACAAGTGTGTCTCCATGGGGAGTCTAAATCCTCCCGTGTTGGTCATGAAGATTAACCATCACAACTTGTCTCCTTAATTGGTATACTAAGGACAGGGAGCCAAGCCTCCCCTGATGGAGCTACCAGACTCTAGGCTCTCTCTAAAAATTCCAATAACAATTGTACACTGCTCAGATTCACCCCACATGACTCACTCTTGACTGTCCTCTCCTCTCACTGGTCCCTAACCTCCTTCCCGCTCCCTCCTTCCCAGGGGCACCGTCATTCTGGCCTTCCTCTCATGGTTTCCTTCAAATTAAAATTGGCTACCATCACAGGAAAGAGACATGAGGTTCTCTGTCTCCCCAGCTTGGCCACAGTGTAAATAAACTGTGCATCTACCTTATACCCATCAGAGGAACCAACTGACTCAGGAACACAGAAATCTTCCAGGCCCAGAACAGAAGAGGATCTTACAACCGCAATCCCTTAAAACCCCTGGGGCTTTGTCTTTTGAAAAGGGCCCAGGACCTGGGGAAAACAAGCACCTGTCTCTGTAACAGCATAACTTGTAAAAATGTAACATTGTCTCTGCTGACAATTGATAAGGAGAAGTTATATTCCTATAACCAAACTGTAATCTCTTCTCCTTTTACACTTAAGGCTATTTCATAGTTTCCTTTTGTTTTACTTACTAGGTAGCTGTCTTGAAATGCAATGCTGAGATGGACTACTCAGTGACTTTTTATGGCTCTGTAATATCTTTACTACCCTGAGATGTTTTATTACTCTAATATTTTGAAGCTCTGTGACACTTTCCATGTCTAACTGCTGATAAAGATGTTGTGATGGTTTGAATGAGAATGTCCCTCATAGTCTCTAAGGATTTGGACATTTTGTCCCCAGTTTATGGTGCTGTTTTGGGAGATCTTAGAACATATGGCCATGCTAGAGGAAGCAGGTCGCTGGGGGTGGGCTTAGAGAGTTCAGAAAGCCTTGGCAATCTTGAAGATGTGAACCTCAGCTTTCTGTTCCTGTTCAGGCACGTCCTGCCACCATGCCTCCTCCCCATGATGGACTCTAACTTCCTTGGAACCTCCAAACATAAACTCAAATAAACTCTTCATTTTATAAGCTCCTTTGGTCATGGTGTTTCTATTGCAGCAAAAGAAAAGTGACTGATACAGATGTGAAATTACAACATGGAAAGTTCACCAACTGGTCTGCTAAGGTACCTGGTCCAATTAGTCTCACAAAACTGTAGATCCAATGTGAAAGATAGCTAAACTTCTGCCTATGATATGGCCCAGAAAACCTTGATGGCCTTATTGCTAATCCTAGGACCAGATGAATATGAAACTGAGTGAACCCTCTCCTGGGTAAATACTTGATAGCTATTCAAAGAATTTTTCCATAATGATCACTATTTCCCAATTTCTGTTTAAAAAAGAGAAAACGAGACAATGGTTTATGAACCTGGCAGCCTGGGAACAGTAACTCAGACCCTCCATCTTCTAGGCTGTCTCCTGCAGGACACCCATGAAATCCAGCACTCCCTGTTCCCTTGTGTCTTCATTCCTGAAGGCTCCCGAGCAGGTAAAACTAACAAACACACACCTCTCTGGTTCATCAGTTTCAGTCTAGGGGACCTGCCTCCTGACCTTAGGATGGGTGACAAAAGAAATCCCTTCTTCTCCCCACGTGCAGAAACTCTTCTGTTACCGAGGTTCTCTTTAGGGATTCTTAGTTTCATTCATTAAATAATTCAGAAATGGAATAAAAGGAGCTGGAGAGGTAGCTCAGTGGTTAAGAGCACTGGCTGTTCTTGCAGAGGACCTGGGTTCGATTCCCATACGGCAGCTAACAACCATCTGTAACTCCAATTCCAGGGGATTCCACTGCCCTCTTCTGACCTCCACAGGCATTGCACAACATAGGTGCACTTAGACACATGCAGACAAAATACTCATATGCGTAAAATAAAAATGTTTAAAAAGAAGAAATGGAATCAAAAGGAAGTTCAAGTTTATCAGTATTTAAGACAAAACCCAGTACAGGTTAAGTGAAAATCCTAGCAGCCACCCTCAGCCCCCAGGACATGGAGAAACAAACATTTCTTTCAAATTAGGAATGGAATAGAAATAGTCAGCTCATTAAGAAAGGAAGAAGCTCTCCCAAGGGCAGAAGCCGGCTAGTGAGCTGAGGAGAGTCAGAAAGCACAGGGCTACTGGTATGTGGGCTTTCATAGCACCCCTCCCGTTTGTATGAGGGCTTTGTTCTGCGCATGCTCCACTCGTTACATGGTGGCAGGGTGAGGAAGGGTCTCAGTCTTCCTCTGCAAACTGACCTCTTTCACGTGTTATCTTGCTGTGGCTTCTTCGTTCCTATTCTATCACTGTGGTGATTCACTCAGCCTGCCTCCCTTCTCTCAGCCCTCCCAGCTTGGCTTGCAGAGGGCAGAATGCAAATGAGAAAAACACCAGGCACCCAACAGCGTGACCTTTCAGATGGAATTTTCCAAAGCCCTCAACTCCTGGGTAGCCTGGCCCTTCCATCAACCTGGTGGCATGGGAGCTGACTGTTTCCTTTAACTTCTGACTCTTGAGAAGGAAGCGCCCATCGGTCCAGTTCTGTACCCAGAAGGTGGAGCCACACATTATTAACCATTTTATTTTAAACATCTAGGTGCTAGGTAACTCCTTAGAAATCAGCAGGTTTTGAAGATCATTGAATGGGCCCTCCTCTGTCCCTGTTAACACATTAAATTTATCATAACTGCCCCTCCAGGGCTGGGCCTGCTGGTAAAGGCCTTTAATCCCAGCACTTGGGAGGCAGAGGCAGGCAGATCCCTGTGAATTTGAGGCCAGCCAGGTCTATATAATGAGATCCTATCTCAAAAAAAGCAAACCAAATAAAAATGAAAACAATTACCCCACCTAAGAATTTGAAACAGCAGATGAGAAGATAGATTAGGAGAAGAGGGGAGGATGGGTGGTAGAGCTTTATCAAGGTCCATCAAGAGAAGGCTAATTCTTCCTGACAAAGTATGTCCTTTTACCAATTTAGTTGTATTTTTTCTTTGCTTTTAAGAGTGAGTACCTGTGGAGGCCAGCAGGGGGCATCAGATTATCTGGAGATGGAGTTAATGGTGACTGTGAGCCACCCAACATAGGTGCTGGAAACCAGGTCCTCTGGAGGAGCAGCAAGCATTCTTAACCCCTGAGCCATCTCTCCAACCCATCTTCACTTGTGTTTAAATCTGATCTGTTTCATGATGTATGCCCGCATTCATCTCTCTCTCTGCTGCCTGACTGCAAACACAGTCCAGGTCCCTCATACTCCGGCTGCCACACCTTCCTACCTCAATGGCTTCCACCGTCAAATTGTGAGCCAGGAAAAACACTTGTTCCTTCAAGGGCTGTTTTAGATTCCCCATTTTCCCCATAGTTCTGCCAATGCTGCTTCTTTAATTGTCTGGGTGTTTTGCTCTGTTAGTTTGCTTTTACAGAGCTAGAGATCAAGCTCAGGACCTTGTATACAGGAGACAGGACTCTACCACTGAGCTACTTTCCCATCTCTTTATTTTGCTTTGCTCTTTTTACATAATAGGTGTGAAATGACTACATTTAGCTTTTGACATTCTTTATAAAGTATGCCATTCCATCCATTACTTTTTGTTTTATTTAAAAGGTCTACAGGGCTTTTTGAAGGTCTGCAGGGCTTTTTGAAGGTCTGCAGGGCTTTTTGAAAGAAAGCATAAACAAGCTAGTAAGATTATACATTTCTGCTTGTATCTCAAGAAGAGGGGGAATGAGACTATGAAATCAAGCTTCCTAGACTCTACTCCACACCCTGCCCTAGGGCCACCTCATCCATCCTCACTGAGCCTGGCCACACCCACCAGCTGGCAGGCTAAATTATACAGTCACCATGACAACAGTAAATCCAGGCCAGCAACAGCAGGATGCTATGCTTCTCATGACTCTGTCAGCCACAGTAAGCAGCACCCAGACTTGCAGCACCCAGTGGCCTGTTTTGCTAGCTCCTAAACGTAATAGTACCAGGAAAAAAAGGCATCAAATACTGTCTGTTCCCATACACCAAGGCTTGAATATTTATATTTACATTTAAATTGCCTTTCTTTTCTAAAGAATTGAAAGCTATTATCTTAATATAATGTGCATTTCATTGCATGTTAGGAAGACAAACTGGAGTTAGGAAGAAAATAAGCCTAAGAATGACTATGGCCCACTTCCGGGCCTGCTTTCTGCTCATTTTGCTGGATTATGTCGCCAATTACACTGAAGACACACACCTGTGTCCTTTATCATCAGCACTTGGTGATTCCAGGCCAAAAAGTTATTTTTAAGGTCATCGTTTTAATGTTCCTACAAATTAAAGCAGCACAAAGTACAGCCCAGAGAACCTGGAGCCTGGAGCCAGGCCGACTGAGCCACGTGCTTGGCAGAAGCCAGACCTGAGGGCAGCCCTGCTCATCCTCAAATCCAGGTCACTTGTCACATTCTCTACAGCAATCCACCCCCAAAAAGCAGAGCATAAAGCAGGGCTTGGACAGTAAATCAGCATCCTGTTCTCTGCTCTCTTTCCAGTGTCAGTGCCTGCTCCGCCCTGCAGGCTCTTGGCAGCCAGCACACACACACACACACACACACACACACACACACACACACACACACATACACACACAGTTCTCTCTGTTGTGAAGTCCTGGTCTAGGCCACAGGGTTGGTCTCCTGCCTAGCCCAGAAGCATTTCAGCACTGGACCTGGCCTCAAGGCCAGTGCCTCCTCCTCAAACCAGGCAGCCCATGGGCTCTTGCAGTGACACAGGGACACAAATGGAGGGGGCACGTGCCCCAGTCCAGATTCAGCAGCAGCATTACCCCTCTCCTGCCCCCTTATAATCTAAAGACAGGCAACAGCTAAGAAGGAGGCACTGGGTGCCTCACCAGCCTGCCCGGGGCTCCTGAGGACCACTGTGGATTCAGTCTTAGAGTACCCGACTCTGACATCCAAGCATAATTTCTACCCCTCCCTCCTTGTTCAAACTGGAAACTGCCCAGACCTTGCCATGAAATAGTTTTCTTCATCTGAGTAGTCCTAGGCCATTTCCCAACCTGTTGACAGCTCCATGCCAGGCCCTCTAAGATCTGGCTTTTGGCAGGACTTCCTGTGAGCTCAGCCTAGAGACATAAGGAACACGGAGCATGCTTTCTTATCCTCCTAACAGGAGAGAAATTAGGTGGCAGCAGACGTGAAGCAGGGAAGAGCAGGCTGCTTGCCAAGGCGGGCCAGCACGCTGGCCTCTGCTGAGCCCCGCTCCTCCCCACCAAGCTCCATCGCCAACCATGTTCCCGCCTCCTTCTGCAAAGCTTGTGGAGAACTACCCCACACCCAGGGACTTAGGTCAATCGGCACTCAGACACATGTCTGTGTATAAGAATTCTCTCCCCTCCATATCCATAGCATCCAAAGTTACCCGGCCCTATATCCCTCTTCAAACAGAACATACCACCCCTCAGGCCTGGAGGCCACAACAGAAGAATCAGACCCAGAACTCCGGCAGCACCCCGTAGGACTCAAACTCACCATTCACACAGGCCTCCACTGGTCCACAAAGGCCATCTTCAAACAAGCAGCCTGGTGGGAAAGACAGAGGAGAGTCAGTGGCAGAGAGGCCAATGGCCATCAGGGCCCAAGCAGCAAGCCAGAGGCTTTCAGACCCCTAGGCAGGCTCCTCAAGTCTGCTTCTTTGGGATGGTGCTGAGTTTTTCTGAAGCCAGAACAACAGGCTCCTGATCTGTACTAGGCAACCTCTATCAGGAAGATGCTCAGCACAGCCTGATCTTTCAAGGCCACAGCAGAGAGAACCCACATTTTCAGCTTGGCCATCTATGCAGATGACCCTAGACCTCAACAGCACTGCTGGGCTGCCCAACCATGCTGGTCCCAGGGATTTATGGTTGAGTTCACTGCAGCATCATAGAACAGTAGTGCACACAACATCAGAAATGGGCCAAGACTTCTGGGCCCACCATGCACAGACAGAGGGATTCTAGCATGTCCCCATGGGTCTAGGAAGAGTGTGTGTGTCTGCCATAGGCAGGCTATGTAATATCGGGACCACCATGGCCAGTGACTAGGAGGAGAGGACAGGAAGGAGAAAGGAAAAACCAAAAAGACCAGAGGACGTAAAGAGGATCAGAAGAGGGATCCAGACACTGAGAAGGGATATCAATGTGCAGGGAAGGCACAAAAGTGGCCCAGCCTCTCCCTGTGGCTGAAAAGAGCCCTTGGAAGCTTCACATAAAACCAGAAGGTGAACCAACAGCAAGCACAGTCACCTGGCAGGCGGCAGAGCACCTCCAAGGGTGATGGTCCACAGGACATGCCAAGCAATCCTGAACACGGAGAAGGGACAGGGGAGTCAGCCTATATGGGGGGCAGTCAGGCTGGGGCATGAGAGGTGCCTTATCTAAACTCAGATGACCACCCCCTTTAGGGGCTTGTGGTGTGTTTTGAATGAGAGTGTCCCCCATAGGCTCAAGGATTCGGTCACACACACCCCAGGTTGGTGGTGCTGTTTTGGGAGGTCGTGCTGGAGGAAGCAAATCACTAGGGGGTCGGGCTTAGAGAGTTCTTAGAGCCTTGTTAATCTCCAGTCTTCTTTGCTTCCTGTGCCTACTTGAAGATGTGAAGCTCTGCCTTCTGCTCCTGCTCCAGCCCTCCTGCCACCGTGCCTCCCCGCCATGATGGACTCCAATTCTCCTGGAACCAGAAGCTCAAATAAATTCTTCCTTTTATAAGTTCCTTTGGTTGTGGTGGTTCTATCACAGCAACAGAAAAGTGAGTGATACAGGGCACAATGCTGTATTCACACCTGCACCAGAACAGAACCAGGAGCCCACAGAAGCTGTACATGCCCTGAACATGTCATGCATGACACTGGATGCATCCTGCCAAAGCCTAATGCCTTCACCCCTGCTTCTCCAGCAGATAAACTCCTACGCATCCACCAAGACCCATGATGGGCCAGGTCAGTAAGTTACATCCAGGAACTATAGGGGCCCTGCCACAATGTACAGCCATCATCAATTTAAGGTCATATCCCCCTCTCAGGGATTGGAGTTCTCAAAGTCAGTAACTACATTTCTTCTGGCTGCCCTTGGACCTAAGTGAAGGAAGGCAACTGACAAGTTGAGAGAAAGTTGTTAATCACAGAGCAGTCCAGCCATCAATTCCTTCACACAAGAGTTGGTGCAATCCCTTACAGCTGTAGCATCCAGTGAACTTAACAAGACAAAACCAGGCTCAGAAGAGAAGGAAACAGCAGCATCGGCCAGAATAAAGAAGGCACGGCGCGCTACGGTTCACATGAGCTGGCAGCTTCCTTCTGTCCTTATGGGCACTCCATCAACACTCAAGGGGAAGCCATGGCTGGCAGGGCCCTCCTTAGGTGACTTGTCTTAAGAGGGCTGAGTCCACACTGAGATGACCTGGCTCCTCACCCTTGCCTGCTCAGTCCTGTATAAAATGCCCCCTGGCAAACAGACTCAAGACCACCAAGCGTAAGTTCATCCAGGAAGCTTCCACCCACAGATATCCCACTTCTTTGAAATAATACAGTCCCATGAAAATCACACTCGTCTCTTAAGCCCTTTTTAGTGTATCTGCGTCCATCACCTACCATCAGCCAACCCTGCCTTCCTTATGTGCATCTCCAGATCCACTACCTCCAGCTTCATCTCACCCACAGTCATTTCATCATCCACAGCCAAGCAGTGTTGGAAGGAAGGGTAGATGAAGGGCAGTGAGTTTTTAAGGATGCCTGACATAGCACATGGAGTATCTACATTGTGGGCCAAGGTGCCATGCTGGTCTCCTCAATGCAGTGACCTGAGAAGATCATGTAGCTTGTCTGGTCCAAACGTTGTAAGCAGTAAAACTGGGGCCAGGTCAGCCAGTCTCTGGGCTTCTCTCACCTAATCTCCAATCCTCCCCTCACCGTAGCCCAGAGAGAGTGAGCCACAGGTATCTCCCAGCTGGCTGATGGCTCTCTCCTTCTAGGGTGGTAAAACACAAGGGCATCTTACAATGGAGGACAGGACCAGAATTACACCAGGTGTGACCATGTGGAAGTGCTAAGATTATCATATGTCACAGAACTGTTTTAATCCTGGCCTGAGGAGAGGGCACAGGGCACGATTCCATGCCCTGGGTGTGGCAGTGGGCAAACAATGCTGTTCTATGCCCTGGCTATGGCAATGGCTCTAGCCAGCACCATCACAGTGTTCATCAAGAGCCTAGAAGTTCTGGACAAAGGCAGAGGACACATAGTTCAGGCCCAGGGAGTTCTGTGTTTGTCACATGAAATGGCAGATGACAGAATTTGTTAGAAAAGGCCCAGGAAGAAAGCCTCTTCATGGCTTCCTGTCTCTGCCTTAATCACAACAGATAATCAGTTGATTGAATGAGATGTGCATCGCAATGTTCCCATGAGCCCCAGTCACGGCAAGGGAGCCTGGCCCTAGCATCTTCCCAGCTTGATCCACTCAGGGAGCCTGATGAGCACACACCTCAGAAAGACTGTGGGGAAGGAAATGACAGCGAGAGCTCAAGTGATTTATTCCCAGAGACGCAGGCCGTACGCTAACCTCATTCTACCAGTCAGCATGCTAATTCGCCTGCTAATTTATGTGCATTGTGATATGCTCTAAAATTAAGGAAAAGCATACTTCACTGTACCTTAGCAGCTACCTAATAATTGGGCTTGCAAAGGTCAGTCATCAAGAGGAAAGATGCATCACAGCAGGTGCCGCCTTCCCCTGCTCTAGAGTCTGACCCTCGGCCGCTCCGGTGCATGCCATCCAGCCCCACCCAGGCATAAGTGTGGCCAGCAGCAGGCCCACTGATGAGCATAGCCTGTTACCCACAACTCATAAATGATCTCACCAAAGTCAAGTACCAGACGAGGCCAAGCAGCTGATCATGGAGAACAAGCACAGGGGCCCACTCCACCTTCACGGGATGCTGTCTAGCACTCAAAACTATAATTCCTTGGGCTGGGTAGATGGCTCAATGGTGGAGCATTTGCCTAGCATGAACTAGACTCTGGGTTCAATTCCCAGCACTGAGATGAAAAAAACCTGTACTTCCTTAGTATTAACACATTGCCCACCTGTTCCCATGAAAACACTTGACATTTTCAAATGGCTCCTTTGGCTGACCGCCCAGAGTAGGGCATGGAGTTCAGGAAATTCTTCCTGCTTGTTATGTTCATCTACTTCAGCACATACTGAACACATACATATACACATGCTCACACATATGTACATATGCACACTCTCACATGAAGGCATTCTGTGGGTACACATGTCCACATGTATGCATGTTATGTACAGTCACACATGTGTGTACACATGCACACTCACACATATAATGTATACATGTGTATATACAAATGAAAACTTGCACAAATGGACACCTGTTCACACTCATATGTACACTTATATGCGTGTACACATATACACACATCTGCATGTGCATACAGGAGCATACATTCTGTCCACATGCATAAACGTGCCCATGCACTCACAAGTATACATGTATGCATATACTCACATGCACACATGCTTATACATGCAGACATGCAACATACTTGTACAATGTGCATATGCATACACTAATTCACATATATGTTCATGTGTGTACACTCATGTGGACACACAAACACAGTCATGGGTATAGTCATGTATACTCACATGCACATTTATCTTTTTAGCTTTAATTCTATTTCCCTTCTTTTTCTCAGAATACAAAACCATTTTTAGTCATCGTCCTGGCACCTCCTTTTGTTGTTTGCAAAAGTAAACTGGATCCATTTTTTCTGCAAGGAGCCAAACCCATCTGTCCTTCTCCCAGTTCTAGGAGATACTCACAAAGGATTTGTACATTGTCACAGTAAAACAGTGAGTGGAAGGTCACAGTCTCTCTGGCAGGATACTCAGCCTTACGTGTGCAGCCCTTACATGTGCAGCCCTCACATGGACAGCTTGACCTCACATGTACAACCCTCACATGGACAGCTTGACTTCACATGTGCAGCCTCACATGAACAGCTTAACCTCAGGTGTGCAGCCTCAGATGAACAGCTTAACCTCATGTGTGCAGCCTCACATGGACAGCTTGACTTCATGTGTGCAGCCTCACATGAACAGCTTGACCTCAGGTGTGCAGCCTCAGATGAATAGCTTGACCTCACGTGTGCAGCCTCACATGGACAGCTTGACCTCACATGTGCAACCTCACATGAACAGCTTGACCTTACATCTGCAGCCTCACATGAACAGCTTGACCTCACATGTGCAACCTCACATGAACAGCTTGACCTCACGTGTGCAGCCTCACATGGACAGCTTGACCTCACATGGACAGCTTGGCCTCACATGTGCAGCCCTCACATGAACAGCTTGACCTCACATGTGCAGCCATCACATGGACAGCTTGACCTCACATGGACAGCTTGACCTCACATGTGCAGCCCTCACATGAACAACTTGACCTCACATGGACAGCTTGACCTCACATGTGCAGCCCTCATATGAACAACTTGACCTCACATGGACAGCTCGACCTCACATGTGCAGCCCTCACATGAACAACTTGACCTCACATGGACAGCTTGACCTCATGTGTGCAGCCTCACGTGAATAGCTTGACCTCACATGTGCAGCCCTCACATGGACAGCTTGACCTCATGCATGCAGCCTCACATGAACAGTTTGACCTCATATGTGCAGCCCTCACATGGACAGCTTGACCTCACATGAGTAGCCTCACGTGAACAGCTTGACGTCACATGTGCAGCCTCACTTGAACAGCTTGACCTCACATGTGCAGCCCTCACGTGAATAGCTTGACCTCACATATGCAGCCCTCACATGGACAGCTTGACCTCACGTGTGCAGCCTCACATGAACAGCTTGACCTCACATGAACAGCTTGACCTCACGTGTGCAGCCTCACATGAACAGCTTGACCTCACATGTGCAGCCCTCACATGAACAGCTTGACCTCACGTGTGCAGCCTCACATGAACAGCTTGACCTCACATGTGCAGCCCTCACATGGACAGCTTGACCTCATGTGTGCAGCCTCACATGGACAGCTTGACCTCACGTGTGCAGCCCTCACATGGACAGTTTGACCTCACATGTGCAGCCCTCACATGGACAGCTTGGCCTCCCATGTGCAGCCCTCACATGAACAGCTTGACCTCACATGTGCAGCCTCACATGGACAGCTTGACCTCATGTGTGCAGCCTCACATGGACAGCTTGACCTCACGTGTGCAGCCCTCACATGGACAGCTTGGCCTCACATGTGCAGCCCTCATGTGAATAGCTTGACCTCACATGTGCAGCCCTCACATGAACAGCTTGACCCCACATGAACAGCTTGACCTCACGTGTGCAGCCTCACATGAACAGCTTGACCTCACATGTGCAGCCCTCACATGGACAGCTTGACCTCACATGTGCAGCCTCACATGGACAGCTTGATGTCACGTGTGCAGCCTCACATGAACAGCTTGACCTCACATGTGTAGCCTCATGTGAACAGCTTGATGTCATGTGTGCAGTCTCACATGAACAGCTTGAGCTCACATGTGCAGCCTCACATGAACAGCCTGACCTCACATGTGCAGCCTCACATGAACAGCCTGACCTCACATGGGCAGCTTGACGGCATGTGTGCAGCTCTGATCAGCACAGCACACACCTGCCCAGCTGCTTCCCATTTCTAGGCCTCATGACCTTGGCAGACAGATGCGGCCTCAGACTCGGGGATTTTCCTGAGCCTGCCTTGCCTTCTGTGGAGAAGGAGCTGAATTAACCATCTTTTCTTCCCACTGGCTCGGCAAAAGCTGAGATCCATGTAAACACAAAATCACATAAAGATGAGATACATTTTTAATGCTATTAGGTAACAAAACCTATCAGTGTAAAAACTGAATTTTCTACACAAAACAATAAAAACCTTTTCCTCCAGGCATGTCACATGAGCACTGAAGTGTTGGATCTCTAGAGCCTCTGAGGATTCTTAGAATGCACAGGATTGACCAAATTTTCTTAACTGGGAGCTGATAATGCTTTGAAATCATTTAGTGTTGTAGCCAAATAAAACTTAACAAAATCCATCTGCTGCGTGTACCATATAGCATAAAAATTAGTGCCCTGTTCCCAGCGGTCACTGTCCACACTCAAGCATGCATGCTTTCAGTGTTTCCTCTTCTGAGGTCTCTAGGGCAGTCCCTCCACCCTCCTTTCTGCAGCCTGGCCCTCCTTGAACGTCCCTTCACCTAGCAGGAGCAGCTGAGGTCACAGGCCGTGGGGGCTCCAGAGGCCACCAGCAGACAGGCACGTGGTGGGGTTAAGCCTGTCATCCCCCCTGCTTAACAGAGCTCTTCCTGGGTGCAGCCTACACAAAGCTCAACTCAAAGCTGACTCTGAAGAAACTCAAAGGACGGGACATCTATTCAGTGGCTAGGCTCCACTGGCCTTGGCTCAAGGGATGCCAGGGTGGATAGACACCTTCGAGTCGGAATGGTTGCTCCATTAGGAAGGGTGTCAGCAGCCATTGCACTGTGTCACTGCTGCTGCTGCTCCAGGCTCTGGTTGGCAGGGGACAGGGACATCTTCACCCAGGAGGGACTTTCTATCCAGATGGAGACAGGCAGAAGTCAATGTTCACACTGTGCACTGGGGTTGGGTGTGGGCAGGCAGGTGTGCCTAGGTGTGAAAAAGCTGGGAAGACCTGACGCGGGCTTGGGGGAGGGTGAAGGCACAGAGGAGACCAGAGCTGCAGAAGTCTGTTACGAAGGAAGCCAGTGGGGCTGACAGAGTTATGGACTGTCTCTGGGCCTTCAGGGTGATTGAGGATTGATTGCTGGGTTCATCACAGAGGTGTCCGTACTGACCTGGCAGTGTCATGGAACAGTGTGGGATGGGGCCCTTGTGAAGGTTTCTGTTGGTGGTAGTTGTTCCTTTCTGAAGAGCTCACAACGTACTCCATTCAGACTTCCTGTATAAGGTACACATTATTACACTTACAGGTTTATTTAGGTTCCTGGGAGCCAAGAAAGCAGCTCTAGATAGGGGTGAATATTCCAGGTTAATAGAGAACAACAAAACATACTCCAAATTAAGACCAAACACCAAAAGATCAGACAAAGGAGCTAGGTGAGGGATGCCCCAAGCCCCTTTGCTGTTGGACATGTACAGAGAGGGTAGGTCTAGTTAACAGCTACCAGCAGTGTTGTGATCCTCCAGTGTTCCAGATACCAGGATCATATGCCTCCCCAGGGCAGCACAGCCCACTAGGGTGCAGGGGTCTTTTTGTTCTGGGCCCCAGAACCCAGAGCTGAGCAGGGGCCTTGAGCAGAGCATAGCACTCAGCCAGGCTTCTTCTACTTCAAGCACAAGTTTTCCAGGTAGAGAGAGGCCCAGAAGCTAGGAGCAGATACATCTCGAACCACCCCAGCCAAGGAGGGGAGGGAGAAAGAAAGCTTCTGCTAAAGCAAGTAGAGGCTACGGTTGGGGCAGGGCATTCGTGACAGCCACAGAACATACAAGACATTCGGAATCATGTGCTAAATGCCTCACAGAAGCCTGTGATATCCAGCCAATAAGAGCCTGTGTCTGACTTGAATCAACACGTAAGAGGGAGCCATGACCTGTGTATCCAGCCACTCATGGGTCCCCTAGAAACTGTTCATCATGGCATCTACTGATGAATGCTATTCCCTGAGTATTAGCTCTGAGCCTCATCCTGGATGAAGCAGGAAGGATCACCCTAGGCTGACGATGTAGCTGGTAAAGTGCTTGCCTACTAAAGTCCTGGGTTCGGACTTTTTACAGCACTGCTACCCTCTATGGTCAGTTATCTTGTGGATCTGTTCTTCCATTATAAAGTCAAAACAAACAGCTGTTTTTTGATCACTGGGAACCCCCTACAGAACGCTCAGCAGATCCTTCAACACTGACTGCACCACCACAATTTCTGATGCCCATCAAAGCCCCTTCCTTTCCTTCTGGTAGAAAAGACAAGGGCTGTGTGGATGGTACGTACAACATTCTATTCTAGGTGCTGCCCAGGCATAGAAAGGGGCAGAGTAAGGTTTGAAGAGGCACTCTTTTAAAATCATCTCATTTTAATACTCTGAGCCAGGAAGGAATGGCCTGGGCCCACACGCCAGCTCTCACTCTGCTGTGAGCACCCTCAGCTTCTGTCACCTCTTCAGACCTGAATGGGCCCAGTCCTGCTGTTGCAGCAAAGCCCCCGCCAGGCCTAGAGCAGAGACAACTGCCTGGGTGTGGGTAGCCACTGTACTTCAGCATCCTCATCCCAGGAGGTTCAGGCCATTGGGACTACGGAGTCCTCACAGTCCCTGAACCCACTGAGGCTTTTGAAAACAATTTTATGAAAACAAAATAAGGAAGCATTCCATCAGGCAGGACCTCCATGCAGAGGCAGAAGATTAGACCACAATACAAGCTCCTGTTCTTGCAGTAAGACCCTGGAAAGTGAGATTAAAAATCCCAGAAGCCCAGCTATGCCACCAACCCCCTCCCCCCACACACAGAGTGAGCTCTGATACCCTCATGTTTGTGGGCCAACTTCTTTCATGCAAGACTCAGACAAAAGCTGTTACTACAGTGTCAAAACAGAGACAACGGGCACTCCTAGCATCAGCCTGGTGGCTCCTTAGCCTGCCCTGCCCATCACCACTGGACATTGCTCTCTCCTCACCATCAGTCTCATCATATAGGCCAGACAGCTACAGGGCCAGCCTCACCCATCCCTGTGCAAGGAAGGTAATTCCGTTGCTACTGCTGAACCCATAGCAGACAGCAGATGACATTAGTATACATAAGGGCCTCTTGTCCTCCCACACTGCAGCTCCCCAGTCCTGCTAGCTATGGGGCCCTAGTGGGCAGATGCAACCTCCTCCCCATAATCAAGAGATATGCCCCGCCCCACCTGCCCCTGCGCACAGCAAGCACATGCACAAGACATGCCATGGTAGTACTCAGGGGATGCCCCCCTCCAATCTTCCCGCATCTGAGACTACATCCCACCTTAGCTCATCATGAGACTGACCCCAAACAGCTAGAACCTCAGGGGGCATTTGGATGAATGTCAGGTGATACTGCATCACTCTGAGGGGTTATAAAGTCATTCTTGAGGCTCATTCTAGACAGGGGAAGGTAAAGATTGGGCATTCCACGGGGAGCCAGGAGACAGGGCAAGAAAGCTACCATACTGATGGGTCACCCCAAATCCTGAAAGGGTCATCTCTCGTCCTCCCCTGTCCACCCAGCCAGCTCAGGAAAGCAGAGGCCCCATGGAGGACCCAGATGGGTAGGATAACATGGCTGAGGGGTCTGGGCTCTGAAGCATGGATACTTGTGCCAATCTTCTTCCTCAAAAGTAGCTGAATCCTTGCTGAGGGTGCCATCTGGGTTCAGAGGGCCCATGAATTATCCAGGCCACAACAGGACCATCCCCTGCCAGGAGGCAGCCAATGAGCTGCACACCAAAATCACATTTTGTGATTTTGTCTTAAGGACTAAGAAACTAAACCTCACTTAGTTTCAAGTTCCTAATTGCACAAGCTTAGCTCATCTCGGAAGAAAAAGAAATTTAACTGAATTAGAATTTTTCTTCTTTTGCTTTTAAAGCACAGGACTGACTTTGGGGGAGTGGGCTGTGGCACTGGGCACCTGGGGATGTGACACTCGGCCTCCCTTCGTCTATTCTGAATGGTGTTTTAATTGGCTCTTTGCTTTTCTCTTCAGATAATTTCCTGAAATGGAATAGTATCTTCAAAAGAAGATTTGCTGAATAATTCTTTTGGATGAAGAAAGCATTTTTTTAAGCTTCATCTGTAAATACAGAGCTGGGGAAAAAAAAAAAAAAAAAAAAAAAAAACGATGAAGTGCTGAGTGTTGGGAACACTGCAGGTGTGGGCGCTGCGTTGCCCAGACTAAATCTCTGGGATCAACTGGGCAACCAGGAGCTGGAAGGGGAGGTCCATATAAAAAATGAGACTGAATAAAGACTAACGGATGGAGAGCCGACTGCTGAGGTGGGGGCTGCATGTATTATGTAACTTGCTTTGCAGATATCCGCCTCAGCTTGCAAGCCAAGCTCTTCACTGGACTAACTTGTCTCTGATAAAAGAAGAAAAAAAAAATCAAGCTCAGAGTCTAGGTATTCCTTATGCAATGACCCTTTGACGAAACTGTATCCTTCATGGGTCTAGGACTTTACATCATCTGACCAGCATCCCACAACAGCACATCCCACGTGGCAGTGTGCACAGGGACTGACTGCAGATCCTAGTGAATGTCACTATGATTCTTCAGCCTGGGGTTAAACCTAGATCCTGTGTTTCCAATGAGCCCCCTTTGGCTGACTGCATACGCCACATTCAGACACACGGGTATAGCATGCAGAAATAGTTTAAGCTCTTGAACCAGCACATCATTAAAGATTATATTATAAGCTAAATTTAATGAAATTCTTTATGATTCATTTTCTAGGTCTACATTCTCTCTTTTTAGGATGTAGGGGCAATGGAGTTGAGACAGGTCTCCTGTCTAGGCTAGCCTAGAACTTATATAGCTGAAACTGGTCTTAGAGCCCTGATCTTGTCACCTCCACCTCCCAAGTGCTGGGATGACAGGCCTGTGTCACCATATCTGGCCTAAATCCAACTTCCTTAGTAGTTACAGTCCAGGGAGAGATACAAGGTGGATGGTTTCTAAGGAATGACACCAGAGGTAGACTTCTGGATTTTGCACATGCATGCCCTACAAACACTTACATACATGCACACATACAAACACACATACACACATGACTTGCAGATAATATATATGTGTATACACATATACACATATATGCATGTACTAACATATATACATATACAAATACACACAGCCTATCCATATACACACATCTACCCCAGACACATATACACATATGCAGACCACTGTCCCCACACATATACACATCTACCC
This sequence comes from Rhizomys pruinosus, assembly GCA_009823505.1. NCBI lineage: Eukaryota > Metazoa > Chordata > Mammalia > Rodentia > Spalacidae > Rhizomys > Rhizomys pruinosus. The sequence continues at coordinate 1,357,318 of VZQC01014015.1, read as the reverse complement.
CCCACATATAAATACACATGTGCATACCACTACCCCAGACACATATACACACACGCGTAGAAGAAAGCATAAGCACTCTGAACATGCCACTTTGTCCCTCTATACCTGTTTACTCAAAATAGTATTGGGAAGTCTTCATATCACAAAACTTACAAAATTGAAATGCAAACAATATCACACAGTTAACCCACTCCCAGTCACCCAGTCTCCCAGAGTCAGCTTCCCTGTGAGTGTTTCCAGTTTCAGTCACTATTCTTTACATATTTAATGAAGCACATACAAGCTTATAACCTGCACACTTGACACTAACACAATCAGCATCTCCTGACTAAGCATGTCTCACCATTATGATACTACAGAGGAAGAGAAGAAAGAGGCCTCCAGCTTGATTTGTTCTCTGTTGCCTTAAAAATCACTAATAAGGGGGGCTGGAGAGATGGCTCAGTGGTTAAGAGCACTGACTGCTCTTGCAGAGGACCCAGGTTCGATTCCCAGCACCCACATGGTGGCTAAGAACCGTCTTTAACTCCAGTTCCAGGGGAATCCAACACCTTCTTCTGACCTCTGCAGCATTGTACAACACAGGTGCACCAACCTATATGCAGACAGTACACTCATACATGTAAAAATAATAAATTAAAAATTAAAAATTAAAAATCACTAATATGAGAGTTATAGAGATGTCTCAGCATTTTAGAGCACTAGCCAGTGCTCTTGCACTGGATGCAGAGGACCTGGGTTCTGACCTCCATGGAAATTGAACAACACAGATACATACATGCAGGCAACACACTCAAACACATAAAATAAAATGTTTTTAAATCACTAATTTTCAGCTAGGAATGGTGGCGCCCATCGGTAGCCCCAGCAATAAGGAGTATGAGACAGATGGATCATGAACTCGAGGCCACCTTGAGCTATGTAGCAGCGCCAGGTGAGCCTGAACTACAGATCAAGATGGGCCGTGTGGCAGCTCCAGATGGGCCATGTGGCAGCTCCAGGTGATCCTGAGCTATGGATCAAGATGGCCTGTGTGGCAGCTCCAGGTGATCCTGAACTACAGATCAAGATGGGCTGTGTGGCAGCTCCAGGTGATCCTGAGCTATGGATCAAGATGGGCCGTGTGGCAGCTCCAGGTGATCCTGAGCTACGGATCAAGATGAGTTGTGTGCCTTGTTCTTTTCCTACTAAATAAGCCTTTCTTTCTCCCAGCACTGGTCTCTTCAATGCTGCTTTTGCAGATGAGCATTTCTAGATCTGGGCTTGGTAACAATGATTATTAATCACTTCCCAAATATGATTTCCTCACATGAAATCATTTACTCCACTAGTTCCCCCTTGAAGAAACTCTATAATTTCCTATAAAAATGATACTCTACAATAAAAACAATCTCATGATACTTTAAAGGCATTCATGCAGGACTTTAAACTGGTCTCTTAGCAAAAAACAGCTTGAGTGAGCCTTGACTCCTGACCTTCTCCCCTCCCTCCTCTCCTTATGGACTTGCCAGGGCAGAGCATAAACTGAAACGTCCCATAAACATAGCATCTCAATGTACATCTCTCAGGAACACACCTCCTTTCCCTTGGACACTGGGTCTGAGTATGAGCCATTATTAGCCAAATAAATTGACTGATGATGGATGGATTGATTGATTGATTGATGATTGAACTGAGCCCACAGGGCACTTCTGCAGAATAAAGCCCCACACAAGGCCATGTTTCAGCACCTTAATGCCACATCTGGAGCTGTCAGGATGGATTTGGAGCTTTACCATCCATCTATGGATATGCAGAATTCTCTCTGTGGACAAGTTCCCAAGTGTTCTCTCTCTCTCTCTCTCTCTCTCTCTCTCTCTCTCTCTCTCTCTCTCTCTAATGGCATCATGGCATCTGATTCTTCACAGTGGACACCTCTGTGCTGCCTAACTCAGCCTGTTTGCTACAAGAGAACAAAAGATGAAATCATGGTCTACAGTTTCCGAAGTTAATTAAGAACTAAAAGAAAAATTCCTAAGCTAAAATGCAAGCACATTTTGAGCATATATATATATATATATATATATATAGAGAGAGAGAGAGAAAGAGAGAGAGAGAGAGAGAGAGAGAAAGAGAGAGAGAGAGAGAGAGAAAGAGAGATCTGCCTCTCCCCTGCCATTTGTTCCCACTTCTCTGCCTGCAGCATCAGAAGGACATGCCTGGCTGTCCTGCTAGTCCCCAGAGAAGGAGGAGAGACACCCCCAGCCAATGTCAGCCTGGATTAGCCTGACCCAGCCAACCTAGATGCAGAAGAACACTTGCATGTGTGTGTCCTCACACATGTATGTTTGCGTGTAAGAGTGCACATGAACGCAGAAGTCAACCACAGATGTTACCCACCTTATCTTTGAGACAGGGTCTGGAACGCAACACCTAAACTAGGCTGCCTGGCTGGCCAGCCCCAGGGACCCACCTATCTCTGCCTCCCTGTGCTGGGATTATAAGCACACTCCACCACACCTGGATTTTTTTTTTTTTTTTTGTATTTTTGAGACAGGGTTTCCCTTTAAGTCCCAGCTGGACTGGAGCTCACTCTGTAGACCAGATTGTCCTTGAACTCAACAGAGATCCACCTGCCTCTGCCTCCTAAGTGCTAGGATTAAAGGCATGTGCCACCACACCCGGCCTGGCTTCTTTTTTTAATATGGATTTTAGGGATCAAGCTCAGGTCCTGGTCCTTACAAGGCAAGCACCAACAGAGCTATCTCCACAATGGCCAACCCAGAATACTCAGTGGTGGCTTTTATGTCTGGGGCTGTTCGCTGCCACTCATTGCTGGGTAGGGGGCTCCTACATCAGCAGAAAGCATACTGGAGAAGCTCCAGCATGGTCAGCTGAGGAACACCAGCAAGTAACAGGAGACCCAGCAGTGGGAAAGGCAGGGAGATAGGGGGGGAGCCAGCCATGTCAAGGCAGTTTATCTGTGAAGAGCTCATGTGTAAGCATGCAGACTGGACAAGGCCTACCAGGAACACACAGAGAGGAGACAGCGCCACAGGGTGGCAACAGAGGGACTGTGCAGGTACAGTGTGCATCCCACAGGCTTCTGATCAGGTAAGTCAGAGAGGTGCATTTGTCTGGTTACTAGGATGCAGGACTAAGAGGGTGGAAGGACTATCCTAGCCGGAGTGGAAGGTGAGGAAGGGAAAGTCAAGCCTGGCCTTGGTGTGACTTTGACCTGCTGACAAAACCCCAGTGCTACTCAAGGGACATGGAGAGAAGAAGGGTGCTAAAGACAAGTGGCCTGTGAGCACTCGGCGATGCCAAGAGCAGCAGCCAGCTTGTTCTGTGACTGCAAAGGTAAGTGGGACACAGGAGGTGACATCAGGCATGCAGGAAGCGGGGGGCCAGGAAGGGACCTGATGGAAGATCAGAAATCTCTTCACAGAGATGAGATGTGATGCCAGGGCTGGCAGGCAAGGAGTCTAAGAAGGCAAAGGAAGAGGAGGGAGGAATGGAAGGAGGGAGGGAGGGAGGGATTAAAGAGAAAAGCATCCTGGCAGTCCCCACAGAGTGCTCCTTGCACAGGGCGCTGCAGCTCACAGATGCCCATGGGACACTTCAGTCAAACCTGGGGCTCAGTGTCTGATCCCATTTCTTTTCAGAAATCAGAGTGAAAAGATCAAGCAAGGTAGCACAGATCCAGAGTTTAAAATAGTAACAGAAATCAAGATCTGATTAGCACACAGGTATGGAACCCAAGTCTCAACTCTAAAGTCTCCATGGCCTCTGTCACATCTGTCCTGTGGGTTCTGTTCACAGTACACTAAAGGAATGGGCAGAATGTGGGCAGGCTGCAGCAAGAGGGGCGCCCTGATGAGGAGAGCCCTGGGCTTCACTGTGGAGAGCTACGTCACAGGAAGTGTTGGTGCATGTCTGTACAGATAATCATGACCAGTGACCTGATTCTTTGCTCTGGCCCTACATGCTGTAAGCTATGGGCACACCTTAATCAGTAGCTCTATCTAGCAAGCTCCTATGCAAAGGGTTTTGCAGGCCTTAAACAAGAACTTGAGGTCTAAGAAAAGCACATTTTGGGGCTAGAGACATAGCTCAGCAGTTAAGAACACTTGCTGCTCTTCCAGAGGACCCAGGTTCAATTCCCAGCATCCAACAACAGTTATAGCAGCTAACAACTATCCATAACTCCAGTTTCAGGGGATCCAATGCCATCTTCTGGCCTCTGCAGGGCATTGCACTGATGTGGTATACTTATTTACATGCAAGCAAAACATTTGTACATATGAACTAAAAATTAAAAAAAAAGAAAAAAGAAATGCATGTTTTTGTTCTGAGAAAGTCTCAATGCAACCCTGGATGACCTTGAACTTGCTATGTGACTGAGGATGACCTTTAATTTCTGCTTTTCCTGCATTTACCTCCCTAGTGCTGGGATTACAGATGTATACAACCATGCATAGTTCATGTGGGGCTGGGAATCAAACACCGGAGCTAAATACTAGGCAAGCACTCTACCAACTGAACTACACCACCAGCCCAACTTTTTAAGTGAAGTTTATTTATTTATACTTTTAGTGCTAGGGATTGAACCCAGACCTTGTGCATGCTAGGCAAGTACTCTAGCACTCAGCCATATCCCCAGTAGCTGAAAATGACTCTAACATGATAAAGAGTAAGATACAGTGAGGACATTCTCTCTGTAAAGACAAGACAGGTAGAACACAGCCTTATAGTTAGAGGAAACCACATTTGTACACCTAACATTAGTGGGAATTGCCTGACAGAAGCATTTGGGGCCTCCACTTCCTGAAGCTTCTAACACTCCACAAAGCTCCATCTGTTTTGTGCTGTGCTTGCGGGGAGGGCATCTCCCTCTGAGGGAATGGTTGGTACACACTCAGCATTTCCGCTTGCCTCAGGGACATGGTCATTCAGATGTCCAAGGTGCTCTAAGGAAATTGCATTTCACCCACTCAGTGTGGCTGGTGCTCAGTGCACAGCAGCTGTACAATTGGGTAAATAAGTGACTAATGTCTCAGCCCATGAGAGCTTCACATACCCTGAGCATGCCCCCTTATTCTCCCTCTGTCTGGTCTGAGGCAGATTCTAGCTCTCCCAAGATTGCCTTTTTAGTCGCCCCTTTTCTATCTTCAACTCTAACTCCCCCTGTTCCTAGCCCACATTCTCTATCACATTGAAATGGTAAGACTACTCATGGCTACAGAAGAGAAAGAAAGGAAGAAAGAGGGGCAGAGATAACTGAGCAGGTCAGATCACAGCAGAGGCAGGAGCACCTGTGCATAGAGGATGTGAAGGAATGCATGAATTTCACCAGAGACTTAAAGGGACATACGACTTCTTCCCCAAGTGATCAACGGTCCTGGTGAGTGCTTGCTGCAGTGTGATTCCTCCACAGTAGGTTTCTCTATCAGCATGAGGCATGCAGTTTGCAAAGAAAATTCCACTCAGCTAATGATACATTTGCAACTTGCAGGTGCAGTTTGCAATCTATCACTCTCAGGTCAAAGGATTGAGAACCGTTGATCAGGACCCAGGACCAGGACAGGCAGTCTACTTTCTTGCCACTTGACCCTATTCCCTCTCAGTACTAAGGACAACGGAGTCTTGTCCTCTCCACCCTGCCCCAACCTCTATATGAGCCTAGAGAATCCAAATTGGCTCTAGTAGAGAATATCCATGTAAATCCTGCCCCTTTCCTGTGTCCTGCCCAAGGCCTAAGTCTAGCTCACAGATTTCACTGAAACAGGTTAGACAGAGGTTGCCCACTGGAATAGGAAATCACATCAGTTTATGTGGAAGTTAGAGGTGAAGAAAAACCCACAAATCTCAAGCGAGCTTTGTTCCTTCTGGTTCTTCTGAGCTACGTGCATCATGTAGGTGAGTCTCCAGTCAGCCAGCTTCTCCCTAACAAACCTCAACAGAATGTCTGCCTTGCTGAGGAAAAATGGGAAGTGTGTGCAGGGCAACCCCAACAGGACAGTGCGGACTCTCAGATAACCACGGTGCTCAGTGTTGACATTTCCTCTCTGCTGCTGTGACAAAAACCCTCTGACCAAAAGCTACTTAGAGGAGGAAAGTGTTCATTTCACCCTACACCACCAGGTCACACACAGTCTATCATAGAGGGAAATGGGGGCAGTAAACAAGCAGGGCAGGAACTAGAAGCAGAAACCATGGAGGATTGCTAAGAATGCTCACCGGCTCAATCTTTAGCCTACTCCAGGCTCCTGCTTAGCTTTCTTATACATCCCAGGACCATCTGATTAGGGATGGTTCCATCCATGGTGGGCTGGGTCCTCCCACATCAGTCGACAACCCAGACATCTCCCACAGACCAAGCTGATGTAGGCCATCCCTCCACTGACCTGTCCTCTCAGCTGACTAGCTTGTATCAAGCTGGCAATCAAGGCTAACCAGGACAACTAGCCAGTAGCCATTTCAGCATTTCTAGTTAAACTCTTTATATCTATATGAGCAAGAAGCAGGCTTGGGGACTGTTGTCACAGGACTAGGGAGAGAAGCCATTCTCACATGCTCACTGCATGTGAAATAAGCCAGTCTAAAGATTCTGGAAAAGGCCAAGTTATAGAAACATAGAAAGATGAGTGGTGGCCATGGGCTCAGAGAAAGAAAGCAGGGCGGCGAGGCACTTTGAGGCCAAACAGGCTTGCCTGTGTGTGACTGTGGTTGCAGATACACTGGCACTACACGTCTATTAAACACACTGAGCCTCCCAGAACAAAAAGAAATCTTAACATATATGAATTTGACCAAAAACAAGGCAGCAGTAGACCTTGGGCTGGAATGCATACTGCGACAGAAGTCTATGGCTGTGCTACAGATGTGTGAAAGGAACCGGTGCTGATCTGTGTAACTCCGGAAGTTAGTAGACCCTGTGAAACCAAAGCCAAGAGAATCCACACACAAGTCCTGTACTCTGATACTCTGTACTCTGATAAAGTGCTTCCGACAACTTACACTGCTCACACGTACTGAGACTGACTTTAATACAAGTGGAGAACATGGGACGGTAGAAGCCAGGTCCCCAGGGAAGGGGGGTTGGTTTCACATGCAACGAGAGGGGCCACTAGAGTGATTCCCAGAGGATGGGCAGGCAGTAGAGATACCAGGAGGAGTTTGTGTGCCGATTAATATAGAAAGTTACAGATAGAACGATTTACAACAGAACACCGTGTACTTTCCATGCACATCACCGCAAAGCCAGTTATTTGCTTGATCTTTCTTCTTCCTTACTTGGAGCTAATGAAATTATTTGGAAAATATTTATGAAAAGAAAACATAAGAAGATGAATCCGCCCCATCCATTTGGTCTAAAAGAACACAGCAACAGAAAAATACCTCACAAGTGCAAGACTCAAAGCTATCTTCTCCCAGAACAACTGACGCCAAGCTAAGAGCCCCTCCCTGGCTTTGGTTTAGTGAACTGTTTGAACACACTTTCTATCTGGGTGCATCACTCTGAAGGTCTCTGATGACCAAAGGGAGAAAATTACCTGAAGAAAAGGAATGCATTGGGTTGTGCATTGTCCCACTTGGTTGTGATGAAACGCTGAGCAAAACCAACTGTGGGGGAAGGGTTTCTGTGGCTCACACTTCTGCATCGCTATACATCACGGAGGGAAGTAGGAGCTCAAGCAGGTACTGAAGCACAGACCATGGAGGAATGCTGCTCACTGGTCTGCTCAGCTACCTTATACAGCCCAGGCCCATCTGCATTGAGGTGGCACCACCCAGAAATGGCCTGGGCCCTCATACACCTTGTCCCCAAGATCTCATGTTAGTATCACAATATAAAACACGGTCCAACTTTTAAAAGTCCCACAGTCTTTAAAACATTCCAGTGATGTATAAGTTCTCTTTAAAACTTCCAAGTCTTGGGGGCTAGAGAGATGGGTTGGTGGTTAAGAGCACTGGCTGCTCTTGCAGAGAACCTGGGTTCAATTCTCAGCACCCACATGGAAGCTAACTACCATCATAACTCCAGTTCTATGGGATCTGACGCCCTCTTCTGACCTCTACAGCCATTGCACAACATGGGTACACTTATACACATAAAATAAAAATAATAAATAAAATATTTTTTAAAATTCCAAGTCTCTTACTGTAGGCCCCTATAAGGTCAAAAACAAGTTAAATACTTTCTTATTTCAAAAGGGAAGAACCAGGCACACTCAAGGAAGACCAAAGTCAGACAGGGTAGCTCAGTGTCCGATGTCCGGGACTTACTCATGATCTCCTGGGCTCAACAGGCAGCTCTCCTTCTCTGGCTCTGCCATCTGCAGCACACACATAGGTTCAGGCCGCTCCACTCCACACCTACCACTGTCCTCTGTTGTCATCGCACAACCCCGGCATCTCTACTACTCTGGGGTTTCCACTGCAACTGAGGCCACACCTGGCCTCTCAGGTGCCTCAGTTTCTCTATGACCTCTTCAGTTCTGCAGCTTTCATGTCACCAAAACCAGTACCACTTGGTAAACTCACACATTACCAAGTCCAGCTTCCAGCTGAAGATGCATCTTGCCTCTCCACCCCTACCCTTCACTGGACCTGCAGCTTCTGTGTGCTGACCCTGTGGAAATTCTTCCCAAAAGAGTCCACCTCAATGACTCAGGTCTTGTATTAACCACAGCTGATTTTTCAGCCCCAGCTAACCAGCATCTGTTGTTCCAGTAAAGCAAGGTTTTCATTTCAGCGGTCCTGGTATCTTGGTAATTGAAGCTAATTCTTCAGCCCAAGATGACCAGAAACCAGATTCTCAATTCAAAACATCGCATGAACAGCTCAGATAGAGCCTTTGAGGGACACTTAAACTTCCCTCCAAATGTCACAAGCCAGGGCTCCACCATCTGCATTCCTGTGGCATTATTTTTCAAGTTTCCACAGAATCACTCACCAAGCTGAGACCTCATCAGCTTTTCTAGCCCAAAGGTCCAAAGACTTCCCTAATGCTATCCAAAACATGATCAGGTCTGACATAGCTATACCCCACTTTTGTTCTAGTTTCCTTTCTGTTGTGATGCAACACTGACCAAAACCACCTTGAGGAGGAAGGGAGTATTACTTGGCTTCCACTTGCTTGTCACAGTTTATCTCTGTGGGCAGTCAGAGCAGGAACTCAGGCAGGAACTGAAGCAGAGACTAGGAAGGAAGGCTACTCACTGGCTGGCTTCCCTCGCCTGCTCATCCTCTTTTCTTACACAGCCCAGGCCCACCTGCCCAGGGTTGGCACCACCCACAGTGGGCTGGGCCTGCCTACATCAATTAGCAATTAATAAAATCCCTCACAGACATGCCCACAGGCCAGTCTGATGTAGGAAATTCTCCGACTGAGGTTCCTCCTTCAGGTGACTCTGATTTATAACAAACTGATAAAAACTAACCAGCACAGAGGTAGCTCAGTGGCTAGCATGCTTGCCTGGCATGTACCAGGTCCTAGATTCAATGCCCAGCACTACAGAAACCAGGCATGGTGACCCATGCCTGTAATTCCAGTGCTCAGAAGGTTCAGGTTACCCTCAGCTATATATGGAGTGTGAGGCCATCCTGGGGCACTTAAGACTCTGTCTAAAAGGGAGGAGGCGGGGGAGGAGGCAATTCATATTGTGCATACTAGGCTCTACGATACTGTTTCTTGCCTAAATAACTTTTAATGAATACTTAGAAGTGTGATAACAAAGATTAGGAAAGATGACAACAGTAAGTGAAACACACGGATGATGGCGAGGAGCACATCTCCTCAGATGGAGAAAGCAGCAGTCCCACCTGCATAGGGAGGGAGGGTGAAGGGGGTGGGAGGGGCTGACCCATGTTTGGCACCCTTCCCAGTGTTCCTAATTTTAAATCACAGCATCGTGCACTAGAAAATATCTTTAGGATCAGTTCCTCCCCTCTGTTCCCTAATCATCTGCTCCCATAGTCCCCAGTAGGCTAGTACCAGTTCTCATGGTCTGTACCTATGTTCCTGGCTCCATCAACCCTCGTTCTTTTCCTCAGGATCCAGAACTCCCAGTCTCCTTCCCAGCTTTTCCTCCTGGTCTTCTGCATACCACAGAAACGCCCACTGATGTCTCCCAAATGTTCACTGCTGCTGTCCACACACATTAATCACTTCCTGTTGTCTCTTTGGCCCGTTGTTCTGGCCCTAATGACCCTGAACACATCCCAGGCCTCTTCCACGAGTTCCATGTGTTCAGACCAGCTGCCTCAACCACGAGACCATCGCACAGCAGAATACTCAGTACCCAGCACTGATGATGCTTTCCATTGCCTCTTGAGGTCCATGCCCACATTGGTCCCATTTCCAAAACTTCAAGGGCCTCTCCCCTCAGTCCCAGATGACTCACCACCTTCAGCCACTCTCTAGCCTGCTACCTGTCATGTCCAACAAAAACCTCCTTTCCTTTGATAGAAACTTTCCCATGGTGTACCTCCAGTCTGCTGTAAAAGCCAAATACCCTGTCCTAATATCCTTTCTGTGGCTGTGATTAAACACTCTGGCCAAAAGCAGCCTAGGGAGCAAAGGGCTTACTTGGCTGATGCTTCCAGGTCAGCCTGTCCTTGAAGGTAGGCAGTGGAAGAACTTAAGCAGGACACTGAAGCAGAAACCATGGAAAGTGCTGCTCGCTGCCATGCTCTCCAGACCACTTGGGCTCGGGCTCAGCTAGGCTTCTTATAGAAGCCAGGGCTACTTGTCCAAGGAATGGTTCACTCACTGTAGGCTGCACCCCACCACATCAATTAATAATCAAGGAAATCCCCCACAGACATGCTCGCAAGGCAGCCTGAGGCTAGATGACTGTAACTGTGCCAAGCTGACTTTAAGGCTAACCAGGATACTCCCTAAATAGACACCAAGGGCCTCTCTCCAGATTCCCACACCTCTGCGTCCACTCATAGCTTGTCCAGTGCCTGGCTCTGGCCACCTGCTATGCACACACTCTTTCTGGTGGTCCATAAGGCTTGAAGACCACCAAAAGGGCTCAAAGGTCAGCCCTCCATCGAGGGTAATCTCCCGAAGACCTCACCAACCCATTCTCAAGCCTGTTCTCTAGGACCTGTCCTTGGTCACCAGCCTCTCTTGGGACCTCGGGTAAGAAGTTCCCTTTGTTTGGCAGCTGCTGTGGTGCTCCTGGGCTGACCCTTGAAAAGTTTGCCTTCACTTATTTGGGTTTTGGGGTGATCACTACTTTGGGGCATGTGAACAGATCATTCCATCACACGCTGTCTCTTCTTGACTGAGCGCTCATCCTCCCACGCTACACAGCTTCCACTGTCCTTGACACCTTGTTCGTCCACAGTAGTTAAATACAGTGGCCCAAACTGGGCCACAGACCTCAAAGTGGCCTGCACCGTGCAGGCAGCAGGGAGCCCTCACCCCTTGACCTGGACAAGGCGGCCCGCATAGAGCACCCAGCACTGGTGCAGTTCATGTCCCTACCACCTCACACTCGAGCTGAATGGTCAAATCTCCGTGTATTTCACATTCATTTCTACTTATCTGTCACCTTGAGCTTGTGCTGTCTTTGTGAAGTTAAGACTTCATTTACAGCCTGTTACATTGCATCCTCTTGGCTGTGTCCCAGCACTCTAGCTCATCAAAATGACTTTGAATTTTTAGATTGTCATCTGTCATGTTAGCTCTTCAGCATAGTTACCTTGGCAGGACTTGAAACTGCCTCACCTTGGATAGCCTTGGCTATAAGGTATGTCCCTGATTGTCTTCAGGGAACTTGCCTGGAAAACTCTTCCCACCAGGACATCAACAGGCCCCTGGATGACAGGAGTGGCTCCTGACGCCTCAACTGTACAAAACTCAGGGTTTGTGATTAACTGCATTCTAACTCTTTGATACAGGCCAGGTACATGTCTACATGACCAGCTTTCCCCAAACACCACTGGGTCCTGATCCTAGTCAGCTTTCCAGTGGACGAAGCGTCATGTATGTTCTCGTAACCTGTCCCATATCGCATGTGACTGCTGGGAAGTGGCTCCTGGAACCCTCGCCCTGGCACCCCTCCCTACACTCTGTCCCAACACTGTTCCCATCTTGCTTCTTTTCCTGCTTCTGTAGTAACCACAAGCATAACAACTCAGAGTCACACAGTCCTCCAAGTCTCCAACTCTGTGGTTAACTTGGGGTTCCCACAGATCTGTGCTCTAATTCTGAGGCATCCACAACGTTCTGAGACTAAACCTTGTTTTATGATGACAAACAAGACAGAAGAGCTGATCACACAGTCAGGCTGCTCCTAGCTGGCACTGAGAGGGACGGCTGTCTCCGGACCCAGTCCCCATGGACTGAGGGTCACCTAGTGGGTTTGCCTGCCTCTTTTGGAGATGTAGGTGCACAAGGCTAGACATCCCTCTGCAGCTTTGGAGGAAGTCAGAGGTCAACAATAGCGTCTGTGTAGAACACCAGCTTTCCAGCATCTCCCATGTGAATCACTAGGGCAGTCATACCCAGAACATTCCAGAATACAGCCCTCTGCCTAACAACTTCAGCCTCCAGCTCTAGTCAGCCTTCTCTTTTGAGAGTCTCTCTCTCTCTCTCTTTTGATTAAGTTATTTTTATTTTATGAGTATGAGTTTTATAAACTTGTATTTTATAAGTGTACCATGTGCATGAAATGTCCACAAAGGACATAGATGGCATCATATCCCCTGGAACTGGAGTTAGGAGGGTTCTAAGCCACCATGTGGGTGTGGGAACCTCTGGGTCCTCTACATGAGCAGTAACTGCTCTTAATCACTGAGCCTTATCTCCGGCCCCTCTTCTGAGTATTCAACCTACTCCCGTTCTGCCTGCCTCCACCCCTTCTGACCTGGGTGACCAACCTAGCTCAGCTGGCCTTGCTGCCCCAAACCGTGTCCCATTCAGCAGCCAGAAGAATCTTCACAAAAGAAAAAAGGGGCTTTGCTACTTATAAATATGCACATCCTCCATAAATTGCCTACTGGATGGTGGCTCCAGATTCAGCACCTCCTGTATCCAGGCGAGGTTTCACGCAGCTCCTTAAACTCACATTCTGTTCACATGCAGGCTCGTACTAATGCGCCACTGCATAGATCTCTTCCTTACCCCAGTGGCTCAGCTACACACCACTCATTTCTCAGGTGCTAGGTGAAGCATGGCTTCCTTTGACTAGTGAAGTGCCCCAGAAACATACTTCCTCAGCAACCTGAGCAACCCCTCTCCCCCTGCACTGTAATTAAATATCTGTTCCTTCCACTTTAGAAAGTAGAGTCCGGGGCTGGAGAGATGGCCTAGCGGTTAAGAGCTCCAACTGCTCTTGCAGAGGACCCAGGTTCAATCCCCAGCACCCACATGGTGGCTGAAAACCATCTTTAACTCCAGTTCCAGGGGAATCCAACACCCTCTTCTGACCTCTGCGGCATTGCACGACACGGGTGCACAAACCTACATGCAGACAGTACATTCGTACACATATGAAAATAAATTTTAAAAAATTAAAAAAAAAGAAAGTAGAGTCTGGGGACAGGGACAGTGATTATCCTACCTCTTGCTGTGGTGTCTACACCACTCAGAGCTTGATACATCAATCAGTTAAAAGACATAATAGTGATTGAGTGGGTGGGGGAGGAATATGGGCACATGATCATTTTAAACCACCTGCCCTCATTCATCCCTCACTCAGTAACAAAATCCTGCCTGCCAGGAAGGAGGCAGGAAACAACGAAGACAGCAGATGCTGCAGGGTTCACCTTCCTAGAAGCCACACTGAAGAAGTCCTGGCCTTGGGTCCGTCCATGCAGCCCATCTCTGAGTGCCTGCAGTCAGCACTCACTTTCCACAATGAGCATTTGCAGTGCTGCCCAGTGTGGGCAGTGCTGGTGCAGGCTCACAGGTGACCACTGGGAAAAGCACCCCCACCCCCACCAGGCTTGGCCTGCTGTGCTTCTGCCACAGGTAGGAACAGAAAAATTGTCAAGGTAAGAATAACAGGTAACAATGGCCCCCCATGAAGAAGGCAAAGCGTTGCCATCAGTGCTGAGCAAAGAAGGAAGAAGAAAGGGACAGCCAAGCTTGGGCAACTTTCTCAGACTGAAAAGGCAAGATTCGAGTTTCACCTTTGAAAGAGGGTGGACTGAGGTGAACAGAGGGATAGACACACAGCCCTGTTAAAAGGACAGGTAAGCCAGGAAAACGAACATGGAGCACTGGGTCACGGCCCAGCAACTGGAAAAGGACCCAGCACTCCTCCACTCCTAAGCAGAAGCTGTGGCTGCTTCAAATACCATGTGGCTGCAGGATGCTCATGGGCCTGAGGGAGCTGTGGAGGAATTCCTTAGTGCCAGGTGCCTCAGGGTTCCCAGCCTCTGCAGAGAGCAATGTTGAGGGAACTAGTGTACACAGGCACCTTCCCTGTCCCTAGGAACTCTCCCTGTCCTTAGGATTACTGTGGCTTTTAACAGGAAGAAGGACAATCATTTAAACTAAGTCTCTGACATCTCAACACCACTTTGTGGGCCAAAATGTCTGCTTCTTGTTTTATGAATCTGGAGTTATCTCAACTATTGCAGCAGAACTCAGCCATGACAGCTGAATGGGTTTTCCATGCCAAGAACAGAATTAATCTATAAATAAGTAAAGAGGTACTGGGCTGAATCAGGGTGCCAAACCTACTGTGGGCTCCCTCACAAGCTAGATCTTTTGGTGTCCCATGATGGGGAGGAGGACTCACAAAGGCCTAGGAACATCACACAGTTGCTGGAGTTTACAAAGACTCTAGGGCTCACAAAGGTGTTGGGGCACAGGAGGGTACTAGGGGCTCAAGAGGGTGCTGGAGGCTCAGGAGGGTGCTGAGGGCTCAGGAGGGTGCTGGCAGTTCAGGACACTGCTGGGGGTTCAGGAGGGTTCCTGGGACTCAAAAGGGTCCTGGACGCACTGTGCTGTTTGAGTCTATATTTTGCAGAGGTCTGGAGGCCTTAGAAAGGACCAGCTTTCTGGTTGTCTGGACAATTCTGGGACTTAGGTCCAAATATAGGCAAGATCTAGTGACCACATGCTGTCCCCAGGAATTGCTGGCATTCTCTAATGCTGCTTAGCTGAGATTGTTTCTCATAAATTCCATGTTTCCAAGTGAAGGAAGTGATTTGCCCTAGAAAGAAAAGGGGAGGGTCACTGCATGTCACCCACATGCCTCCTCCCTTTGTAATTCCCCAGTCTGCAGACAGTGCCAGCTCAGTAGCAATCTGCAGATGAAATCCATCTGCTCTCATTGTATTTTCCAACACTGCTTATCATTAAACTGAAACCAATTTTTCCTGTTCAGTGTAATTACTATTCTGCCAAACGCATGCATTCTGGTTAGGACATGTGCCATGGGAAACATTCCACTTAATGAGTTTCTGCGGTAGTACAGAAAGGCTTCAGAACTCTTGGGCTGTCCCGGCTCAATGTCGTCATTTCACAAAAACGATGCAAGGAAGAGAATTTTCTAGTCATAAAATTGACCCTCCCCCTTGCTCTACCTTCCAGTGGAAGAACAGAGACAGGAGTGTCAGACTCCCGAAAGGAAAAGCACAAGTTGGGGTCTCGGATGCGACACTTTGGTAACCTGTGTCCTGCCCAGTCTCCATAAATGAGACAAAGCAGAGTGGGCAGCTTGGAGAAGAGAGTTGAACCTAACTGCCGTGAAATTCCTTCGAGAGTTTGAGGCCTTCTTTAATGGAGAGTGTTACTGGTGCCTACCTGCATGGGCAGGGGTCTTCCAGTTTCATTACTGATGCATTTTAAAATAACCCATGCTGTTCCACACATGGGTCTAGATCAACATTTTCTCAAGCAGGTTGAGATTCCTTCCACAATGGCTTCTGAGCAGACTCTGAGGGCCTTCCCTCAGGAGCAGCAGTAGCTGCACCAATTGTCAACATCTTGGTGGCATTTGTACATAAGACAGTGATGCCACCATCTAAAGCTGCACTTACAGGAATTTTTCAGAAATGATTAGCATTCCTGTATTTTAACAATATATTACCAGTGGAAGCTAAATGATGGTGAGGCATCATTTGGAAATCCTTGTCCTTGCATCAGCCATTGGACCAGCACATCCTGGTTTGCAAACCTTGACACAGTAAGTATACCTGTCCTCCAGTTGCACCCATAGGTAGAGAACTATAACTAGCAAGAGAACACTCATGGATGAGCTGTCCACACTTTACAGCTGTCCACACTTTAGGACATCAGGCCAGTCTCACAAATAAGCTATGCATAGTGTAGGGCAACAAACAAGCCTCCTGGACAGGCTGTCTGCACTGCAGAGCACTGAGCTAGCCTCATGGACGGGCTGTGCACACTGTAGAGCAGCGGGCCAGCCTCATGGACGGGCTGTGCACACTGTAGAGCAGCAGGCCAGTCTCATGGACGGGCTGTGCACACTGTAGAGCAGCAGGCCAGCCTCATGGACGGGCTGTGCACACTGTAGAGCAGCAGGCCAGTCTCACAGATGGGTTCTGGACACTCTAAAGACCCAGGCCCATGTCTGGTGTCCTTGCTGCTATGTCTACCCAAATTGAGAGAGAATTCAACAAGATGCTTTCATCCCTCCCACTGTCACCTGTGGCCTGCAATGACCTTCCTTCACAGGCATCTCTCCACACCGAAGCCCCTGCCAGGCCCTACACAGCACAGGTGTGTACTGGCTCATCCTCCACCAGGCTGGCACCTGACCACTACTTGGTACAGACAGAAGAGCTGGACTTTCTGACATTGGATTTCTCACATGTAGAACTGTGAAGTTCTACATGTGTCTAGAGGCACACTGTCATAAGTGGCTCCCTAACATAGAACAGTCTGTGGGAATATTCATACCAGCATGACCATCAGGCTAACGGTGCCTCAGAGCATAGACAACCCAGCTGAACAGCACTTCTAGACAGAGGTTCCCAGCTGTTTACTGACAGTGACTGTGAAGACCCTGCATTCTCCAGTGTCACTCCTCTCATGATGGTGACCTGGGGACTCCACTCCCTGGATACAACCCAAGTAAAGGTTTGAGACATCTCCCAGAAACACACAAGCCATGTATCCTTGGCAAGGGGCCTTCTCTTGGTGAGAGGACAGCAACAGGCAGAAGATGAATTTACTATGCCTTGTGAGTTAGAAACAGGTAGACCTCTGTGAGTTCAATGCCAGCCTTCTCTACATAGTGAGTTCCAGGCCAGCAGGAGCTGCCGGGAGACCCCATCTTAAAAAAGAAGCCCCCCCAAAGAACTTACTATCTGTCATGAGAAATAGATTAGCATAAGTCATCTCCTTCCTTTAAAGAGAGGCAGAAAAAACTCATTCCTCCACAAAATT
Source organism: Rhizomys pruinosus (assembly GCA_009823505.1). Lineage (NCBI taxonomy): Eukaryota > Metazoa > Chordata > Mammalia > Rodentia > Spalacidae > Rhizomys > Rhizomys pruinosus. The sequence goes on along the minus strand of VZQC01014015.1, from coordinate 1,339,953 downwards.
AGTATTTGTTAGTACCTGCTCTGTCCCAAGCAATGGGAGAGGTGGGGGGGGGGATGGCAGATAGGCAGGCAAAGCCCTGCCCTTGAGGATTAACTACAGTATTACGCTTCTGACAAAAGCAAGGTCTATGATACGACCACAGACTATTGGCAAGAAAATCCAAAATCCCAACAGGTCCCAAAGGAATATCTAGACCAACTCTCAAAGGGTGAATGATTGGTCCACACCATAGTATCATCCTACATCCCAATCGAGTGAACTCCTTCTACAATTTGCTTTTCCTCTCTACTTCAGATTTAGCAGTTGGGAGAACTGTTAATAACTGGCAAAATACCAAAGCAATGGGAGTTGCAAGTGAGTTCAGAACTGGTCAACAACAACATGAGGGCAGTGATTGGACATGATGGTCTGCCTGGACTCACACGCTGCAACATGTGTCCTAAGATGGTTCTGTGCCCCCTCATGACCAACAGAACATGTATGCAGGCCTGGGTGGAGGCAGATGAAGTTTGTGCAGTAAACAGTACATGTGGTGAAGATGTGGTCACAGGCACATGAGCAAGGACTCAGACCCGAAGTCCCCAACTGGACAGGTGCACACGACTAGCAGGGTCGGTGGCCTTCCTTCCCGTCCCTCTCTGATGATACAGATGTTCCCTTCCTTCCCGTCCCTCTCTGATGATACAGATGTTCCCTTGGGAAGTGGAATGAGGGTACCATTCTCTCTGAACATGTTGGGTTTGAGATGACCAAATGTTCACCAATATCCTGAAACTGAAACACGGCCTCAGAAGAGCAAGATGAGATGACAACGTGAGTCCTAGAACCCAAGTGGGAGGGGTGGGGACGGGGTGGGGCAGACTGACAGGGAAGTTCCAAACACATGCACAGCAGAGGGCTGGAAGACTGAATTACCAGAGGAAAAGTCAGTTTGGCTCTAACAGTGACTCTGTGGTCTGGTATAGGGACACATTCCTGTAATCTCCGAAATCCAGGAAGTAGAGGTAGGAGAAACAGTTCAAGGTCACCGTCAGCTACATAGCAAGTTCAAGGCCAGCCCAGACCACATGAAACACTGTTTCAATAAAAAAAAATAACAAAACCAAATAGTGACTCCCCACCACAATGGTGGGGATGGAGCAGATTGCCAGGAGCTGAAGGAAAGCAGATGGCTGTCACAGGAGGAACTGTCTCGACTTGAATCTTAACCCAGTGCCCTACAGTGGGACCTGATTGGGGATGTGGTTTTCAGGTGTAATGAGTTCAGCAAAGACCTTACTCCAATGTGACTGGTATCCTCAGACCAGAGGGCACTGGACATAGACACATGTAGGAAGATGGCCACCTGGATATCAGCCAGGATTGGGATGACATATCTGCAAACCCAGGAATAGCACAGACAGCAGCTGGGGAGGAGGAGAGGGGCCCCCATTTTGTAGACTCAAGGAAACCACTCTGCCCACACTGTGATCTCAGATGTCAACTTACAGGAACAAAAGGCCAACCATCATGCAGAGACCGCAACAGAAGGCTGTAGTCCCTCCGAAAGCTCAGTCCCAGGCATTGTGTTGTCTGGCGGCACCAGGCTGGACTTCCTGCTGGCTTTCCCTAAACTCAGAATGAAGAATGGGAACAGAGCCTTGGACTGAGACTGTCATACCGTCCACGCTCCTGGTTGACAGCTGGTCATGGGCTCTGCAGAGCTCGGATCTGGTGTTCCATGCCCACCCTTCCCTGCTGGACTGGAACAGGCTTTCTGCTCTTCTTCCTACTCCTGGGAAGAATGGTAGCCTAGGGCCTGGGGACTTGACTCTAATAGGTGTGGTATTTATTATCTAGTATAATTAGGGCCATCAGAGGGATTCTTAAGGATCTGCTTTCACATAATGAGTATTTCTTTGTCCAGCCTGCTTTCCTCATTCTTAGACACCAAGTAGGTGACACAATGGCCTTTCCCGAATCTAATGCCAAATCTCACCAGCCATCAGGCCCAACTTCTGGCCTCACCTCCCATACTAGCTCCAGAAACAAGTGTGAAGCTCCAAAGGATGAGGGCTCCCTGGGGGTCATGGAGAAGAATTACCCTAGAGACCATCCAAATACCCCGCCTGGTGGGAAGCCTTCACCTCCCAAGGTTGGAAGACTCCAGACATCCAGTGACCTCCATACACAGCTCCCCACATGACCCACAGGTCACCATCCTAACTCCCACTCCATCCCAGGTTACCCCCTCTCTCAAAGGCAGGAATACTCCTTCCATGTGCTGTGGGGTTCCAGAGATCCAACAGGTCCTTGGGCTTGGCGACAAGGACTTTTACTGGCTGAGCCATTACACTGACCCTTGTTTTTGCTTATTTCTTGTTTTTTTCTTTTTTTAAGAGGAAGACCCAACAAGAAATTTTATGGCTGAAGACCAAGTGTATTTTGTTCTCCTCACCCAGGAGATGGTAGCGGAGCTGGCTTTTATGTGTGGTGACAATGGTGTCCCCACCAACAAGAGAATCATGCTCAACTCATCACCAATAGCAGAAAGCCAAGGAGGCAAGCACCATGGAATATGCAAGCCATGCAGTCGCTCTGGCTACAGGGAGAGAAGGGTCAGTCCATCAGGTCACACCGCATTCCTACAGGCATCTGAAAACGGCTAAGTCCCTAAAGCCATCCAACCCAGTGTCAATCAGGAGCCATGGGGAGGGACCATGGGAATTGGCTGTGCTTCCTCCTGAGATGACACGCCCTGCAGCACCATCACAGCCACCATCCAGGTAGCCCTACAGCCTGGAAATGTGAGCTCAGTTCCTCTTCTGTGACCCCTCCTGCTACCTAAGGAAATACTGAGGCTCCAAGCTGGCTGTAGGAAGTGCAGCTCTCCTTCCAACCTTGTCAGGGTAGCAGCTTTGATCTCTGATGTCCTTGGGGACATCCTAGAGGAAAACAGATCTCAGGCACAGCTGCCTAGCTTAGAAGCTTGCTTGGTCTCCTCTCAACTCCTCAAACCCAAGCGGGTTATTTACACTGATGGAATCTGTTTTCCCCTCTGTAAAAGGAGATTCAAAGATTTCAATCCCACTGACCATTGGGAGAACCTGCTGCTCCTGTTATCCTGGATGCCCAAGAGAGGGACCCAGCATGTAACCAGAACTCGCTGCCTTTCTCCCTTCCCATATTTGTGTTTGAATCCTGCCTCTTGAGGCTGGACCACTTGTCAGGTATACATTAGAGAGGAAGCTTAGATGAGGGCTGGAATGGTGGTGCGCCACCTGTAATCCACTACTTGGGAGGTAGAGGCAGGAAGATGAATTCAAGGTCTACCTTAGCTACACATAAGGTGTAGGGGAGCCCGGGATACATGAGACCCTGTCTCACAAGAAAAAAAAAAAATTTAAGAAAGCCCAGGTGAGGGGTGATTGGGGCTCTTCCTGAGGATTGGCTCAAGGTGCAGAGATCTCATCATCAAGAGGGTTATGTATTCAAAACATTTAAAAATGCATAGGAAGGGGCTGGAGAGATAGCCTAGCGGTTAAGAGCACCGACTGCTCTTACAGAGGACCCGGGTTCGATCCCCAGCACCCACATGGCGGCTAAAAACCGTCTGAAACTCCAATTCCAGGAGAACTCCAGTTCCAGGGGAATCCGAGACCCTCTTCTGACCTCCGCGGCATTGCACGACACGGGTGCGCAGACTTGCATGCAGACAGTACATTCATACACATACAGAAATAAATAAAATTAATAAAAAAAAAAAATTAAAAAAAAAAATGCATAGGAAACCATCTAAAATGAGGTTATGAAGACTTTTCCAATTACCTGGAAAATTGCTTATACAACACACAGTGAAAAACCCAGAATACAAGCTGCATGAGGCCAGTGTCCTCCACCAATTTCCTTTTTATCATGCATTTGAAAAAAAGGGAGGGGAGGAATGGAAAGAAACACACAAATCTAAATATAAGCTATACTTGGTGATGGGGGGATTGTTTTGTTTTTTACAAAATGCCTAAAATTTCCACCATGACTCTGTGTTATTTTTATAACCAGAAAAAGTTCTTCAAAATGAGTAACTGGGGCTGGAGAGATGGCCTAGTGGTTAAGAGTGCTGGCTGCTCTTGCAGAGGACCCGGGTTCAACCCCCAACACCCACATGGTGGCTGAGAACCATCTGTAACTCCAGTTCCAGGAGAACTCCAGTTCCAAGGGAGTCCAACACCCTCTTCTGACCTCTGCGGCATTGCACGACACAGGTGCACAAACCTGCATGCAGACAGTACATTCATACACATAAATAAAAAAATAATAAATAATAAATAAATAAAATAAAAAAGAAAGATTTTTAAAAAATGAATAACCTAAAAGTCTGGTTCCATGGCAGATGAGCAAAGAAAATAAAACCTGAGTTACATCCCAGAGGCCAGGCCCTTCCAAAACAACCCAATGTGCTGTGACTCGGCTCCTGTGGTGCTGCTGGCAGTACAACACCCAGAATGCCATCAGTATTCAAAGACCCCTGAATTCATGAAAGTGTGTGAGACCCCCTCACCCAGTTCCAGACCCAACCAGGCTAGACAGAGTCTGACAGGCACTGATGAGCTTAGGCTTGAAACTCTGCCTGGGTTCAAGAAAATAAGCAAGAAGAAATTAAATAAGAACATCTATTTAGGCAATGTCTCAATTCTGAACTGGGGAACCATGCACTAAGATGCAACAGAAGCAGAGATCTAAGCAGCTTCCTGCCTGTCAGGGACACAGGGATGGTAGACAGGGCTGTGGTTGAACATGCGTAACCCTGACATTCACATGTGGATCCCCTTACCTCCATATGATGATTTCAGGAGGTGGTGTCCTTGTGGAGACTGACATGAGAGTGGAACCTCAGGTGGAATGCATACCCTCAGCAGAGATCAGGGAACCCACTTACCCCACCACCTACTGAGGATGCACGAAGGCATCATCCACGCACCAGGAAACAGCCTTCTCCAGACCCTGCAGGGATCAGTGCCTTGACCTCAGACCCTGGTGACAGCAGTGTGAAAAGTAAATGACTAGTCATCTTGTCTGGGGAATTGCAGCAACAGCCTGAGCCAACAGAGTGGCCACACTCAAATCAGAACAATACAAAGGATGGGTGCACAGGGTGTGGGGTCAGGTATTAGGAACCACAGAGATTCCAGATCAGCTGCCATGGCACTGATACCAGTTACCACATGTGGAAAGGAACAAGAGTCATGAAAAGACTGTCTAGGGGCAGTAAAGCCAAGGTCAGGCCCCTGGAGGAAGCAAAGTAACAGCACATGGATCTCCATCTGTCCTGCCCTCTGTAGTGCCTTCAAGGCTCCCAATGGCCAGAAGCAAGGGAGGGTCACCAAAGAAGAGCACAGTGCATGGGCCAGGCTGGCAAGCAGATGAGAGGGCAGACAGCCTGCCAGGCACACACCTGCCTACATAGTGCCCGCCCTGTGCCACCACCTCAAGCAAACAGGAAGCTATGGCCGCACTGTCCCTGTCACAGTGTACCTCCCCAGTGCTTTCGGCTTCCTCATCAGGACTCCAATAAGCACCTCTTCCTTGTTTCTATTGATGAAAATTCCTTTCCTTGCAATGTTTGCTTCTTTCACCTTGACCTCATGAATGGGATCTGCTGTTTCACATCCTAAAAGGAAGTCAAAATGCTGAAAACCAGGCTGGAGAGATGGCTCAGTGGTTAAGAGCACTGGCTGTTCTCACAGAAGACCTGGGTTCAAATCCCAGCACCCACATGGCAGCTAACAGCTGTCTGTAACTCCCTTTCCAGGGTATCTAACACCCTCTTCTGTCCTCCTCAGGCACTGCATGACATGGATGCACTTAAACATATGCAGACATTACACTTGAAATAAAAATAAAGAAAAAACTTTTTAAAAAAATGCTGAAAACCATTGTCTTGGAGCTGATGGGAGAAAATAATAGTTTTGCTCATCATTTATTTCTTCCCAGATATGGAAGAAAAGCTCTGCTTTCCCAAGTGCTGAAATGAAATTCTTTTCTTTCTTTCTTTCTTTCTTTTTCTTTTCTTTCTTTTTTTTTTTTTTTGGTGTTTTTGAGACAGGGTCTCCCTGTAGCCCCAGCTGGCCTAAAACTCACTCTGTAGACCAGACTGGCCTTGAACTCACAGAGGTCCACCTGCCTCTGCCTCCTAAGTGCTAGGATTAAAGGCATATGCCACCACACCCAGCTTAAAGACGGTTCTTAGCTGCCATGTGGGTGCTGGGAATTGAACCCAGGTCCCCTGCAAGAGCAGTCAGTGCTCTTAACAGTTGAGCCATCTTTCCAACCCTGAAATGAAATTCTTATACCTGAACCTCCACCCCTTCATGCAGGGTCTTCATCTGCCTGTTTCTCAGGGTATCCTCCAGGGTCACCATCCAGTCTGGAAAATGCTGAGGTGCATTCACACTTTGCAGAGCACTCAACCTGCTCGGAATCCAGCTAGCATTGAGACTGTTTCCCAGGTTTTTCTTTTGTTTACAAAATAATTGAAAAAGCATAATTATGAATGTTTTCATTTCCTTCCCAGTGACTGGTCTCATTTATAGGCTGGTGTCATCCTGTGGAGAGCCACCAATGAACCCTACACATGTGCCAGTTGTTCACATGTTCATGTCACCAACCAGAACGTGAGTGCATGCCCCCAAAGGTGGGGCAGCACTTCAGGTCAGATGGTTTTTCCAGCTCTTAGGTAGTTAACTGGTAGTTTTAAAGTTAATATAGGTGGTGTCTTTGATATACTGTGATCCCTACTGGAAAACTACAAAGGTTCCTTACAGTGCAGACAATCAGGTGCCCCTGAGACAGGAGGCAGCATCCTGGAGCAGAAAGGCAAGGGTTGGGCTGGCCCAGAACAAGGTGGCCTTACACTAAGCATGAACCATGCTATGAATTCAAACTAGCTCAAGAATCTCTTAAATTTTAGTTCAAAAGCATAAGTATAAATTTTTGAGGCTGGACCGATGGCGAAGGTTAAGAGCACTGGCCATTCTTGCAGAGGTCCTGGGTTCAGTTCCCCACAACCACATGGCTGTTAAAAAACATCCAAAATTCCAGTTCCAGGTGATCCAATGTCCCCTTCTGTCCTCTCTGGGGATTGCACACACGTGTGTGTATACTTACATGTATCTAGACAAAACACTCATACACATGAAAAATAAAACTTAATTAAAATAAAGTATGAATCTGCTATTTATTATACCCAAGTTTAAAGTGCCTTGAGATATGAAATAAAAATATTGGTTGTGTATTTATTAACTTAGATTTACCCCCCACCCCCAAAATGGTGCCTGGCCTTTTTAAAATACCACTGGGGTCCTTACTTGCAAAACAAGCCTTTCTGTTCCACAGAAAATGCATTCTAGGACCCACTTCCTATAAATGGAACTACACAGACACAGCACCTGCCCCATGCCTGAGCCCAAGTAGCAAACTGTGGAGACAACAGAGCTCACATCTGATCAAGGATCCTGGTGTGGACTGACTCAAACCTCAGAACAGAGAGACACTTCTGACTCTTCTGAGAAGAGACAAGGCTCTGAGGACTGGCATGAGAGTCAGATGAGAGAGTCAAGATGGGTCCCATCCCTGTGTCTGGACGGAGCCCATCCCATGATCTGATTTAAGCACAATGGTAGACATTTGGCCATTGCTTAGCCCCCCTTATCTGGACTGTGGGGCTCTCCAAGATCACCTGGCCACACCATGCCCTCCTATGCTGAGGACATTATGACAGTACCCATAGTGGATATCCATAGTTAGAACCGATAGGTTTCACCCACTCATAAAATTACAAGAGTTTTCCCCTTCATTTGGAATATCAGGTGTGCTCCGGGCCAGCATCCACCTGTGATAGCACAACCTCCAGTCTGGATGAGCGCGGGCAACTGCTCTGATACATCCAAGTACTTGCTGGTCATATCACGTGTATATAAAGGAGCTCATTTAATCTTCTCAATAGTCTGTAAGACCAGAGTCTTTGTACAAATGAGGAAATAGGCTCAGAGAGGTTCAGCGATGTTCTGGGGCTGCATAGCCAGTAATGGACTATGCCTGGGTCACATCCAGACCTGATTTTAAGGCCTCTGTTCTTTCTCTTCTTCACAAAATCTCCAAGTAAATGATAGAATCCAGACCTGAGTGGTCCTGGGCATCAGGAATCAGTTTCTGCCTCCCTTGGAAAGCATTTGAACTCTTTGTCCTCCCTAGGCTTTCCTTGGTGTGGCACAGGAACTGGACAGGGCTACACTTCGCGTCTATATTACCAGTGGTCTGGACCCATGGCTCAGCATGCTGGCTTCAACCTGCCAGAGCCTGGGGACACAACTTATTCTCATTTCTCTAGCTGGACACCTGCCCTGCTCAACACTAACCCTCATCATCTCTGTCCGGCTGTGAACACCTGTTCTATCCTCAGTGAAGTACACAGCTCACAGGAAACATCTTCTCAACAGACAGACTGCTTCCGCTCCCAGCAGTAAGGATGCAGACTCTGTAGCCATCTGGCCACCATTTCCCGAGCTCTGTGCAAAATGTGCCTGTAATTCCTGCAAATTATGGGCATTCATTAATTCTTTAAAGGTTTAGCTGAGAGAGCTGAGGAAAAGCAAAATGCATGTATTGCATGTGTCACAGCTGAGACTGCAAACCACAGGGAAGATACGGGAAAAGAGCTGGAGGTGTCAGGGAGGGAAGACAGCCCCACAGCCTCAGCAAGGCCACAGAGGTGCCACAACTCCTGGCACGACACCTGCTTCCAGTTCAGGGTACTGAACTGTGGCCCATGCATGGCTTGCTACATAAGTCCATGGATTAAATGGCCCATCCCACTTGAGAAGACAAGTACAGGGTCTAGAGAGGGACTCAAGCAGCCAGCCAGTGTGCTGAACATGAATGTCAGTGTCCTCAAGGACACTGGACAAAAACTGTGTCCATCCAGCTTGAAATAAACCTTCTACAACCTGTCCAGAAAACAAGTTAGGGAATTAGATAGAGCCAACTGCCCCTGTGGTTTTACCAAGGATCCCAAAACTAAAACATCCCCCAGTAGGTTGGAAAAACTCCCAGACACCCTCAGGAAAATCCTCCCCAGCTCAGCAAGAGCAACTATCAAAGCTGCACATAACTGCTCCTGGAGGCAGAACACCAAACAAGACCCAGGAGGGACACACTTCATCTGGGTGAGCTCTGGGCACATGCCCAGGCTAAGTATACTCTGCTGAGTTCTGCATTTCCTGACAGCCATGGGTGCTGTGGTTGGACAGATTAACCACAGGCCCAAGAAGCAAGTTCAGCTGTGAAATAGGATAGCCGTTCGCCTGCACCCTCTGTGGGCAGCATCACCATTGGGTACGTTCTGGCAGAAATCAGGAGAGTTGTAGAGAGAAGGACGTGTTTGGTAAGTAGACTTTCCTGAGCAGTTTAGGCTCCTTACCTGTGGAAGAACCCTTTGCTTGGAACTGAGTTAGTAAAACCTTCTAAATGAGTCAGAGGGTAGATGATCTCCCCAGATCTATTCACGGACAACAGGACTCTACAGGGAAATGCCACCCCACAGACAGCATCATCATCAGACCAAAGGTGGATGTCCTGTCCCCTCCAGAGACCTGGAGTTTACCCAGAGGATTCTGGCACATACTGCCCCTTAATGTTCCATGCAATGGGCCTATCCTGCCCAGCTTTGCACTCAGCCGGCCTCTCTGCCGCTCTATATCCCAGCTGAGGACCTGTGTATGGGGCTGAGGATGGCAAGGAGCACGGGTGGCTGTGACTTGGAAAGAGTACTGCTAGCTCTGCCTCTTGCTCTAAAGCAGCAGCTCTCCTTCTGACCTGGCCCTCCTCCTCTGCCCTGTCTCCTGACTGTGGCCTCATGCCTCGTCCAACCCTCAAAGCTTCTCACAGCCTTCCAACATCAATACATGAGGGAAGAGCTTCCATGAATGAATGTTATGTCTGTCATAGGACATCATCATTTATTTCCAGAACTAATGTTTGGCAAAACAGCTCATACACACGCCCCCAGCCAAACTATACAAGTTGTCAGACTTGGGGAAAGACAAGAAGACAAGAGGACTCAGGGAAGCATGCACTTCCTGCTCCTGGGATCGCAGGGAGAGTCGGCTCTGCAGAGGATGACCTGTAGAGAAAGAGGAAAGGCTTCCTGTCCTGCTCACCCTCATACCTTTCCTGGGAGTCTTGTTTCATTTCTAATTTAACAAATAGCTACCCCCACACTATAACATCTATGTTATAAAGGGAAGGGCCACCCTGGCACCACCGAGCATGTGCCAGACTCTCACATCACTTCCCTGGATTAGGCCCATCCCTTCTGTGAAGTCTATACTAGCTTCTGAGAGTAAATGTGGGGGGCACTGGGAGGGTTGGTGGGGCCCCGTCCTGCAAGCCCAAGTGCTCAGAGGGCAGAGGGATGAGAAGCCAGGGTGGTATGGAGTCAGGACTCTACACTGCAGCATGTCCACAGAGACTTGCATCAGGGAGCCCAGTGGATTGAAACAGTCCCTGCCATATGAATGGTGGCAAGGAAGGCTTTCAGTCCTCCACAGGATAGGGAGGGATGGGGCAGACCCACCACTCTCTGCTGCCCAGCAGTAGAGAGCACTCAGGAGCCACCTAGGGCAGGACAGGCTTCTCACCACTGTGTCTGCACTGGGGCAGGACACACTATCAGTATTCCAGGAGGGTTGACTGGCCACATTTGAGGCAGAAAGAAGCTCCGGCAGATTCTGTCCAAACACCCACCGTCCCTGACCAAAAAGGGAAGCAGAAGCCACATTGGCTGTTGGTTCTTATTTTGAGTTTATGTAATTCTCAAGTTTTCCTTAAATCCTGTGGGCACAGTCCAGGCTGAACACTACAGAGAACCAACAGTCCCCTGCCAGGATTCTGGCCTCAAAGGGCCAACAGTGGAGGAAGCAGACAGGACAAATGGGCAGGAAGTGGCTAGACAGGTGAATGGGTAATAGATCCCTGACAGCAGCTAGGTAGATGAACAAATAATAGACAACAGAAATAGATGAGCTGTAGATAAAGGTGGCAGAGAGGTGGATGAGAGATGGCAGATAGGTAATAAAGACAGAGAAATATATTGATTGGTATTCCTACAAAGGTTTCACCTCTTGGAGCTGTTGGCCTCTTTACCACACCAGCGAGATCATCAATACACTAAATAGTAAAGCTCAATTTGAGTTCCAGGACCAAGGACAGGAATCTTTCAGAGTCTGATTTCTTTCAAAGAGATCTTAAAAAAAAAAAGAGTAGAGAGGAAACACATCAATACATGCAATTACTAGTGTCAAATAAAAATGAGGGGAAAAAATGAGAAAATATATTTTAAGATTTATTTTTGTTTTTAATTATTAGTAATCCTATGTGGCTCTGGGTGTGTGTTCTACATTTGTGTCAGTGCCCACAGAGGCCAGAAGAAGGTATCAGATACCCTGAGGCTGGAGTTAGAGGTAGTTGTGAGCCACCTGACATGGGTGCTGGGAACCAAACCCAGGTCTTCTGCAAGAACAGAAAGCTATCCTAACCACTGAGCCACCTCTCCAGTCCCTGAGAACATATACATATATTTTGAGACATAGTTCTCACTATGTGCCCCTTGATGGACTGGAACTTGCTGGAACCAGGCTGGCCACAGAGATCTGCCTGCCTTTACCTCCTGAGTACTAGGATTAAAGATTTGCACCCCCACACCCAGGGAGACTATTTTTTAATTAATTATACCAATTTTTAATATATAACACAGAACCATAAAATATGTTTTCCTAATAGGAGGGGGTGTGCATGGCATTCACATGACAGAGCAAGTTCACAATAACAGGCTAAGTGTACAAACACTGGTCCCAGGCATCCAGCTATTTGGTCTAGTGCAAACCTCTGGACATGGCCACCAGCCCCAGAGTCCTAATCCAGGCCTGGTTCTGTCACAAGGTGCAGTCCCAAGCACCAGCCCTGCTGCCCCTCCTGGGTTCCCAATCACCTCATTCTGAGATTGGCACTACTACAGCAACCCAAATCAACTCTGCCTGCACCCTCGAGGAAGCAGCACCCATGCTGTGAAGGGACCTGAGAGCCGGTCCCTCCGCCTCCACCTCCCGATCCTGCCAAGCACACCAGTGATCTTGGAAGAGGATGGTTTCAAACAGAGCTGGAGAAGCCAAGCCATGCCCTGACTGCAACCACATGACACTTAGCAGAGACCTGGGGGAGGGGGGGGACGACAGAACTGAATCTCATCCCACAGCAACTAGGAGATGGGTATGTTAGGGAACTCCATCTGAAATAGCACTTCCCATAGCAATAGAGGGGAATGTGTTTTAAGGCCATTCAGCCCTCCCAGCAACACTTCCTCCCAACCCTGTAGATGCTTCAGTGTCAGAGTTGTCTGTCACCTTCAGAAAAAGGGTCAGACCCAGGTCTGGAAACATCTTGGACCTTCCACATAGGATGGGGTGTGGCAGGCAGATGGCAAGGATGTCTTTAAGCCCATCTTCCTGGGCCCAGGCTACATAAGGTTTGCCCTATTTGAGAAATGGACCATGCCCTTAATTTCCAGCTGATTCCAGATCCAAGATAATCACTGGCAGGTCATCTGCACCTGAATCTCCCTCAGCCTTTCCAGATCCCATAGTGGCTCATTCTATGTTAACTGCCAAAGCCCAGGCACCTAGACAAGTGAGCATTGCTTTGAGTGTATTTGTGAGTGTGCTTTGGATAAGACCAAAGCTTGGGCGGGAAGACTGAATGAAGCAGGACCCTCCCTGCTGAGTCATACTGCACCTGTTAGAGGCATGAACAGAACAAGAAGGATGAATAAGAAGGCATTCTCTTCACATTTCTTAGAGCTGAGACATGGTCTTCTGCTCTCAGGTGTCCAGCTGCAGAGCTCAGAACTCTAAGCCTCTGTTTATATACGTGCTATAATATGCACACATGGGATGCAGCTCAGTCGGCAGAGTGCTTGCATCTCATGTAAAAAGTCCTGGATTTGATCCTCAGCACTACATAAGCTGGGAATGGTAGTATATCCCTGCAATCTCAGCACATGGAAGGTGGGGGAAGATCAGAAGTTCAAGGTCATCATCAACTCCTAGTCTGAGGCCAGCCTGGGGTATATTAGACCATATAAATATAAATAATTACATAAGCTCCTACTGGCTCTGTTTTGCTGGAGAACTCTGGCTAATAAAAATACCAACTCTAGATTATCCATACCCTCAGGTGACAAAAAACCATATAAGACTATTTCAGGGGGCTGGAGAGCTAGCCTAGTGGTTAAGAGCACCGACTGCTCTTGCAGAGGACCCGGGTTCGATCCCCGGCTCCCACATGGCGGCTAAGAACTGTCTGTAACTCCAATTCCAGGAGAACTCCAGTTCCAGGGGAATCCAAGACCCTCTTCTGACCTCCGCGGCACTGCACGACACAGGTGCACAAACCTGCATGCAGACAGTACATTCATACACATACAAAAATAAATAAAATTTAAAAAAAATTTAAAAAAAGACTATTTCAATCTTTTACCTTTAATAGACACATGGACATTGTTTATGGAGGACAATGTGACATTTCAGCACATGGACACAATGTACAGGGCTCAGACCAGGGTGACCATAGAACCATCACCTCAGACATTTGTCATTCCTTTGTTAGGAACATTTGAAATCCTCTCTACCAGTCCTTTTGAAAGACTCAGTCCTCTTTTACTCCAGTCCTGATACTGAGCTGGAGAGCATACGGAGTTCTTCCCCCCAGCTTCCCCTGTACCCACCAGTCAGTCACCCTCTCTCCATCCCTCCTGGTACTCTTCTCAGGTTCTCCTTACTAGTCTGTTCTCTGCCTCTCTGGGATCAACATTTTAACATCCATATGGGAGAACACTTAGTATCTCTCTGTCTGGCTTATTTCACTTAATATAGTATCCTCCAGTTCCATCAATGTTGCTGAAAATGGAAGAAGTTGACCTTTTGGCTAAGTGCACAACTCTGCATTCCATCTTCTAAGAGACACCTAGATTGATGGTGCACCTCAGCCATTGCAAATAATGCCACAATAAACACGTGAGTTGGATGTCATTATACACACTAATTTCAAGTGCTTTGGCTGCATATACAGTGGTGGGGTTGCTGGGTCATACAGCAAAGCTGCCATACTGCTCCCCATGGTGGCTGCGGTAACTTACATTCCATCATCAGTGGATGAAGAGTCTCATTTCTCCACATCTTCACCAGCATTTTAAAATATTTTATAAGTATACATTAATTGCATGAAATAGTGGGTTCTCTTCTGAGATTCTGCATAGATAAGGTACTCTATGTTTATCCCTGTGGGATAAAATACACCTTCTTTTCAAGTGGACTTATCATCGGACAAGCTACAAACTACAGAGATGGAGCCTAGTTTACTTAGAGGGAGGGGCTAAGGGCGAAGCTGAGCTTGCAGTGAGATTTGCTCACTGCTCTGGAGAATACATGCACAGAACTCTGGGAAGCCACCAGTGCCATGTTGGAGGAGCTAGTGGCATATAAGAGCCCACCACACAGGGCTGGGGCTCTCTCACCATTTTGCCACATGGTCGGAGGACACAGGGTTCATGCCAGGACTCTGGGCAGCTATACTGGGAAAGGAGAATCACTGCTCAGCTAGTGAATGATATCTTGTGCCTATCACCTTGTAGGCAAGCCTGAATAAACTCTCTAGGCTCCCCAAAGCCAAGATTGGAAAGTCTGCTCCTTGTTTTGCCTGGTAACTGGGGAAACAGATTGTGGCAGAGGTGGGGGCAGGAGGAAATCTCTGCAAAAATCGTCCTCCCAAAATATCTGTATTTGTCCCTCTTCCCTTCCCCCAGGCCTATTTCTCTTTCCAAAGGGTCCTTATTTTTAGAATTATTTCTTCTTAATGTGTATGAATGTTTGCTGCATATATGTAAGTATACCAGATGTATGCAATGCCCAGGAAAGCCAGAAGAGGGTGTTAGATCCTCTGGAGCCGAAGTTACAGAGAGTTATTAACCACCATGTGGGTGCTGGGAACTGAATGCAGGTCCTCTGCAAGAGCAGCCAGTGCTCTTAACTGCTGATCCACCTCTCTGCCCCTCACAGCCCTTCTAGAACAACATGTCTTATTTCGCTCATCATCATGATCTCCAGTTCATCCATTTTCCTGCAGGTGATGACTTCATTTTTCTTAATGGCTGAGAACTACTCCATTGTGAATATATGCAGTATTTTCTTCATTACATGTTATCTTTATGATAGCAGCCATTCTAACTGGGGTGAGTTGGTATCAGAGGTAGTTTTGTATCCTTGTGGCTGGACTAAGTCCAGGAGTGTGTGCATGCTGGGCCAGCACTCTGCCCCATCTCCAGCTTTCATTGTGGCTTTGACTGACATCTCCCTGAGGATTAGAAAAGAGTATTTTTTGGTCTTTTTGAGACAGGGTCTCTCTTTAGTCCTAGCTGCCCTGGAGCTCACTGTATAGACTAGGCTGGCCTTGAACTTACAGAGATCCACCTGCCTCTACCTCCTGAGTGCTGGGATTAAAGGCATGAGCCACCATACCCAGGTAAGAGTATTTTTTAATATACTTGCTGGCCATGTGTATATCCTCTCTCGATAAATGTCTACTTAATTCATTTGTCCACTGTCTAATTGGATTGACTGGGTCTTGTTTTTGATTCTTTTGTTGCTTGCTTTTTGTGTTCCTTATAGTCAGGAATCAATCATTTGTCAGATGAGCAGTTTGCAAGTATTTCCTTCCATTCTCTTGCCCTCTAATCAGGATTCTGACTGCTTTGCCTGTGTCAATCCCCTGAAGTACTTGCCCTGTCTTCTTCTAGGACTTTCATAGTAGTTCCTTATAAGGTCTTGATCCATTTTGAGCTTGTTTACAGGGTGAGACCGTGTGCATGTGTATCCATTGATTCCCGCACCATTTACTGAAGAGCCTGATGTTTTCCAGGGTATATTCTTGCTTCCTCTGTCTGCAAACACATGGGTTTATTTCTGAGCCCCTGCACCTGTTGTCATGCCACTGCCACATGCTGCTTTGGTTACTACTTTACCAGAAGCTTTGAAACAAGGTATTCTAATGCCTCTCATGTCAATTCAGCAATGAGGGTCCTAGAGTGCTCCATACAGAAAAGCTAATAACCCAGGCAGCATTGAAGATCCCAGAGCAGCAGCAGCAGCCTGGTATAAGAAATAACCTGTACCTGATCCCAGGGTTGACCTTGGGGTTCTGGGCCTCCCAAACCGGCTCCAGTAATGGTTCCAACCTGGCCTTCTCGTGATGTAACGGTGACTTCCTGAAGGACCACACCTGCCCTGCTCTGCAACATGGAGAGACAAACATACAGATACACACAGACACAGAGGCAAACATAAAAGTCCAAAACCAGACACACAAAAACACAGACATCCAGATACACAGAGACACACATGACAGAAACATAGGTATAGACCTATACACAAGGATACACACACACACACACAAAGACATGTAGACATATACAGAGACATGTATGCAAGAACACACAAACCTCACAGCACAACATTATGCATTCCTGGACTGGACTATTGTGACCCTTCCAACTCCTGCCAAGACAGGTCATCTTGTAATCAGGTGATGGCGAGTCAGGTGTGTGGTAGAGCACCTGGCCTGGCTGCACCCAGCCCACACCCACCTCCAAGCTGCAGCTAAGGCAGCTGCTTCCTGCTCTACAGGCGTCCTCTGGTGCCAAGTGGATGTTTAACTATACCAGGACCTCCCTGGGGAAGGCTCCCACAGTGCCTGTGATTAAGACAGCCAGCAGCTTCCAGGGCTATGATGTCCTCCTCTGCCAGCAGCTCCGTGGCCCAGCAGGCTCTGCAGAGATGAGGGCCACCTGAGTCTGAGCAGCCTGGGGGCCCAGATCCTGAATAGAACAGGCCCTGGCAGTTCTGGCAGAAGCCCTTATTTCTCTGGGCCTTCTTCCCAGAATCCT
The DNA here is from genome assembly GCA_009823505.1 of Rhizomys pruinosus. Classification (NCBI taxonomy): domain Eukaryota; kingdom Metazoa; phylum Chordata; class Mammalia; order Rodentia; family Spalacidae; genus Rhizomys; species Rhizomys pruinosus. The sequence goes on along the minus strand of VZQC01014015.1, from coordinate 1,322,927 downwards.
AAATAAAACAATGGACTCTGATGGGTGGGGCAGACCTAGACTTGGAATGAGCTGATCAGAGCCAAAGCCTTGGCAGACGAAGGTGGGTAGTTCTCTGGGTGCCTGTGACAGGGGTTGCTAGACCTGGGGCAGTGCCCTCCTACCTAGCAGATCAACCAAGCCCATTTGAATGGTACAGGCTGCTGGGACCATTCTCTGTTGTCTCTCTTGAGCTGAGAACCACTGGGCTTGCCTCTGATCTCTGGTCCCCACAGGCCTGAGATCAGAGGCAAGCCCATGAATGGCAGCAGGCACTGTCAAAGAGCTGGGCTGGGCTGGGCTGGACTGGTCCCACCATGCATTTCACTCATAGCTCATGCTTCTTCCTTAGGTGAGCATAGCACCATCTTCCCAGGGCAATGGGAGCCCTATCATGCTACACAATTCCCTATTTCATGGCCCTCGTTTCCAATGAAAGCCATGTATACCCCATCAAATAGAAGAAGAGAAAGCAGCACAGGGCTGCTTGTAGAGAATAAGGGTCTTTGTGGACTTGGACTCTGCCTGGCTCAGGTTGTGAAGATGAGGGCTGACTCTGAAGCTCCCATGACCACTTTATCTGGCCACTGGAGTCCCTTGTAGGGTCTCTTAGGCCAAGAAGCCTAAGAGGCAGACGCTATTTACATAGTGCAGTGGTTTGAACATGAAGTGTCCCCTACAGGCTTATGTGGTATATACATGTTCTCCAGCCAGTGGTGCCATTTGGGGAGGTTGAGGAATCTTCAGGAGTGGGTCCTGGATGGAGGAAGTAGGTAAGTGGATCCTCCACGAAGCTTGGTGCCCTATGAAACTGTGAGCCAAAAATAAATCCTCCTTTAAGTTGACTCGTGGGGTTTTTTGACCACAGTGACCAGAAGGTAACTAATATGCACACCTTGTAGATGTGTGTCTGTGTGTGTGTGTGTCTGTGTCTGTGTGTGTTTAAAAAAATGATGTAAAGCTCACACCTTAACTATTTTTCACTGCACAGTTAATGAAGCAGCAGAAGCCATGTGGACAGTGTGAGAAAATAGATCCCTACAGCATTACTCACCTTCCCAGACCCAAAGGCCTGTCTCCACCAAGCAGAAACTCTACACTGGGCCAAGCCTGGCAAGCAGGATTCTGTTTCCTCTCTCTGTGACTCTGACCACACCAGATGGCTCATGTAGATGAAGCCCTATTGAATCTTCACCTTTGCGACTGGCTCATGAATGAATGTCAAAAAGAATATCAAGACTGGATGAGAAAGTTGAAGAATTTGACCTCTCAAGCAAAGATTATGGATTAAAAAAAAAAAAAACAGGAGACCTCCCGAGAACAGCTCAGGCAAGTCCAGGTAGGTGGACAGCAGCTGAGTGCTTCAGCAAGGCTGAATGTTGACTGATTTCATCTAGTTAATCGTTAATCCAGTTGTCTTTGATTGGTTGGCTTTTGTGGCTGTGGGGGCGGAGTTATCCTCCCAGCCAGTATTAAAGGTAGGGCTGTGTGACTCTAGACCTGAGATCTCCCTAGAACAGCTCAGGCAAGCCCAGGTGCTGGGGCGTGGGCTAAAGAGCCCACCCACAGTCAGTCATTCCCCCCCCCCAGCTGAGACTATGAAGGCATCTGAAGGAGACAAGTGAAGCAGGCCTTCAACACAGTGAAGAGGCATTTAGGACCTGCATTGGAATACAGGCAAGGAGAAGCTCATATGCCAGGAACACGAAGAAGAGACAACAAAGGAAAGGGGCAGGATAATCCCGCATCAAGCTCTACCAACCCCATGAAAGATTCCTACAGTAGGATCCCCATGGTGATGGCCCAGGACACAGATATCAGAAACACAATTGGGAACATATTTAAAGAACTGCAACAATATAAAGAGCAAATCAAAGAACTAAAAAAAGAGAATAAAGAACCCAAGAAGGACCTAGAAAGAGAGAATGACAAACTCTGGAAGGAACTGGAAACACTGAAAAGATCCCATGCTGAAAAAACCAACCAGTGAAGCAAAGAGCTACAGGAAGAGATTGAGAAGCTCCAAAAAGAAGTAGAAATACTAAAGAAATCAGAAGAAGAAATGAAAAAGGAAATCAAACACTCATCCAATCAAGAGGAAAGGAGTGGAAAGAGCCTCAGAAGAAGAATGGAGGAAGCAGAACAAAGAATATCAGACCTGGAGGATAACGCAGAACAACTAAAAACCTCAAGGAAAGATTATGAAAAATTTTAATATAGACAAAAGTGGAAAAACCAGGAACTGTGGGACACTATGAAAAGATCGAACCTCCACATCATAGGAGTAGAGGAAGGAGAAGAACCCCAAGAGAATGGTATTGATCAGATCTTCAACAGAATAATAGATGAAAACTTCCCCAAACTTAAAAAAGACAAACCAATACCAATACAAGAAGCACATAGAACTCCAAACAGACAAG
>VZQC01014015.1:1299067-1316648 GCA_009823505.1 Rhizomys pruinosus | reverse complement strand
ACTATGGAAAGCAGTGTGGAGAACCCTTGGAAGACTTGGAATGAACTTGCCACCCGACTCAGCCATACCACTCCTGGGTATGTGCCCTCAAGACTCACCCCACCACAGAGATACGTGCACAGCCATGTTTATTTCAGCTCTCTTCATAATAGCAAGGAGCTGGAACCAACCTAAATGCCCCTCAACGGATGAGTGGATAGAGAAAATATGGTAAATCTACACAACAAGCAGTAAAGAAAGACGACATCATGAGCTTTGCAGGAAAATGGCTGGAGCTAGAGGACATCATGCTGAGTGAAGTAACACAGTCCCGGAAAAACAAACGACAAATGGTATCCCTCATCTGTGGATGCTAGTGCCAATTACATAGTTGTATTTCTTGTGTATGGCCCCCTGAGCTTTTGTCCAAAGCAGTTGGGAGCGATGCATATTGGAAACAACAACAACAACAACAACAACAACAACAGCAAGGGCTGCATCAAAGAACTGACTGAAATGATGAACTTCTGCTCAAAACAATCAACTTCCTCATGGAGAATATTGAGAAAGACTGAGAAAGAGATGAAAGGCATGTTTGGAAGAATGCATGAGCTCTGGTGGGGTGGGGGAATGTGGGTGGACACGGGTCTAGAGTTGTTAAAAAAATAAAAATAAATTTATATCAGAATGAAAAAACAACAACAACACAGGAATTGCCAGGCATGGTGGTGCACGTCTTTAATCCTAGCACTTGGGAGGCAGAGGCAGGCGGATCTTTGTGAGTTCAAGGCCAGCCTGGTCTACAGAGTGAGTTCCAGGACAGCTGGGGCTACAGGGAGACCCTGTCTTGAAAATACCAAAAAAGAAAAGAGAAGAAAAAAAAAAAAAACAGGAATAGAATATGCAGAAAATGTGGGATACCATGAAAAGGCCAAATTTACACTTATAACATAGAGGAAGGAGAAGAATCTCAAATATATGGTATTGACCAGATCCTCAAAGGGTTATAAAAGGAAATTTCCCCAAATTAAGGAAAGACATACCCACACAAGTACAAGAAGCACATAGAACACCAAATAGACGGTACCAGAAAAAAAGACTCCCCATGTCATACCACAGTGAAACACTAAATATACAGAACAAAGAGAGATTACTAAAATCTGCAAGAAAAAAAACAAGTCACATGTAAAGGAAAACCCATCAGAATTACAGCTGACTTTTCAGTGCAAACTATGAAAGCCAAAAAAGTTTAGACCAAAGTATGCCAAGTTCTGAATGATCATAGATGCCAGCCCAGAATACTTGACCCAGAAAAACTGTCTATCATAGTTGAAGGGGAAAGAAAATTCTCCCATGACAAGAATAGGATGAAAGAATTCATGTCTACCAAACCAGTCCTTCAGAGAATACTCAGAACAATATAAAAGATTGAAGAAACAACTGCGCCCAAGAAGCAACACAAAGAAACAAAATGAAGGTACAATCATGGGAACACAAAATTGGGCCAAGGTTAAAACAGAAATTAAAATGATGGTAACCAGCACACATCTTCTATAATAACTTTAAATATCAATAGCTGAACTCCCCCCCATCAGAAGACACAAGGTAGTTGATTGAACTAAGAAACAAAATCCACCTTTTGTTGTCTGGAAGAAACTCATCTCACTTTCAAGGACAGGCACTACCTCAAAGTAAAAGGAAAGGAAAAATATTCTAAGCAAATGGCACTAAGAAACAAGCAGGGGTTGCATTTAAAATAGCTGACAAAATAGACTTCAAACTAAAACTAATCAGAAGAGATAAATAGGGCCACATAATTCTGATTAAAGGAACAGTTAACTAAGAAGATATTACAGTCATGAATATTTACGTACCAAACACAGGTACACCAAATTTCATAAAAACATTACTAAAGCACTTTAAGACACAGATTAACTCCAGTTCAGTAATAGTAGGGGACAGCAATACCCCACTATCTCCAACAGGCGGGTCGACCTGACATAGAATAAACAGACATCTGAATTAAATGACATCATATATCAAATAGACCTAACAGACATCTACCGAATATTCTACCCAAGCACCAAAGAATGTACTTTCTGTTCAGCAGCCCATGGAAGTTTCTCTAAAACTGATCACATACTGGGGCACAAAACAAACCTCAACAAATATAAAAAATTGAAATAATTCCGTGAATTCTATCAGACCACAACACAATAAAGCTTAAAAACAACACCAAAAGAAGCTCTAGGGACGCCATAACGCGCCAGGCCAGGATCGAAAGGTTATTCCTGGACAAACTGTCAGCCCATGAAAGGAAACAGCCAGAATTGACCAGAGTCCAAGTCAACAGCTCCAGAGAGAGTGGACTGTTTTACCTCTCATCCACCTGTGCCCCTTTTCTAAGCCTAGGGAACAACCTGCGGAAGAGGGGGCGTGGTAGAATGTAAGGGCTGCGATTGGGGTGAATGGTGAAACTACAGCAATGTAGTCTGGACACTCATTTGATCAACTTGATTGAACAAACAACCTGTCACCCCCCACTGGATGGTGGGGCTGTAGGTGTTTGGGCACAACAGCCTGCAGATAGGTTTTGCATGAAGGATGCTTGTACTCATGGATTATCACTTATAGCTAAAAATGAAAAAAAAAAAAAAAACTGAGAGAAAGATGCAGGACAGTTATGGCAGAATGCATGATCTGGGATGGGGTGGGGGTGGGGGGGAAGGGAAAGGGAAATAAGCCTGAACTGAATTGGAAAAAATGTATGAAATGCACAAAGCATCAATAAAAACTAATTTAATTAGAAAAAAAAAAAAAGAAGCTCTAGTAACTACATTAACTCTTGGATATTAAACAACACACTCTTGAATGATGAATGGGTCAAAGAAGAAGTTAAGAAAGACATAAAAGTATTCCTGGAACTAAATGAAAAGAACAATGCAACACAACAAAACCTCTGGGACACTTTAAAAAGCAGTCTTAAGAGGGAAGTTTATAGATCTAAGTACCTACATTAAAACCAGAAAGAGCACAAGTAAATGACCTGACATTGCAACTCAAGTCTCTGAAAAAGCAATAACAAAAGAAACCCAAACCCAAAAGATGAGAAGAAATAGCAAAGATCAGAGCATAAATTAATAAAATAGAAAGAAAACAATGCAAAGAATCAATGAATCTAAGAGCTGGTTCTTTGAAAAGATAAACAAGATAGACAGACCCTTATCCCAGTTAACCAAAAGAAAGAAAGATCAGCTCCAAATCAACAAAATCAGAGATGAAAGGGGAAACATCAGACACCAGAATATTATAAGGGAATATGTTAAAAATCTATGCTCTATTAAATTTGAAAACCTAAAAGAAATGGATGAATATCTAAATTCATGGGAACCACCAAAACTAAACCAGGAGGAAATCAACAGTTTAAATAGACCCACAACAAGTAAGGAAATTGAAACAATCATACAAAACCTCCCACCTAAAAGAAGTCCAGGCCCAGATGGATTCACAGCAGAATTCTACCAAACATTTAAAGAAAATCTACAACCAATACTATTTACACTATTCAAAAGATAGAAACAGAGGGAGAACTTCCAAAATCCTTCTATGAAGCCAGCATCACTCTAACACCAAAACCAGGGTAAAGACACAACCAAAAAAAGAAAATTATAGACACATATCCTTAATGAGCAATAAATGTAATAAATGATATAAATGGATTCAAAGACAAAAATCTCCTGGTCATCTTAACAGATGCAGAAAAAGCCTCTGACAAAATTCAACATGCATTAATGTTAAAAGTCCTAGAGAATTGGACTGGATGGAACATACCTCAACATAATTAAAGCTATATATTACAAACCCACAGCCAACATCATTCTAAGTGGAGAAAAACTGAAATCATTCCCATTAAAATCAGGAACCAGATAAGGTTGCCTACTATGTCCACTCCTCTTCAATACAGTGTTTGAAACTCTTGCTAGTAAGACAAGAGAAGGAAATTAAAGGAGTTTTAATTGGAAAAGAAGAGGGCGTTATCCCTGTTTGCAGATGATATGATACTGTACATAAGAAATTCTAAAACTTTAACCAGAAAACCCCTAGAAATAATCAACACTTTCAACAAAGTGGCAGGTTACAAAATAATCTACAAAAATCAGTAGCCTATCAATATACCAATAACAAGCCATCAGAGAAAGAATACATGGAAACCCTCCCATTCATAACAGCCTCAAAATATAAAAAATAATAAAATATCTCGGAAAAAACTTGACCAAAGACATTAAAGATCCCTACAATGAAATTTTTAAGTCTTTGAAGAAAGAGATTGAGGAAGTCATGAGAAGATGGAAGAACCTCCCGTGCTCATGGATTGGAAGAATTAATATTGTGAAAATGACTATTCTCCCAAAAGCAATGTCCCAAAAGATTCAATGTAATGTCAATCAAATTCCTCATGACATTCTTCACAGAATTAGAAAAAAATAAGTCAAACTAGGCTGAATTAGCAGATTCACTATCCTATGTTAGTCAAATGGGCTTTTATGATTTGTGTAAATGTTTAAAAAATATCTTTTTTAAAAAATGGCCAAGTAAGGGAATCTCAGAAATATAAAAAGTGGGGGTGGAGATGTCTCCATGGTTAAGAGCACTGGCTGTACCTGCAAAAGACCCAGGTTCAATTCCCAGCACCCACAGAGTAGCTAACAACCATCCTTAACTCCAGTTCCAGAGGAGCTGATGCCCTCTTCTGGCCTCCATGGGCATTTCTCAATACTGGTACACATACACATAAAATTAAAACAATACATTTTTTAAAGAAAAGAAATATAGAAAGCTTGAAAATATCAGGGCATTAAGGTAAATTTTATTCATTGAACCCATAATATTTCAGTAATTATAGAAGTCAGAACAATTTTGATGAATATTTCAGAGTATTCTTCAAAATTATACATTTGTGGTATCTGTTGCCACAGAAAAACCAATGGACACAAGTGTTCGATGAGAATGACCCTGGAAAATACACAAGGAGGACCTTGGGGCAACACCATTCTGCTGAGCCAGCAGCTCTGACTTGTTTTGCCTGCAAATATGTAAGTGCACCATGTACACACAATGTCTGTTGAGCCCAGAAGTGGGTGTTGGGTCCCCTGGAGTCATAGATGGATGTTAGCTGCCATGTGGGTACTGGGCACCGAACCCAGGTCCTCTGTTAGAGCAGCCAGTGTTCTTAATTGCTGAGCCATCTCTCTAGCCACCAAGAAACATTTTAAAGAAAAGACCAAAAGACAAGGCTGGTGGCACTTCATTCTCCAGACAAAGCAAGCTTCAGTCCTTTATGTTGTCAGCTCCAATTCTGATTCCTGCCTGGCTATGGAGTGTGGCTTGGCCAGCAACTCTGACCTCCCCATGCCTGATTGCGGGTGCAGAACCTTGGGTTGAAGCTGCATGGGAAGCTTCACTCTAACAGTTGCCACTGACACTGGTGACTCAGCACAGCATGAGGTCCTCCAGCAGGCAAGAGGCTTTGCCCAGGGGTGATGCCAAGTGACCACCATGATCAGATCCTCGTGGGCCCAGCACTGCTGCCATGCCAGGCTAAAGTGCCACACCACAGTGGGCTGAAGTTCTGAAAAGGCACAAGATGCAGAGCCAGGGTCTTTAAATGGGCAGAATGGATGACAGACAGAGACATGTGTACTCTCCTATTCTACAGAGTCTGACTAGGGGTACCATAGCTCAGGTAAAAACAGCAACCCACAGACAGAGTGCTAATAAACAACATGGACATTCCCTAGATCCTAGAGGCTGGGGCAGAGGTCAGGTGCTTGCTAAGGCTATCCATAGGTATCTTCCCACTGTATTGGGGGGGGGGTTCATTCTAACCCTTAAGTGATACTTCTCCCATCACAGGCTCCACCCTCAAGGCTCATCACCTCCAAAAGGCCCTGCTCCAGGGTGTCATCTCCTCTCTAGCCTGAGGAGCTAGTCTGAGGGGACACACATCCAAACTGTAATATGGAGGGGGAGGGGAGCGCTCAGTCCCGTTATCTACTGTTTACTTGAGAAGAATCATTAGATCAACTGCAACCACAGCATCGACCACAACACAGATCAATGCAGTGACCCCCAGGGCCTGCTACACTTAGACACTGCTCATCTCCCACATAAACAGCCAAGTTAACATCACCTATTATTAATAGGCCATTTAGCACTTAAGAGCAGTAGCGCCCATCCTCACATGAAGCCTATACACTGCTCGGAGCTTGAGCGACCTGTGTGGAGTTGATCCACATGAGGGAAAACCCTTAATAGCCATTGTGGGAAGAACTCACCAGACCCCTATACCTCCACTGTGCTTGCATCACTGGAGGCTTTCAGAGGTGATGTTGGATTCATGTCACAGCAAACACAGCTGGGCTTGAGCCAAAACACACAGGACCCACTATAAACTTCCCATGTGGATAACAGTGAATTAAAATGCCAAAGCCATTGACACATGAGGACAGTCCTTCAAAGACAAGATGTCTCCCACAGAGGTCATCACCCAGTTTGCCCAACAGATGTCCCTGGCCATCAGGTATACCTGCTGGCTGCAGCACGGTCCTCACCACACCAGCATGCTCGGCCAAGAGAGCCTTCCCAGGTTCACAGAAGTGCACCGCCTCCACACATGGGTGGCTCCAGAATGCACCTGCCCTCCCCAGCTGCCAGTCATATACTGCTAGTGCTAAGCCATCTTCCTGGAAAAGGCTGATCACTGTGAGTGAATCTAACATAAATGGTCACTATGGCCTTATGCTTGAGATTAAAGGAGGAAGCATCCAAATATAACCCAGACAAAGACCCCCAATGGGCCAGGCAAGGACTATCCTCTTGGTGTGACCTGCTTTGCAATAGATCTGCATCCATGAGAAGCAGGATACCCTTGACCAGGATCTGCCAATACAGCTCTTTTATGAAATGATGACACATATTCCCAGGCATAAATGGGCCCAGTGATGCTGGCACCATCTAGAAAATTGTAACATGTGTGAGCTAGTGAGATGATTTAGTGGGGTAAAAGTACGTGCCGCCAACCCTGACGACCTGAGTTTAATTCCCATGATCCACATCGTGAAGAGAGAGAGCAGACTCTCCTGTAAGTTGCCTCCTAACCTCCACACAAGCACTGTGGAACATGCAGTTACATACGACACACACACACTCACACACACACACACACACACACACACTCACACACACACACGCTGAATAAAAATGAAATTTAAAAAAAGTGTATTGTAGGGAAGCAATGGCAGAACAATCAGGATGTTAAGGAGCCACAAGGTGCGAAGGACTCGCTGTCACATACACCACATGGATCCGAGTTTTAGGCATCCATGTCCCTTGCGGTCAGAGAAGGCCTCTATAGGTGTAATCAGCATAGCTTATCCATGACCTCATAGACACACCATCACTGAGCCACAATCTACATAGCCTAACAGGACTTCATAGACTTAGGTCACCAGGTCCACACCGCCTATCTGATCTCACAAACACAGGTCACTTGTCCACAATCTACATAGCCTGTGACCTCACAAACACAAGTCACTGGGCTATGATCTGCACAGTCTATCTGTAGTCACACGGGAATGTGATCAGAACAGACCCAAGGAGTAACATCCTATGCAACCACCCCAAAAGTGACAGGCTCCATTTCAGAGTGAGACAGGCTTTTCTGGACTCTAACTTGGCCTCCCGACCCTAGGTAGCACCTACCATTGGCACCAGCTTGGCCGAGCATCAAAATGAAGATGGACACTTCCCTCGGGATCCCAGAGAAGGTTTTGGCTCAACACTGTGAGTGAACCTCTAACTGGGACAGCCAGAGCACCCGGGAAACCCAGGAATAACAAAGACGGCCACACTATACTGGGGCAAAAGTGGCCCCTACGGCAGCCAGACATGCTCTCTCTACAGGCAAAGAGAAATGGCCTCACCTGAGTCAGGCTCTGCTACCACTGCCCCACAGATGAGGAGACTGAGGCACAGATGTGCTCGGCAGCACTCCACAGCTCCACTCAAGGCCTGGGTGCCAACCATAGGCTGCCTTGTGAGAACTGAGCCGCTGGCAAACGTGACCCCCGCTGAGAACACAGCACAGCAGTGCAGCCTCTACAAGTGGCCTAACTGGGGAACCTCCTCTATCACAGGAAAGATCCTTCATTTCCTTCATCAGTTTTCTCTGGAGGGCGGCAGATGCAAGAATGACTCCTTCCCCAGGAAGCTGTCACCCTCTGCTTCAGCTCCCCACATGCTCAGCTGTTCCTGTCTATGCATGGATATGCAATCAGAGGACAGAGGAAGCCTCTATAGCTTCCAGACAGCAGGGCACCTGGCACCACATCTGACACAGTGCTCCCCATCCCTCCTGTCACTGCAACCAACCATTTCCATCTTTCCTAGGGAATCTGTTGACTCTTACACAGGCTACATTTATTTTGGAAGGCTTTTCCAACTGTCATGTAAAATATCAAGTTGAAGCCTAGCAGGTCTGTCCAGGCCTCTGGCTCTTAGTAACAGCAGGTGTGGAAGCCCCACAGGCAGGTCCCCAGTGAGCCCTCAAGTTAATCACCAGGCAGGAAGGAGATGACAGGGTAACTAGGGTATTGGGGAACCTCATGCTGAAAGAGGGGTGGAGCACAAAAATGGGCACTTTGAGTGGGGAGAGGACCTGAGGAGAGGAGTGCCCATCCAACAGGCGAGTTCCCCAAGGGTAGAAAGAGCCAAACTAGCCCCTCAGCCCCTATCCTGCATAGCTCTGCAGTCACAGGCATAGGATGGTGCACTCATCAGCCCCACCTCCATCCCCACCATGCTGTCCTGGAGGAAGAAACCAAACACCAAGAGCAGTATACCGAACAACACTTTGTCCGTAGAAGCCAATGCTTTACACAGGAGACCTAGTGACAGCACCTCATCCACCTCCTGTCTTGTGGAGGGGAGACAGCCAGGGAAGTCTTGGTTGGAGAGCAGAAGAAAGTCAGCCTCCAGAGCATATTCCCTTCTAAGTACTGAGGAGATCTGCAGAAACACAGAGCTTCACATGCCAGGGATGAAACCTGGACTCCAGAAGGTGACAGCATCACGCACACAGTCAGACATGGGATGACACAGACATGGAGACCAGCCCTAACACAGAAAACATGGGATGACACAGACATGGAGAACATCACTCATATAGTCAGACATGGGATGACACAGACATGGAGACCAGCCCTCACACAGTCAGACATGGGATGACACAGACATGGAGACCATCCCTCACACAGTCAGACATGGGATGACACAGACATGGAGACCAGCCCTCACATAGTCAGACACAGGATTAAACAGATATGGAGAATATCCCTAACACAGTAAGACATGGGATGACATGGATATGGAGACCATCCCTCACACAGTCAGACATGGGATGACACAGACATGGAGACCATCGCTCACAGTCAGACATGGGATGACAAAGACATGGAGAACATCGCTCACACAGTCAGATATGGGATGACACAGACATCCCTCACACAGTCAGACATGGGATGAAAAAGACATGGAGAATATCGCTCACACAGTCAGACATGGGATGACACAGATATGGAGAATATCCCTCATAAAGTCAGACATGAGAATGCACAGACATGAAGACCATCCCTCACACACTCAGACATGGGATGACACAGACATGGAGAATATCGCTCACACAGTCAGACATGGGATGACACAGACATGGAGAATATCGCTCACACAGTCAGACATGGGATGACACAGATATGGAGAATATCCTTCACAAAGTCAGACATGGGATGACACAGACATGGAGACCAGCCCTAACACAGTCAGACATGGGATGACACAGACATGGAGACCATCCCTCACACTAGTCAGACATGGGATGACACAGACATGGAGAACATCGCTCACACAGTCGGAAATAGGATGACACAGATATGGAGAATATCCCTCACAAAGTCAGACATGAGATGACACAGACATGAAGACCATCCCTCACACAGTCAGACATGGGATGACACAGACATGGAGACCATCGCTCACACAGTCAGACATGGGATGACAGAGACATGGAGACTATCGCTCACACAGACATGGGATGACAGAGACATGGAGACTATCACTCACACAGTCAGACATGGGATGACACAGACATGGAGAATATCGCTCACACAGTCAGACATGGCATGACACAGATATGGAGAATATCCCTCACAAAGTCAGACATGAGAATGCACAGACATGAAGACCATCCCTCACACAGTCAGACATGGGATGACACAGACATGGAGAATATCCCTCACACAGTCAGACATGGGATGACACAGACATGGAGACCATCCCTCACACAGTCAGACATGGGATGACACAGACATGGAGAATATCCCTCACACAGTCAGACATGGGATGACACAGATATGGAGACCATCCCTCACACAGTCAGACATGGGATGACACAGATGTGGAGAATATCCCTCACACAGTCAGACATGGTATGACACAGACATGGAGAACATCGCTCACACAGTCAGACATGGGATGACACAGATATGGAGAATATCCCTCACAAAGTCAGACATGAGATGACACAGACATGGAGACCAGCCCTAACACAGTCAGACATGGGATGACACAAACATGGAGAATATGCCTCACACAGTCAGACATGGGATGACACAGATATGGAGACCATCCCTCACACAGTCAGACACAGGATGACACAGATATGGAGAATATCCCTCACACAGTCAGACATGGGATGACACAGACATGGAGACCATCCCTCACAGAGTCAGACATGGGATGACACAGACATGGAGAATATCCCCCACACAGTCGGTCATGGGATGACACAGATATGGAGACCATTCCTCACACAGTCAGACATAGGATGATAGGGATACACCCAGACAAACAAATCATGAGGAGTTTTGTAATACCAGACATTACACAGTCCTTATGTGGCTTATACAATTACATACCTGGCTGTATGATGCTTACCATGTAGTGCACTTATTGGGCTGTTACGTTTTAGCCTCTCATTACCATAGCAACAACTCCAAGTTTGGAGCAGCCATTATTCTCAGCTGTGGTGAGAGCCTGCCTGAGACTGAGTGTGTACCAGGAGTCACATTCTTAAGGAAATGGTGCTCCCTCTCTCCAGATAGCACTTGCCAAACACCCTCCACAGCCATAGCTGCCCACAGCAAGGCTCTCTGTATCCTGACACTACATGTTCTCCTCTGCCTCTGAGTGGCAGGGCAGTTTGTCCCTTAACTCCAAGTCCAATGTTGTATCCAACCTACCCACAGCAGGTTCTGTTTGTTCCTATCAAGCATGTGGAATACCAGGTGGTATAATGTCTCTGACTCCAAAGACCAAGAACTCAGCTCACAATGATAGTTCCTTCATACATTATCACATGTCCTTCCTTATCTGGCCAGTTCCCAGGCTCCTCTTCCCCACCCCATTCTGATATTAGCCTCACGGACTGGCACCCAGGACCCCTTGAGGTGCTGGAGACCCAAAGCCCAGCACATGGGAAACCAGAGCCTGAGGAAATAGATCCAGAGTTCTCTGATCCAGATGAAGCTCCTGGAGGGAGCACTCCAGCTCCACCTGATGCTGTGGGGCCCAGGCCACAGATTGGGGATCCTTTTCTTGATGATTGCAGAGTACCCTGCAACTTCACAGCTGGTCAGTACAGAACAAAGCAGGATCACTCTTGCCCCACACCAAGACCAAATCCAGTCAGTCTTCCAATTCGCGCTTCCCTTCACACAAATTCTTTATCTTCAGCATGGTGATATAAAATAGTTCAGAGAAGCTAAGATCCAATTCATGGCATGAACCCCGAGGACAGGAGGGTCATGGCACATGGGCCTAGATAGCAGGCAGCACGCATACTGAGCCCGCGCCTCCGCTAGGCAGCTTTGGCATCTCACTGACTCCCTGTTGCTCTGTTTGATTCTGTCTGTGGGGTGTGCTGTAGTTCATTGTTAGCACCTAATAAAAAGCATCTGTTCATTAACAGTCCCAAAAGAGTCAGCCTCATAGGTGCTATTCTGTTCCTTGTCCAGAATTACCAAACCTGACAGCAAATATCCATGTGAAAAAAGTGTCAGTCATATATATACATATATATATGACTGACACTTTTTTCACATTCAACATATATATATATACATATATATATACATATATATATGTATATATATATGTTGAAGCAATACAAATTGGAGGAAACAACAACAAAAGAACTGGGATATTGTCCAAGTAGTTGGGAGTGATGCATATTGGAAACAACAACAACAACAATAACAACAACAGAAAGGACTGCATCAAAGAACTGACTGAAACAGTGAACTTCTGCTCAAAACAGTCAATTTCCACATGGAGAATTTTGAGAAAGACCGAGAAAGAGATGAAAAGCATGTTTGGCAGAATGCATGAGCTCTGGTGGGGTGGGGGGATAGAGTGGGGGACACAGGTCTAGATTTGATAATCTTGTACAAAATATATATTTAAAAAAAAGATGGGGCTAGAGAGATGGCCTAGTGGCTAAGAGCGCCAACTGCTCTTGCAGAGGACCCGGGTTCGATCCCTAGCACCCACATGGTGGCTGAGAACTGTCTATAACTCCAATTCCAGGAGAACTCCAGTTCCAGGGGAATACGATGCCCTCTTCTGACCTCTGTGGCACTGCACGACATGGGTGCACAAACCTACATGCAGACAGTACATTCATACACATAAAAATAAATAAATTAATTTAAAAAACTAAATAAAAGAACTGGGAGAAAGAACCAACTTAAACAGTAAAGTTCTCCCCAAAACAATAATCCTCTGCTTTGAAAAACTTTAAAAATATTCAGGGGCTGGAGAGATGGCCTAGCCATTAAGAGACCTGACTGCTCTTGCAGAGGACCTGTGTTCATCCCCAGCACCCACATGGCAGCTGAGAACCGGCTTTGACTCCAGTCCCAGGGGAATCTGATGCTCTCTTCTGACCTTCGTGGTGGCATTGCACGACACAGGTACACAGACCTTGCCACCCCACCCCAGGACCAACAACACCTCCAGGGAAGGATGATGCCTGGTATCCCCTGCTCCCCACTGCTGGGTCTTCATCATTCCACAGCTCTTTTTTTACATTTTTTTTATTTTCATATGTGTATGAATATACTATCTGCATGCAGGTTTGTGCACCCGTGTCGTGCAATGCCACGGAGGTCAGACACGGGTGCACTTACACACATGCAGACAATGCACTCATACACATAAAAGAATAATAAAATATTTTTAAAGTAGTTTCTATATAAAGATGAGCACAAAATATAGATCGTTTAGCCCTGAATGCTTCCACTATAGCTATGAGTTTGCAGACTTAGTTCATACTTTCTGAATGGTTTATACCATGTTCCAACTGAATAAATAAATATCACCCCTGACATTTTCTAAGCTGAAGAATGGTTAGCTCATTCAAAAATGTTCTTAGAATCAGAATCCAGATTTTAAAAGAATGCTGGTTTGATGTACAGCAGAGAGGCTTCCTGTGACTCAGTGTAGAAAACCCCACCCAGCACCATGTCACAGAAACATTCAGGAATCACTGTCCCCAGACACCATGCTTCATTAACGGCCAACGATCCACACGATTCTCTGTCTTTGGAGTGCATTAAACAACTCCAAGTGAGTGAAGAGAGACCCTGCCTGAGAATCCAAAACATCAACACTGGGGGCCAGTGAGACACGGTAGTCTAGGCAGAGCTGGGCAGCGCCAACACAAGACAGGTACTGTAGAAATTGCCACTCTTCACTTATTAAAAAATGAAGTGTCAGGGCTGGGGAGATGGCTTGGTTGCTTAGTGCTGTCATGCAAGCATGAGGGCCTGAGTTCAGATCCCATGCACCCATGTAAAAAGCAAGCACGGGGGCATGCACCTCTATTTCCAGTGGTGGGAGGCAGGGACAGGAAGTTCCCCAGAGGTGGCTGCCCTGCCACTCTCACCAAATCAGTGAGTTCCAAGTTCAGTAAGAGGGTTGCAGAGCTGGCACTGCCATGAAAGGCTCAGGCTCACAACCAAGCCCAATGAAGGACCCTGTCTCAAAAATAAGATGGAGAAATGATTGAGATGGCATCTGCTTCAACCTGTGGCCTCCACATGCACATGCGTGCTGTTGCACAGGACCCTCTGACCAGCAAGCTGTGGACAGACGCCTTCTTCTAAGCTTGGTGTTCCCACTCACCTAGGATCATCACAACTTGTTAACCCCAAGAAAGGAGGGGCAGGGAGAGTCAGCCACACCTCCCAACCAACCAGTAGGCCCTAACTGTATGAGGGAGGGACTAAGAGCCTAGAGAGGCTCAGTCTCACCCACTGCTGGGAAGTCATGATCCATTATGGCATGGAGACTTTGCAGTGCAGCCTTAGGAGGGGAAGTGCATTTTGGCAAAATTGTACCTTGCTTTGTCGTAGGACCAAGGGGAGATGGGGCCAGAAGTTGTTCATGCCTCCCAGAAGGAATTTTAGCAACATGTACATACACACATGTACAAATGTCAACTCAAAGCTGAGGGAAAATGGCAGGGCTCCACCCCAACCCACATATTCTGTCCTTGGAGACCCACTGACCACAAACCCAGAGCCATGTAACCTGCAGAGCCTCTGTCAGAGCAGCTCTATGCCAAATCACTTCACACATCTAGACTCCCTGACCTAGAAGCTACTCACAGTTGATGACACTGCCTGGGGATCCTTCCCCAGCATGAAGCCTGTGCTTATTATGTTCATGTATGCAGTGAGAGTTACTGAGCATTTAAGGATTGGTATCTCCCCATCAAGCACACAGCTGTGAGACCAGCCTGTGCCCCACCCAAGTTCCTCATATGGTGTGAAGCCATGTTTTTCAGGCTGTTCTTTGCCATGAATGATGCCATTTTATAAGCAGCCTTTTGGCTTATTTAGAATGCACACTGAGGCAGAAAGACTATGCACCTTGTGTGTGTAAACATTACCACCTTTCCAGCACCACCCACGAGGCATGAGCATTTAACTTATCAGAGTAGACTGGGATCATATGACCACATGGGTGTCTTAAACCACAAGCAGAGAACACCTAACATTTTAATGGCAATGGTCCCCACCTACCTGTCATATGACTAACAGCATGTCACACACACAGACACACACACACACACACACACACACACAGTCACACAAGCATCAGGAGTCCAACAGGCAAAGAACTCCTGTCTTCCGGGCCTCAGCTTGGCTGACCTCCACAGTTCATATGCATATACCTGCACACAGATGCATTCATATACATGAGTTTAAATAGAACAAAAATTTTTAAGGATTAGAATAAAAGAAACTGTGTTTGCCAATAGCCAGCTCTTGAGGAAAACTGGGACTATTTGGAAAATTGTAGCCAATGAAACCAGTGCAGCTTGCTAATTTATTTTTGTTTGATATGCCCATCTATGTTTCTAACATTGTTTGCTCCAGACAACAGCATAGATCACATATGGGAGCAGAGGCTGCAGCTCTGCTGGGTACTACAGTGGGCTGTGGTGGTATAGGTGGATGCTCCACATGTGTCTAAACTCACGACGATTGGCAGCTTGTGAAAAAATGCACAGGGTCAGGGCCACCTTAACTGAACTGGGCACTGCTGATAGCAGAGCCTGCCAAGGAAGCCACAAGCTGGTGATGCCAACACACAGAAGGGGACCTACTCGTCCATACATTTTGGCTCTGCCCCTCAGCATGCACAAGGCAGGACACAACTCCACCAACCACACCCACAGCCCCCAGGAGGGAGGTTCAGTACCCCCTCAGGCTGCTTCAAATACAGACCACATGGTCCATGCCCAGCGACAAGACTGCTCTAAGTACATCTGGGTCTGTGGAGGGAGAAACACTTGAAAATCATCCATCAATGGGGCTGGAGGAAAGCTCAGCAGTATGGCACATGCTTAGAATGTGGGGGCCCTGGCTCAGTCCCCAACATACATCATCAATAAAATGAAGAAGCTAAAATATTAATAAAATTTACTGAGGACAAAGAAATTTTCATATCTGCAATAAGATCTTTTAATCATGAATAATAACAAATCTCTTATTCTTTAAGTTTGATTCTAAATTTGCTCTGTAGTAAACAAACTGTATGTAGTCAGCATATAGATAACTCGTAAATGCTGGAGAAATGGGCCAGCAGTTAAGAGCACTTATTACTCTTCCAGAAGATCCAGATTCAGTTCCCACCACTCACATGGCAACTCACAACCACCTGGAATTCCAACTCCAGTTCCAGTGGATCTTAGACCCTCTTCTGGCCTCTGTGGGCTCCTGAATATATGTGGTATACATAAACTCATGCAGCCCCTCACACACAAACATTCGCAAATTTAAGAAAACAAATCTTTTTTAAAAGCATACACCAGAAACAGAAACAAAACAAAATAAAAATTTCCAGGCATGATGGCATTTGCCTTTAATCCAAGCACTTGGGAGGCAGAAGCAGGCAAATTTCTGTGAGATTGAGGCCAGCCTAGTCCACATAGCTAATTTCAGGCCAGCTGGGGCTACAGGAAGACCCTGTCTCAAAAAAAAAAATAAATAAATAAAAACAAAACTATAAAAAGCATACAAAAGATGTACAACAAATGCACACTTCCACTGTGGTACTGATGGACAGTGCACAGCACTGGTGAAAAGTGGAGAGGGTGCAACTCCAAAGAACTGCAGGTCCAAGAGGCTCTGGCCATGCCACTGGCTTAGAGGAAGAGGATTTTCTGTCATGGTGGTCACTCTGGCCAGAACTGAAGGAAGCTAAGGCCAATCCTTACTGTTTAAGTTTGCTCTCTGGTAATTGAAACCAACTTCACTTTTCTTCCTTTTGAGGTGGGGAGTGGTGGAGTTTGACCTCAGGACCTCTCTAATGCCAGCCAAGGTCCCACCAACGAGCCATGTCTTCTCCCCACACTGAGCCCACATTGCCAGCACCCTCCTCCACAGTGCCGCTCTGACTTGGGGTTGCTCACTTGTGGCCTGGCAGGGCAATTCTGCATGTTGTAGGACTTGTGTGGGACTTCTGCTCTGCTCTGCTCTCCTCCCCTCCCCTCTGCTCTGTTCTCCTCCCCTCTGCTCAGCTCTCCTCCCCTCTGCTCTGCTCTGCTCTCCTCCCCTCCCCTCTGCTCTGCTCTCCTCCCCTCTGCTCTGTTCTCCTCCCCTCTGCTCTGCTCTGCTCTCCTCCCCTCTGCTCTGCTCTCCTTCCCTCCCCTCTGCTCTGCTCTCCTCCCCTCTGCTCTGCTCTGCTCTGCTCTCCTCCCCTCCCCTCTGCTCTGCTCTCCTCCCCTCTGCTCTGCTCTCCTCCCCTCTGCTCTGTTCTCCTCCCCTCTGCTCTGCTCTCCTCCCCTCCCCTCTGCTCTGCTCTGCTCTCCTCCCCTCCCCTCTGCTCTGCTCTGCTCTCCTCCCATCCCCTCCCCTCTGCTCTACTCTGCTCTCCTCTGCTTTGCTCTGCTCTGCTCCCCTCCCCTCTGCTCTGCTCT
>VZQC01014015.1:1275897-1298415 GCA_009823505.1 Rhizomys pruinosus | reverse complement strand
TATATATATATTCAAAAATTTAGCCTAGTTGCATATTTTACTTTTCCAGAATATCAACAAATCAAGACATCCTTCAAAAACCACATCTCTCTTCCCAAACAGATAAACCAGACATGACGTGCAGCTTCATTGCTGGCATTCGGTATTGCCTTGTCCCGTGCAGCCGCCCCACTTTTAATAAGCAGACTTCGGACACTTCTCTGGCCATTCTCCTCATGATGTGCTTGTCGTATGAGCTGCATTCTGTGGTTTCCGGTGATGTAATTCACACACATCTGGTTTCATGGTCTGTGTTCTGTGCCTGTCATCACAGTGACTGGTGAGAGTTTGAGTCTGGTTCTTACATGTTGAAGATAGGCAACTGCCTGAGATCATAACAGAAATGCAAAACAAGTATAACCTGCTTCTTGCTAGACTCAACTAAAACTGCAGGCTTTTTTGAAAAATAAATATTACCTTTTTCAGAGCTGAGGAGAACTTGGTGAAGCACCCTTATAAAATTCCAGGCATCATGGTGCTCCCTTGTAATCCCAACGTTGGGGACATGAAGATGAGGAGGTCCCTAGGGATCCCTGGCCAGCCAGGGATCAATAAGGTCCCAGAAGAGACCCTGTCTCAAGAAACAAAGTGTACAGCTTCTAAGAAACAACACCCAATGTTGACCTCTGA
This sequence comes from Rhizomys pruinosus, assembly GCA_009823505.1. NCBI lineage: Eukaryota > Metazoa > Chordata > Mammalia > Rodentia > Spalacidae > Rhizomys > Rhizomys pruinosus. The sequence continues at coordinate 1,297,746 of VZQC01014015.1, read as the reverse complement.
CCTCCATGCACACCTTCACACACACACACGCACACACACACACATACACACACACATATATACATTCACATACATACCTCACACATAAAGCATTACCTTTTTTAAATGACCAAAATACTTCCTCTGCTTACACTCACGCAGTGGGAACTTAGACACACTCCTACGGGTTTCTGCTTACACTCACGCAGTAGGAACTTAGACACACTCCTACGGGTTTCTGCTTACACTCACGCAGTGGGAACTTAGACACACTCCTACGGGTTTCTTGCACCCCCACCTGTACCTACTAGTGTTTCTCTCTGGAAGTACTTGCCTCTTGATCCAAACAAACAGCAAACAAGATCTCCAGGTCTGGAGTGCTCTGTAAGCGCAGAGAGACTGCCCAGCCACTGAGGGAGCCGCTCCCAGCCCACAGCTGGTCTACAGGACTGAGGCTCTGTAGCTTCATTAGTGAGCTTCTCGACTCAACTCTGCCCATGTAGCACGTTTGAGCATGTTCCAGGGTGTGCATAAGGGCTAAGGATGTGGGGGTTCTTCTTGAGTAAGCCCTAAGGCCATCCTAGAATGTACCTCAACAGTCCACTATTAGCCCTGTGTTCCACTGGTGCCTCCATCTATGGCCTCACCATATCTCTGTGTTGCAAAGACGTGACCCCTGGCCAGAGAAGAACCATGAAGGCCTGCAAGGCTAGTGGTCATGGCCGAAAGAAGCTCCAGTGTGAGGTAGAGAGGCACAGCCCTTCCAGCTCCCATCCCAGAGTGTCAGGTCTGCAAACCCTGAGGGTTTCTGTGAGCCAGGAAAGTGAGGAGAGTGCTGGCTCTCATCTTCATTTCCTTGAGAGAATGGCTGGAGACAGACTGCAGGAAGTAGGAAGCAGGAACAGAGACAAATCTGGAGCTGTGCTCAGAAATCTGACGTAGCCCCATGCACTCTGAATGGGTGCTAGACAGACTCTCCCAACTGGCTGGGCTTGCCTCCCTCACCTGCTGTTCCACAGCCAGAGGACTGGGCAGCAAGCACTCTCACCTCCACCAGCAGCCCACAAGCAAGCAAGAAGCCCAGGTTCCTCAGCCAGCTGCACAGCAGAGCAGGCTGGTTCCCCATATAGTGAGGGAACAGTAAAATATGCAACAGGCCATCAGATTATTCCACTACACTCAAAACAGTGCAAACTATACACATGAAATATATTTATAAAATATAACCACATCAACATAAGGACTGAGTATAAAGAGCAGACTGACTAATAAGCTTTTGCAGAGAAAAACTTTTAAAAGACTGAGAAAGATGCAGGACATGCATGGCAGAATACATGAACTGGGGTGGGGTGGGAGGAAGGGAAAGGGGAGTATGTCCAAACTGAACTGAGAAATGATGTCTGAAATACACAAAACATCAATAAAAGCATTATATTTAAAAAAGACAACAAGGGTCCCTTCAGTTATACCCTTTCACTTCATCCTCATGACTCATCCCACACCACATCTGTAGAAATTACCCACCTTAGAATACACTTCAGCCACATCTGTAGAAATCGCCTGCACCTTACTCTGTTAGAATACACTTCATTCCAGGAAAACAGCAGGTTCTGCCATCTTCATTATCCAATTTGACATTGTCTATTTCATGGACCTATGAACTGAAACCACGAGAAAGCAGGTGTGGGAGTAATGAGAACACGGGTGCAAAAACACAGGTGTGAGGATGCAAAGTGAGGGTACATGAGTGAGAATATAGGTGTGAAGAGGCTGGTGAGGATGCAGGATGCAGAGGCTGGTGAGGATGCAGGATGAAGAGGCTGGTGAGGATGCAGGGTGAAGAGGCTGGTGAGGATGCAGGGTGAAGAGGCTGGTGAGGATGCAGGATGCAGAGGCTGGTGAGGATGCAGGGTGAAGAGGCTGGTGAGGATGCAGGGTGAAGAGGCTGGTGAGGATGCGGGATGCAGAGGCTGGTGAGGATGCAGGGTGAAGAGGCTGGTGAGGATGCAGGGTGAAGAGGCTGGTGAGGATGCAGGGTGAAGAGGCTGGTGAGGATGCAGGGTGAAGAGGCTGGTGAGGATGCAGGGTGAAGAGGCTGGTGAGGATGCAGGGTGAAGAGGCTGGTGAGGATGCAGGGTGAAGAGGCTGGTGAGGATGCAGGGTGAAGAGGCTGGTGAGGATGCAGGGTGAAGAGGCTGGTGAGGATGCAGGGTGAAGAGGCTGGTGAGGATGCAGGGTGAAGAGGCTGGTGAGGATGCAGGGTGAAGAGGCTGGTGAGGATGCAGGGTGAAGAGGCTGGTGAGGATGCAGGGTGAAGAGGCTGGTGAGGATGCAGGGTGAAGAGGCTGGTGAGGATGCAGGGTGAAGAGGCTGGTGAGGATGCAGGGTGAAGAGGCTGGTGAGGATGCAGGGTGAAGAGGCTGGTGAGGATGCAGGGTGAAGAGGCTGGTGAGGATGCAGGGTGAAGAGGCTGGTGAGGATGCAGGGTGAAGAGGCTGGTGAGGATGCAGGGTGAAGAGGCTGGTGAGGATGCAGGGTGAAGAGGCTGGTGAGGATGCAGGGTGAAGAGGCTGGTGAGGATGCAGGGTGAAGAGGCTGGTGAGGATGCAGGGTGAAGAGGCTGGTGAGGATGCAGGGTGAAGAGGCTGGTGAGGATGTGAGATGCAGAGGCTGGTGAGGATGTGGGATGCAGAGGCTGGTGAGGATGCGGGATGCAGAGGCTGGTGAGGGGTAAGAACATGTAAGGTGTGGGTAAGTGAAGATGCAGACAGAGGCACCTGAGGCCCAGGGACTCCAGGTGTAAGAATTCAAGTGAAGAGATAAGAAGACTTCCTCCCTGTCTGGAGCTGTGCACCCTTGACAACTTTCAAAGTATCTGTGATTCAGCTCCCATAGTGCTTGTGCAGTAGAAGTATTGTGATCTCTACTGCAGCTACTTGTAGGCAAGGCTCTGAGCAATTCCAAGGTTCCTTGTAGAAGTAGACTTGAGATAGGAAGACCCCTGCTTTCACACCCAGCCTCTACCCAGACTTCCACAAGAAGCACAATGTCCAGTTGGCTGAGCTCCTGGTGTCTCAGAAAGCGTGCTGGCAGCTAAGCTGGCGCTACATCACAACGCAGCCTAGCTGCTGCCTTGGGCTGCATTACAACACTGCCCAAGTGGAGGAAGCATCTATAGCACCCCCCAGCATCAACACCCTGGGCCACAGACAGGGGCTCTTTTATACACACACACACACACACACACACACACACACACACACACACACAGATGTGTTTAGCTGTCAAGCCAGTGCTGGCTGAACCACCCAGGCAGTACCCTTTCTCTTTGGAAACCAGTTCAACCTTTCTTCTGGAGCCCTTCCCTGACCCCTCTAGCAGTTCCCAGATCTACCCCTGTGATACCTGCAAGACAGAAAGCAGATGGACACCCAGAGCTCGAATAACAGAATACCTGTGCAGCAGGGCGGGCCTACCATGCCTGCCCTCTCTGCACTCTTCAGATGGGCTAGAGAAAATAGAAGAGTAGGTTGATTTGAACCTGATGCCTGTGGCAAGCAGGTCCAGGTAGCTCCCTTTAGTGGCTCACTGTGTCCTCTACCATCTGATGGAAGCACCTCAAGTACTCAGAACGCTGACTCTGTGGATACCTCAGGCAGTGAACTCTGCAGGTACCCTTCCCCCTCCTGCCACTGTGGGAAGGATGCAATTTTCGGAAGCAAGTCATTAATTTCCAACCATCAAAACTTCAGGGAACAGACCAAATACTTGAATCTGACAAATAAAATCAATGCCAATATAAAAATCACACCTGACTATGGAGCACTTTGACGTCGCTCTGGAGCAGGCCAGTAGCAACCTACAAGTTCTAAGAACCTCACAGACAGGCAAGAAGACAGCTGGGCCTGTCCCGCTCCTGAGGCCCTGCATCAGGCCCAGCAGCCTCACAGGTCAGCTAGAGTCTCATATTCCTGTGGTAGATGGCATTCTTCTGGGAACCTGTGTCCTACCACAGCCTCCCCTCAACAGCCCTGGGGTTACCCACCAGGAAAGAAAGGGCTCCTGAAAGTGGGCCACACCACTTGCCCACAAATGTCCCCCAAACATTCTTTCACCATTTGTCTTAGCAACTTATCTTGTTGCTACACAAAAGCAACTTAAGGAAGGTGGGGTCTATTCTGGCTCACAGTTCGAAGGTGCCATTCATTGTAGTGGCCGTTGTGGGGACCAGGACGCTATTCCAGGGAGTGTTCCCACCCACGTTTAGAGTGAGTCTTCCCACCTTAATTAACCTAATCAAGATAATCCCTCATAGGCCTGGGCAGAGACTAACCTAATCTAGATAACTCCTCACAGGTGTGACTGGAGTCTGCCTGTTGGTGATTCCAGATCTTGTCAAGTTGGCCATCAGCACTAACCACACTGCCCCTTGCCAATTTGACACCCAAACCCTTCATTTTTTAACAACAACCTCCCACCCCGTCCCCATGATCTCATGGCCATCTTGTAATGGAAAATACATTCAGGCCAACCTCAAAAGTCACCATAATCTTTGACAATTCCAGTACTGTTCAGATGTTCACAGTCCAAATCTCATCTAAGACTTCAGGTAACCTTTTAACTGTAAGTACCCATAAAACAACAACAAAAATAACAACTAAAAAAGAACAAGTTACATGCTTCCAATATTTAATGGCACAAAGTAAACATTTCCACTTCAAAGGGAGAGAATGGAGACATAGCAAGAAATGATCAGAGCAAAACCAGCAGGAAAACACAAACTCCTGCAGCTCCATGTCTGGCCTGGGGCTTGTGGTAGAGTTCGTTGGACTCCAGAAAGTTCAGGAAGCCCAGCCGTCCAGCTCTGCCGTGGTAGCTCACAGGGCCTCTCTCGAGTCATCTCCACTGCTTGCCTGCACCTTTCCTCTGCAGACTTTCAAAGGCTCTGGCATCTCCAACTTACTAGGTCTCCACTGCATCTTCAGCTTCATTTTTACACTCTCACAAAACCGTTTCTCAGGACATCCTTCACTGTTTGCAGGGACTACAACCTGGCCACATATTGCCTGGCCTTGCTTGCTCTCTGAAACCATGGAATAAGACTCCAAGACACCCTCCATGTTTTATCTTTCATGCTTGCAAAACAAGTCCCACATGAATGCTGACGCCAGGTCAAGATTCAGCCTGATTCCTTGGACCACAGACGAATCAGTTTTTGTGTGCTGACACAGGAGGAACATTTTTCTAGGCAGTTGCTTTTGAAAAACTTTAGGATAGAAAAGCCAAAGCTGTCTGCTTTCAAGCAAACTTGCATTTTCACAAGTCAGAGTCTTTGGTGTGTTGGGGTCAAACCCACAGGGCACATTTCCCACTGTTGCAGTACACAGCAGATTTCTCTATAGTAGTTATTCATCCTTCTCAGCATGTGCCTTGGCTGCCATATTTTCTTTTCCTCAGCAAGTTGTACCTTTTTATATCTTTCTGCTCAACTTTTGTTCTTTTTACTGCAGACCTGAATAAGTCCACAAAACAGTAGCCATACCTCAGCCCAAACACTCTCCTGTCCTGAAATTTCCTCTGCCAAACAAACTAGTCCATCACATTTTATTACTAATTCATTTATTTTTGTTTTTTGAGATATGGTCTCCCTGTAAATCCATCTGGCCTGGAAGTCCCTCGGTAGAACAGGCTGGCTTTGATCTCACAGAGATCCACCTGCCTCTGCCTTGAGTGCTGGGATTAAAGGTGTGTGTCCTCACTCCCAGCTTAGTCCATTATCTTTAAGTTACTTTGCTCAAGTTGATTCCAGCAAAATGAAGCCAGATTCTTGGACAAAGTGTTCTAACATGGGCTGCTATCCTAGTTCCTGATGGAGTCCCTGTTTGATCTCCACTGTCCACATTTCTTTCACATTCTGGTCTTCCAAACTCCCACCAGAATGGCCTGTTAAACTCTGCTTACAGAATTCAGGGACTTCTTTAGCCCCAAGTTCCAAACACTCCACATTCTACTTGCATCCAGTTCCAAATATGGTCAGATTTATCACAGCCCTTCTTGCTGTCAATGTTCTATTTTAGTTTCTTTTCCCACTGCGGACAAAGGCAATAACAAAATACCCTGACAAAATCAACCTAAAGAAGGAAGGGTTTATTCTGCCTCACAGTTCAAGAGTACAGTCCGTCATGGCAGGGAAGTCAGGGTGGCAGGAGCTAGAAGCAGCTGGTCACATTGCACCCACAGTCAGGAAGACAGCAATGAAAACTGCTGCTCCACCAGCTGTCTCCTTTCCATGCAATCCAGGACCCAAGCTGGGCTTTCCCACCTCAATTAACCTAATCAAGATCATTCTTCACAGGAATGGCTACAGGCTAACATAACCTAAATAATCCCTCAGGAACGCCTGGAGGCCTGTCTCCTGGATGATTTCCGACCCAGTCAAGTGAGCAGTCAACACTTCACAGCACCACTCAAGTCTCAGTGCCCATTTGTAAAGTGGCGAATGATCAGGGGGTACACATGGCTCTGACAACCAGCATGGATGCAGAGGGCTGTCACTGCAGAGGGAGGCAGGTTAGCCTCTAGGGTGACTCATTCTGTGTCCTATCACTGCAGCACCCCCTCAATCCCTAAGTAAAACTATGCATCCAAAACAGAAAGCCAACTTCACTGTGCAGTGTTTAATTTCTGATTTTCCATGTGGTCTTTTTTTTGGGGGGGGGTGTCTGTGTGCATGCATGCATATGTGTGCATGCTCTTCTGTGTGCACATGCACATGGAGGCACACGTGCACCTTTGTGTGCATGTGAGTGGAGGCTAGAGGTGGATACTGGGTGTCCACCTTACATCTTCAGCCAGGGTCTCTCACTGAATTTGGAGCTTGCCTACTCAGCTAGTCTGGCTAGCCAGCTTCCCCAGGACCCCACAGCTCTGCCTCCCAAGCACCAGGACTGCACTGGGCCACCAACCATGTGCCATTCGCATGGTTCCTGGGGACCTGACCTCAGCACCTCAGGCTTGTGCCCACTAAGCCATCTCCTCAGCCCCATGTATGGTGATTTTCTTTTTCCTAAAAGATTAAAATAAAGTCTGTGTGGGTATGTGCACACAGGTGCGGGTGTGCACAAAGACCAGGGGCATCCGATCTCCTGGAGCTAGAGTTATCTGAAACTCTGAGCCATCCAGCGTGAGACACCGGGAACTGAACTCTGGTCCTCTGCAAGAACACTTGTGTGCTCCTAACTACTGAGCCATGTCCCCAGTCCCCAGTGTCTGGTAATTTTAAAACTGAATTTTTAAAGCAAAGCTCAACAATATGTTTTATAACTCTGAAGACATTCTCCATGCTCCATGCTCCAAACCTCCCTCATGAGGACAATAGGTAATCCCCAGAGCTGATAAAAAAGAGTCCTTTGCTTCTCAAATCAGGCAGTGCCCCTGGAGGAGAACACTGAGCAGAGGAGTGCTATGGCCAGTTCACCTCACAGGTAGCTTCCCTGTTTTCCCAGCCATGGTACAGAGGCACTGGAGTCAAAGGCTCCAGCTCAAAGTTCACTTGTGGAGACAGTTGTGACTATCACCACTGGCTAGGTATGACATGGCCACTGTAGGAAAGGTTCTTAACTTGAGCTGAGGGAGGTGCTCTCAGGGGAGCCTCACCCACTTTACTTCCTGCCCTGAATATTTAAAGAGCAGCTGACAGAGTTGTTAGACGTGGCACAGATTAAAAGAAAAAAAGTCCTTCCTTAGGCAAACTGTTTTTGCATCGTTTCCAGGCAGCAGAGAAAAGGGCTGTTTCGGGCAGCCTATCAGCCACGATTAGACACAGTAAGTCCAGCTGGGTCTACATTTACGAAGGTCAATTTAAACTAATGTGGAAACAGCTGCTGGTGCTTTTGAGTGTAGAAAAGGTTACGCACATGGTCAGCTGTTTGCTTTCTCTGGGAAACAGAACACCTCTCAGAAGTGATAAGACCAGGCTTCTGGCTAACTCAGACACACTGGTCCTCCTCTCAGATGTGACCAGGTGTAATTGCTCTATCCCTTGCTTAAAGCTTCCCTTTGCCCTCACACAAAAGATCCTTAAATTTGTGAGACTTGTGCACACCCAAGCAATCCTTAAATACATTTCCAAAAATCCAGAGTTATGTTTTATTTGGGCCACCTTTAGTTGCAAATTCCTTTTCCTGAGGAATCTGCAACTCCACAGAGATGCTCAAAGAAGCAGGTAACAACACTCTTTAACAAGACCCTATAAGACTGAAGGTCCATGGCTAACTCTCCTTCCTATTCTCCTCTTCCTTCCAAATTCCTTTCAAAAACTTAGACTGATTCACCAATCAGATAAAACTGTAAGTGAAAACAGAACAGTGTAAACCAAATCACAGAAAGTGACACACACAAGAATGCACAAAGACTGCAGGCTTATCAGGGCATCAGGCCTTAGACCAAATACTGGCACCTACCCTCCCTTTGACTGACCCTGGGCTACAGCCATGTCGACCCAGAGAAGCGAGGACCCAGCCAATCTACACTGTTGGACACACACACAAGGTATCTGAGTTTGGTGTGATGGCTTGGGGCCACCTGGGAAGAAAGTTGAAAGCAGATATGAAGCAGGCCTCCTCCTGGGTGGGGAAGAAGATTGGGACAATTGACACAGACCACTGACTGATGACCTTGGAAAGCAGGTCTGTTTTGAGAGGATAGCTGCAGGCGTTGAAATGCACAGCAGGGCTCAGCAAAGGAACCCATTTAGAAATGTCTTTTTGATTCCCCGCCCACTCCTCCCAGGCTGAGGCACAGAGCTGTCATCTCTGGACACAGCCAGCTCACAGCTCCTTGAAGGGGTGCCTGGTTCCATGCAGGAGCATATTGTCTGGCACCTCTTTCTGCTAGGAGCAGAGTTCACACACTCCAGTCCTGCCTGGAGCACAGCACCTGAGGCTGCTGTGGACTCAGAACAACAAGCAGAGGCAGCTCATAGGCACAGCCTCACTCCAGGGAAGGGGCGGGCCCCTCATTTCAGAAGAACCCAGAGCATCAAAAGCTCCAGCCCCGTGAGGCAAAGATGGATCTGTGCTTTTGTGGGAGGAAGGCTCCTTTGATTTAAAAATAAACAATCACGCCATGCAGTTCACAAAGCCAGCCGACTCCTGCCTCTGCCAGCCCTGCATCTCAGCTCCGCATGGGCTCACTGGTGAATGAAAGTGTGTGTGGGCAAGTGGGGAGGCAGGAACAAAGGGGCAGAATGAACGGTCACCGCCTGTCCTCACAGCCTGGTGCTCCACCAGGGTTGGATCTGACTCTCAAAGCAAAACCAGCATGAAAGTGGGCTCCAGCTTAAAACTATATTGCTTTAGCCAGGGGTGGACAGGGTCCTTTATCTCCCTGTTCTGTGTGGAGACCACCTGAAAAGGCTCTGTGGAGCTGAAGAATGGTGGCTTATGTTTAAGTTAGGCTTCAGGAAGAAATCCTGAGGATCTGAACAACAACGTGAGATCCTGAAATCCTAGAAGATGGTGGGGGAGGGTTTGAGGGGAGGACACCCAAAGATGGGAGAATATCACTAGTCTGATGAGAGAAGAGAATGTCACTAGTCTGCCATGAGATTACTCCCTCTGCTGAGCTCTGACCACAGTCCCACAGATCATTATGCCCATCGGGAAACCTTTCCCGCCAAAGAGACAGCAGAAGCCAGGCCAGACAGAGGCCTCCACCAGCCAACCCAGCCTCCTGGAGCCTGGTTCAAAACACTGAGGACAGCCCCAGATGTGCCACTGGAGACCGTGAGTCTTGCTGAGAGCTTTGTCACCATCTAAATGGGAAAAGCCCTTTGCTCACTTGAGGTGCCCCATACAGGATGAATCGGGTCCTTCCATCTTGGTGACATCACACCCTAGTGCTACCCCACAGGCTGTTTAATGCAAGGGGGAAGCAAACATGTGGCTCTCCTTCAACCATGTGTCCTGTAGGCCTCAACCCAAGATTGAGTCTTAATAGGGAAATAAATAGGGGTGTGACTCTACATTAGAGTGTTTGCCTAGCATGCACAAGACTATGGGTTCAATCCCTAGCACTGAAAGGAAAAAGAAAGAAAAGAAATAGACCACAGATTCCTCAGCTCCATCAGATTCTTCCTCGTATGTGTCTTCAACTATGTGCAATTATCTGAGTCGATGCAATTGGTGTGGCTGTTACCAAACAAGGAGAGTCGGCAGAAAGAAGCGGCCACCTTTCAGCGCCCAACCAATCTCTAGGAGGTGGCATCCTCAGAATGTGTGGCTGCACTTAGTGAGGGCTTTTCAGTCAGGCCAAGGGAAGGAGACGCTGGGGTCTGTGCATATTGCTGGAACCCAGACCAATTATCTGGGGAACGGAGGGGACCATACCTATTGCCCGGAGGCCTCAAAGCAATTCCGATGAAGCCTGGGACCATAATTTACCCCACAAAACAAACATTCCTGAAACCACAGTATGAAACACAATACACAATCAGTGACAGCGCCCTCCAACACACACACAAACACACACACACACACACACACACACACACACACACACACACACACGCACACACACCATGCTGGACCAGGGAACAGGCATGGGCTCCAACTTCTGACCCTGACGGCTGTGCCACCAAACAAGCCTCCTGTATGGTCATGGTGACACAGCCATGTGAGCCACACTTGTTCAGTACCATGGCTTAGCTCTGCTTCTCGTCAGGACAACACTGCTTTGTTAGTCTGGCAGGTATCCAGGACAGCTCGGCTGGGCTCAGTGACTTCTCTCCTTAAACTTCCACCTTTGGATTCTTTGGTGCCCTCCTTTCTCTTTCTTTGTGGTTTTGGCAGAGTGCTATGAACTGGCAGTTACACAGGAAAAGAGCTCTCCCAGGCTGGGCCACAAGGAGGGCCCCCCTCAGATGGCGTGGTCTCCCAGACCTGTGTCTAGGGTGTCCATGTGAAGGGTGGCATCTGGCCATCCGGCCAAACAGCTCTCTGGTGAGGTGCACGTCAAGGAAGTAATACATTTCCAGGAGAGAGAAGGCTAAGCAACTTAGCCTTGTGGGCTGCTCTGGGGTGAACCATAGAGAGGTGAGGCAGCCAGCAGTAGTCCTCCCCCTGGAAGCAGGACACATCTGGGTACCCAGCGAGGAATGAGGGGCCTGCGCACTGGTCCCGAGGCACACAGACTGGATATAAAGGACCAGCCCCGGGACTCTGCCCTAGCGGCGGGGGCCTCACCTCCATCTCTAAGTATTCCTGCCAGCTGTTGAACTGAGCCAGACCCTCAGAGTGAGCAGACCAAGAAGCCAGGACCTCCTGGTTCCAGCAGCCCCAGGCCAGCGAGAGGCCTCCTTCCCTGCAATTCCTTCCTTCTGGATTTGGATGGCTGAAGCACCCCTGAAGACCAGCAGGGCGCAGAGGCAGGAGGAAGGAGGTGTGGGGCCTGGTGGGACCTGGGCGGGCTGCTGCTCGCTCTCTGCTGTCTTCTCCACCGGCCACCGCCCGCGTGCGCTCTGCTCTGTCCTGATCACTGACCACTCTACGCATTTTGTGCGGCGATTCCAGCCCCAGAGCCCCTGCAAACACGCGTTTTATCTAAATCTCCTTAACAGGCAAGATTAGAAGAGGGAGGTGCCACGTCAGGAAGGCCGCCAATTCTGCCTCCCTCCCTGTCGCCTTCCCTTTTCCTTCCGCGTGTCAGGAAAGGAAAATGTCGGTCCAGCTGACCGCGCTGCCCCGGGATCGCGGTGCACGCGGGGAGAGGCCTGGCGCCACGGAAGGGCGGGACACGCACACGCCCGCGCCAAGGTCCCAGCCAGCCCGGCCCTCGAGAAGCACGCGGGCACACGGACACGCAGGGAGCACGGGCGCACTCGCGGGCACTCGGGGCGCAGGCAGCGCGGGAGCGTGGGGATCGTGTGGCTGGGCTGCCCGGTGCTCAGCTCCCGATGCCCGAGTCTGGCCGCAGGGGGTGGGGACGGCCTGGGGAGAGGGAAACTGAGGCGAGACCCGCCCCACGTCGCCGGCGAGAACCGGAAGATGCGCGGCTCCGCCTGCGCCCTGAGCCCGGGCTGCGCGCGGCGCCCAGACCGCGCGGCCCCCACCCGCCCCTCACTCACCCAGGCGCCCCGGGAGCGGCCGGCCGCGGGCGGTGGCGGGGGCGGGCAGAGCGCGCGGCGACAGCAGCAGCAGCAGCAGCAGCGGCAGCGGCGGCGGCGGCGGCGGCGGCCCCATCCCCACGGCCGAGTGGACGCTCAGTCCATACCCGCGCGCGAGCAAGGACCGGTCCGGACTCGCCCAGGCAGCGCCCGCTCCTCCTGCGGCGCTCCGCGCTCCTGCGGCGGCGCCGGTCGAGCTTCAGCACCGGACAGCGCCACGGCCCCACCCCCGCGACCGGCCCCGCCCGCCACACGCCTTCGGGCCGCCCTGCTCGCCGTGGGCACGCCCCCCGAGTGGGGAGGAGCCGGCAGTGCGCGCGGGCCTCGCCCCCATACGCGACCGCGGGCCCTAGGGACGAGGGTGTGGGGAGTTGGCCCTTGAAGAGTGTGGCTGTGCAGGATCCCCAGACGGCCAGGATGGCCTGGTGTGTACCTTGATCTAGGTCAGGATTTTAGACGCGGGTGTGCATGGAGTCCTTACAGGCTGGCGGTCCTGTTCATCTGTGTCCCTGGGTGCTGAGGGACCCTGTGCAGACCTTCTCAGGACACTCTCCAAAAGACCCCAGACAAAGGTGGGGTTCAATGGGGTGATACTCAAGGCATCAGAAGACTATGTGGGTATGCTGTGACACAACTGGATCGTGTGTGTGTGTGTGTGTGTGTGTGTGTGTGTGTACTAGGGGACAGCCACCTCCCTCACTCCTACCCTAGGGCTACCATCTTCCCAGCTCATGTCTTGTGGCCCTGGTAAGAGCCCCTATCTTCTCACCTGTTTGCCCAGTTAGCCAGCCTTCCCACTTCCAGCCATCCCTCCCTCTCATGTCCCTTGCCACCTGGACAAAGCTGGCCTGTATTTGGTCTGATTGGAGTTTGGGGTGACAGTGAAGAAGTTACATCTCGGTCCAGCCATCTAGAGCTAAGAGAGTTAGGCGTTGGGCCTAAGTGCTCTGAGGTCACTTACCTGTACAGCCTTGCTGTGCCCCATTCTGTCCTGCCTTTCCAGGCCCTGGTGTCCCGACTCCTAATAACCAGCTCCCTTTTTACATTTTTTATTTATTATTTATTTTATATGTGCGTGTGGCCTGAATGTATGTAAGTGCAACCATGGCATGCAAGGGCATCTGATTCCCTGGAACTGGAGATACAAATAGTTGTTAGCTGCCATGTCAGTGCTGGGATTCGAACCCAGGTCCTCTGCAAGAGCAGCCAGTGCTCTTAACTGCCAAGCCTTCTCTCCAGCCCATAACTAGCTCCCTTTTGTCTCAGCTTCTCCTTCAGACCCTGACCCCAGATTTGGGGTGGGTGAGAAGTCACCTTTACCCCACAAAGGTCTTGGAGATACTTCGGGAAGGAAAGTGCCCCAGAAGAGAGCAGGACTTCACAACCACACTGAACTCTAGAAGCTCGAAGTCTCTCAGAAGTCCACCTAGCTGGGAAGGAGGTTAGTCAGTGTGATACTTTGGCAGATGCACATTTTCAGTAGCATGCACTGTACACTAGCACTTAGTGGAATGATGCTCCAACTCCAAAGCAATCAAGCAAGCAAGACTCCTTAAACAGTCTGGTCACTGAAATGATTTGCCTGCATCCTCTCCTCTGAGAACAGCTGTGAGTCTCGTCTCTCAGCTCAATTAGAGTATCTATAAGCCAGGACCTTATATATGGGTGCGCTCTGGGGCAGGAGAGGGTGAAGGGCAATGAAGCACCACCTGACAACCTGAATGGGTAGATATGTCCTCTGGGATCCAGACAGCCATCTCGTGAATTTGGGAACAAGAACAACAAGAAAATAGACAACTGGCAAGGCCCTTCATAACAGTGGTGTACAGATGCTGAGGGCTGGACCACACAACTGTCCAGTGAGATCTCAAGAGAACTTGCTCCAATGCAACTTGCAATTTCTTTCGCACAGAGAGGGAAATAAGTAACCAGGCACTTGACCTAAGTAAGAGCTGCTGCACTTCCATGCAGATGGGTCAGCTCCCACGTACTCTGGCCTGACCATACCCGTAGTGATCCAGGGACTCTGAGGCCCACAGTGTCTGTCACACCCATGGGCATCTAAGGAGGGAACCAGGAACACCCAGAGGAGCTTACCACACAGCAGCCTGTGCCTACATCCTGGAACAATGTTTGTTTTGGGCTTTGGTGTCTCTCTTCTGATCAAGTTGGGTTTGTTGTTAAACAGGTCCTGGGTTGGGATTATTTGTCCTTTCATTGTTTGAATTGCTGCTTAACTGTTTCCTGAACAGAGTCCTGAACTTCAGAGCTCTGACTCTGGCAACATAAAGTTAGAGCAAAAAGTGCAAACATCATGGGCACGGGAGGGACCCAAAAATCATGAACCATGAAAGAGCTCAGGGTCTGGGAGACAGCTCAGTGGGTGAAGTACTTTCCACACAAGTGTTGGGGCCCAAGTTCAATCCCCAAAACCCATGTAAAGCTAGGCACAGTAACACATGTCTTAAAGCCCGACAGAACATCCAGAGGTAAGTCAGGCAAGCACAAGGAGTAATTTAGCAACCTGAGATTGTACTTGGCTGGGTAATGCACACCCCCTTTTCAGAATGCTCCTGAAAGCCTAACCCTTTACCCACCTGTGCTGTGCACACACATTCCTCTCCTAATAACGTACTTAACAGTCTTATGCCCCTACCTGCTCTGAACAATGGGCTAAGTTTCTTTTCCCATTAGTGACTCTCAAACTTGGACGGTTTCTATTCAAATGTATTCCCAATACATCCTGCTGGGGAATAGCCCAGCCTGAACTGGTTGGGGGCACATGCACAGCAAGGCAAAATTTTGCTCTCAAGTGAACTTTTAGGGGAATCCCCATTTACCATCCTATGCCTATACATAACTGGGCAAGCATATGATTAAAACTGAATCCATGGGGCTGGAGAGATGGCCTAGCTGTTAAGAGTGCCAACTGCTCTTACAGAGGACCCAGGTTCGATCCCAGCACCCACATGGCGGCGGAGAACTGTCTGAAGCTCCAATTCCAGGAGAACCCGACACCTTCTTCTGATCTCCGCGGCATTGCACACACGGGTGCACAAACCTGCATGCAGACAGTACATTCATACACATACAGAAATAAATAAAAAAAATAAAATTAAGGGACTGGAGAGATGGCCTAGCGGTTAAGAGCGCCAACCGCTCTTACAGAGGACCCGGGTTCGATCCCCAGCACCCACATGGCGGCCGAGAGCTGTCTGAAACTCCAATTCCAGGAGAACTCCAGTTCCAGGGGAATCTGAGACCCTCTTCTCACCTCCGCAGCATTGCACGACACGGGTGCACAGACTTGCATGCAGACAGTACATTCATACACATACGGAAATAAATAAAATTAATTTAAAAAAATAAAAAATTAAATTAAAAAAAAACTGGATTCATTATGGGAAGAGGTACAAGCAATAGGAAAATTGAATATATGTTCAATATAGAGAGAGAAATAGCCTTACTATTCTCCTTAATAACCAAACTGCTTTTCTCTTGAACCCCATAAAAGGAAGTCCTAAACACTAACCAGAGTGCCTTCCTGCCCTCACTGACACTGCCAATGACAGTCTTGACTGTATCCCTTTCTGTACTGTCACTTCACTTTGCATAGTTACTTTGCTACTTTCGCAAACCTGTGGGAGCCTTTATTTCAGTGCTTTCTTTTTTTTTTTTTTTTATAGATTTTTAATCTAATTTTATTTATTTTGTACTGTGTTTGAGTGGTGCTGTCATTGCTCTGTGAGGGTTTGTGGACCTGTTTTGTGCAATGCCGCGGAGGTCAGAAGAGGGTGTCGGATTCCCCTGGAACTGGAGTTCTCCTGGAGTTGGAGTTTCAGACGGTTCTCAGCCGCCATGTGGGTGCTGGGGATCGAACCCGGGTCCTCTGTAAGAGCGGTCAGCGCTCTCAACCGCTAGGCCATCTCTCCAGCCCTATTTCAGTGCTTTCTATAAGAGACCTAGAACCAGAAGCTTGTGGGCCTGCTAGCCTGGCATATGCAATAGCAAGCAACAGAAGAGAGACCCTATCTCAAGGTAGAAGGCAAGAACTGACACCCAAGGTTGTCCTCTTACCTCCATGTGCTGGATAGCTTTAGTGTCAACTTGACACACCTGGGTTGAGGGAGCCTCAATTGGAGAATTGGTTCCATTGGATTGGCCTGTGGCCACATCTGTGGAGGATTGTCTTGATGGTCGAGCAGTGAGGGAGGGCCCAGCCCATAATGAGTGGTGCCACCCTGGGCAGGTTGTTGTGTACAGTATAGGAGGGCAGGCTGAGCATGGGCCAGGGGAGCAAGCCAGTGAACAGCATTCCTCCATGGCCTGTGCTTCAGCTCCTACCTCCAGATTCCTGCCCTGAGTTCCTGCCTTGTGTTCCCTGAGTGATGAACTACAACCCAGGAGATGTGAGCTGAATAAACCCTTTCCTCCCCAAGTTGGTGTTGGTCAGAGTGTTTTGTCACAGCAATGGAAGATAAACCAGAACACTCCACTTGTATGCTGAGGTGTATACACACACACACATACACACACACACACACACACACACACACACACCAGAAACAAAAATGAAAAGTTGAGGAGGAAGTGTGAAGCCTTGCAGACAGAGCAGTAGAGGTTACCCACCATCACTGCCCCTCCTAGCCTGAGCCCCGCCACACTCGGAGCAGGACAGATTGACAGAAGCCAATAATAGCAAAGAACATAGAAAGTGAACAGGGAAGAAAAAGGTTGTTAGGAGCAGCAAGACTGGGTTCTAGAGCTTTCTCTGAGTTATCCCAGATTGGGGCCTGCAGGAAGATGGTCACCATTACAATGTACCTGACTGTTTGACCCAATGTGTCTACAGCTTCCAAACAGTCTTAATTCCCCAAGCTCTTCAGATGGAGAGAGTCCCTGTTATAATATCTGCTTGACAGGCTCTAGAGATACAAAGGAAAGAGCCTCTGGCCATGTCTGGGAGGGGTTTTAGACTGGGGTGAAGTGGGAGTCTCATCCTACATGTGGGTAGCCCTATTCCATGGGTTGAGGTCCCAGACTGAAGACAAGGAGAAAAACTGAGCACCAGCATTTGTCTCTGCTTCCCTTAAATTGTGAACTAAAACAAACCCTACTCCCTTAGGTTTTGTTAGAAATTGTCACCGATGCTAATATTCACCATGCATGTTCACAGCACGGCAGGCCTGGGTTCAGCAAGGTCTTTGCTTTATCATGGTGAGAACACACCATTCTCACTGACAATCTTGGGTCTAAGTTCAGGCCCTTGTCCATACAGGTTCTTCACAGTCTCTTCAAAGAACTAGAAATTGCTCATACTGGGGTGATTATACCTCTGATTCTGTTTTAGAAATAATATTTTAATGATTCTTTTGAGAATTTCATACAATGTATTTTGATGGTATTCAGACCAAGCACAAGTCTGATTCTCTGTTTAAAAAAAAAAAAGTCATAAGCCTGGAGAGATGCTCAGTGGTTAAGTGTATGTTCTGACTCTTTCAGAGGACTCAAGTTCAGTTCCCAGCACCCAAGTGCCTATAACTCTAGCTCCAAGGGGATCTGATGCCTTTAGCCTCTGCTGCTGGCTCAACTTCATGCACATACTCACACACAGATACACATACACATACACACACACACACACACACACACACACACATACACACACACACACACACACCACATACACACAGACTCACAGTGAATGTATCAGTGGGAATCTTGTTCCTAGAGCTGGAGAAAGATCCCCTGAAACAAGGAACCAGGAGCATGTGCCATTCCGCCTACATTCAGCACCTCCCATGTGATCTTGGCCAGCGTGGGATGAGAAGCAGCAACCCAGTTTAAGAGATGAGACAGGAGTCTCTGAAAGTTTGCACCTTTCGCAGCTAATAAGAGGCTAAACTCAGGTCTGCTCTCACCCAATGAAGGCATCTCATAGGCCATGGAGACTGGAGTCCTGTAAAGGGCCACAGGCTCGAACACAGGCCTGGTGGTCCACACTTGTAACCCCAGCACTCAGTGGCAAAGACAAGAGGATCCAAATGCAAACCCAAACTGTGCTATATAGCAGGAGCCTGTCTCAAAACAACAGAAGACGCTGCTCCAACTCAAAGATGGAAAAATGTGAAAATCTACAAGAATAATCACCACACTATAATGAAATTCATCAGGACATTTCACAGAATTGGGCCTGTTCATAATGACACTCAAACTCCCTAATAACCAAGGCTTCTATCAAGTCGGTCTGAAAATGTCAGTGGAAAAACTAAAGCACTCTTCTTCACCTTGGTGCATTAGATATTTGGGTGGCCAAATGATTTTTGTTTGTTTTGTTTCTTGACGCAGGGTCTTATTATATGGCCCCAGCTGACAGGGTCTCACATAGTGCTGGCTGGCCTGGAGCTTGCTATGTAGACCATCCCAGGTTGGCCTCAGTACAGTGTTCTGTCTGCCTCTACCTCCCTTCCAAATACTGGGATTAAAGATGTGCACCACCACACCCAGCTAGCACAAAAGGCTTTTGAAGAAAAATTTTTTGCAATAAAAGTCCAGATGACTAATGTATAAGAATGATGGACCACCAGGCATGATGGCACACAGCTTTAATCCCCACTCAGGAGGCAGAGCCAAGGGGATCTCTGTGAGTTCAAGGCCAGCCTGGTCTACAAAGAGAGTTCTAGGCCAGCTGGGGCTACAGGGAGACTCTGTCTCTAAAACAAAAAACAACAAAAAAAGGAATGATGGATCCAGAAAAATCACCATTTTATAACTCCTAGTATGAAGAAGCTGCAGCCAGGCGTGGTGGTGCACACCTTTAATCCCAGCACTTGGGAGGCAGAGGCAGGTGGATCTCTGTGAGTTCAAGGCCAGCCTGGTCTACATAGTGAGTTCCAGGCCAGCTGAGACTAAAGGGAGACCCTGTCTCAAAAAGACAAAAAAAAGGTGCAGATAATAGTCATTAAAACTGTTGATCACCAAGAAAACAAAAGACAACAGATGCTGGAGAGATTGTGGGGAAAGGGGAACACTCATCCACTGCTAGTGGGAATGTAAGCTTATGCAACCATTATGGAAAGCAATGTGGAGAACCCTTAAAAGACTTGGAATGAGTCTACCACCTGACCCAGTCATACCACTCCTGGGTATATACCCCAAAGACTCATCCTGCCACAAAGATACATGCACATCCATGTTTATTGCAGCTCTCTTCACAATAGCGAAGAGCTGGAACCAACCCAAATGCCCCTCAACAGATGAGTGGATGACAAAAATGTGGTACATCTATACAATGAAGTACTATTCGGCGGTAAAGAAAGATGACATCATGAACTTTGCATGGATGGAGCTCGAAGCCATTATGCTGAGTGAAGTAACATGGTCCCAAAAAGACAAACGGAGAATGGTTTCCCTCATTTGTGAATACTAATGCCAAATCTCCTCAGATGAAAGGCAAGCTGAATGACATTATGGTTATATTTCTGTTTATCTGAAAGCAACTATGTTGTTATAATGTGAATCTCTCAACTGGCTTCAGAATCCACCCACCAATTATTTTCAGACTCTGTAAGGGGTGAAGAGTATGAATCCATATTTTAGAGTAATATAAAATTAATGGAGGAAAATGTGAATTCCTAAGCATAAAAAAAGATTGAGAGAAAGATGCAGGACAGTTATAGCAGAATGCATGATCTGGGGTGGGGTGGGGTGGGGGAAGGGAAAGGGGAATATGCCTGAACTGAATTGAAAAATGATGTCTGAAATACACAAAACATCAATAAAAAAATTAAATTAAAAAAACTGTTGATCACTCAGGCACTCATGGGTGTGAGCAAATATTGTAGTAGCATACCTGTAAATAGGTAGTTATAGATGTCCTGGGATGCCCCC
This sequence comes from Rhizomys pruinosus, assembly GCA_009823505.1. Taxonomy (NCBI): domain Eukaryota; kingdom Metazoa; phylum Chordata; class Mammalia; order Rodentia; family Spalacidae; genus Rhizomys; species Rhizomys pruinosus. Next base: position 1,277,714 of record VZQC01014015.1, on the reverse strand, counting down.
AACACAGCAGGAAGTACACCCTGCCCAGCTGCCTCCGTGTTCTTGGGGAAAACAAAACACAAGTCTTATACAAGCTTCTATCCAACTATTAGAGAAATAGGAGATAAACAAATGTGAATTAAAATGTATGGTGAGTATTAAAATGCCACAAGTCACCCAGTCTTTAACAGATCCATGTGGGAGAGAGGGAAGAACCAGTTGCATATTGAGAGTGTGTTAACATATGAATTAATTACTTTGAATCCAGATTCAAGCAAACCAATGGTGAAAATGCATTTTGGGACAGAGAAACTTTAATAAACTGAGAATTAAATGGTAATAAGAGCTGCATCATCTTATACAGGTAGGCATCCAACAAGGTTTAGAAAGGAGAACACCATCTGTATATAGGTATGCCTCAATGTTTAGAAAGGAGAATACCATCTGTATACAGGTAGGTATGCTACAATGTTTAGAAAGGAGAACACTATCTGTATACAGGTATGCTACAATGTTAGAAAGGAGAAAACCATCTGTATACAGGTATCCTACAATGTTTAGAAAGGAGAACAAGAAAGGGCAATTGTTTTTTTAAAAGTCATAGTAAGGGCTGGAGAGATGGCTCAGGGGTTAAGAGCACTGACTGTTCTTGCAGAGGACCCAGGTTTGATTCCCAGCACCGACAAGGTGGTTAAGTACCGTCTTTTGTGCTGGGTGTGGTGGCGCACTACTTTAATCCCAACACTCAGGAGGTAGAGACAGGCTGATCTCTGTGAGTTCAAGGCCAACCTGGTCTACAGAGTGAGCTCCAGGCCAACTAGGACTAAAGGGAGACCCTGTCTCCACTTTGTGTAAGTTCTTTCACTCTTAATACAAAGTAAGTCCCTATATGGGTAGTATGCACATGTAATTTCATGAGATACTATTACCTTATAGGGAAATCTAAATTTTTTTAAATTTTTTTATTTATTTCTGTATGTGTATGAATGTACTGTCTGCATGCAAGTTTGTGCACCCGTGTCGTGCAATGCCGCAGAGGTCAGAAGAGGGTCTCGGATTCCCCTGGAACTGGAGTTCTCCTGGAATTGGAGTTTCAGACGGTTCTTGGCCGCCATGTGGGTGCTGGGGATCGAAATTGGGTCCTCTGTAAGAGCGGTCGGCACTCTTAACTGCTAGGCCATCTCTCCAGCCCCGGAAATCTGAATTTTTAAACCAAGTTTTTCTTTATTCAAAAAAGTTTTTTAGCTTTTAAAAATTTATTTATACATATTTTTTCTCCATTTAACTCAGATGCATTACCGTTTTTATCAGAGCCTTTAAACCAATGTTGTTTAATATGCACATATTTATTTTACTAAGTCCTAAAACACCATGTAACCTGTAGACAGAGTCTGGGCAAAACTGGATACTTGTTGAACTCACGTCAATTAAATAAGCATTAATCGAATATACACTCGTGTCCCTCTCCCGCCCCTCCCACCCTTCCCGATTCACTATTTCAGTCAGTTTTCTGATGCAGTCTTTCTGTTGTTGTTCTTTTAATATGCATCCCTCTCCATAAGAAATATTTATAACTGGGTTATTGGCACTAGCATCCACATATGAGGGACACCATTTTTCATTTGTTTTTCTGGGACTGTGTTACTTCACTTAACATAATGTCTTCCAGCTCCATCCATTTACTTGCAAAGTTCATGATGTTGTCCCTCTTTACCGCTGCATAGAACTCCATTGTATACATGTACCACATTTTCTCTATCCACTCGTCAGTTGAGGGGCACCTGGGCTGGTTCCAGCTTTTTGCTATTGTGAACAGAGCTGCAATAAACATAGCTGTG
>VZQC01014015.1:1233786-1273384 GCA_009823505.1 Rhizomys pruinosus | reverse complement strand
TGTAACCACCTGGGGGGGGGGGAGGAGAACTTTTACTATTAAATGTGTTTATAGGTAGCATGACCAGGTCATACTTTGTACAAATCCAGATGCTTTTGAGAATAAAAAGGGAGACACTATTAAGAAGTTTGTTTTTGTAACAGATGGGCTAGTACAGAGTTCCACGACTGGTCAGAATGCAGAGAATGGGTGAGCATGGGGGTGCCCAGCCCCAACCGACATCTACAATATAATCCCTGCACCTGAGGTTCAGGGAACATTGTGGATCGGGGGTGGAAAGAGTGTACGTGGCAGAGCTGCTTAACAGTGTCTTCTAGCATGAAGGAGAAGTTGCACTCAGGAAATCATAACACTCTGGTGTCCTAAATGAGGCATGCATAGTGACAGTAACTGACACGCAAATGTGGATGGGAGAAACTTCCCAGTTTCCAGGTGAAGAAGCATCAATAGCAACTCAGAGAGGGAGAATCACGTTCCTCCAGAATGACCTGCCAGATAGGTTCTCAGATCCTGGATGATCATCCCTAAGCATATGAGCACCACAGATAGACTCAGTCAGTTGTGTGGATAAAGATATGCATACAGATGCGCTACTAATAACGAGAGCTTATGAATTTGGGAAGGAGTGGGAGATAGATGGAAAAGCTGGGAGAAGGAAGGGGCAGAGATGATGCAAAATTAGTTCTCACGTACGAAATCCTCAAAAATAAAAAAAAAATTAAAAGTTGAAAGGATTAACATTGGAGAAACAGTGTGAACTTGAACTGTGTTTGGAAGGTTAGGACACACAGTTGCTCTAGTCAGAGGCTGTGCTGGTGAAAAGCAGATGAGACAGAGGTGTCTGGAACTAGTGTTACTGAGCTGGCTTTACTATTGATAGATCCACCGACTCTGAACAGACTACTTTGCTCCCTGAGATTCAAACTGTTCCTCTTAAAACAGAATAATGGTTGTTCCTCTCAATGATACAGTAAAAACATGTGAAAGAGGCACATTAGCCATAAAAGCTAGGATTCCTGCATTTACTGCTATAGCACTTACTGCTGACCTTGGGATATTTTACGGCTGTCGTTCCTTTGTGAGGTGAAGTTGAGGTTCTACATATGTGCTTCTTATTTTTTTTTTAAATTTTTATTTATTTCCGTATGTGTATGAATGTATTGTCTGCATGCAAGTCTGTGCACCCATGACGTGCAATGCCGCGGAGGTCAGAAGAGGGCGTCGGACTCCCCTGGAACTGGAGTTCTCCTGGAATTGGAGTTTCAGACGGCTCTCAGCCGCCATGTGGGTGCTGGGGATCGAACCCGGGTCCTCTGCAAGAGTGGTCGGCGCTCTCAACCGCTAGGCCATCTCTCCAGCCCCTTTTTTTTTCATTTTTTAACAATAAGTAATAATTTATGAGTACAAGCATCCTTCATGTAAAACCAATTTGCAAGCAGTTGTGCCCAAACCCACACAACCCAAGGGTCCCACCATCCAGCTGGAGGGGGCTTGGATGTTCAATCAAGTTGATCTATTTAAAGATATTTTATTATCATTGCTTTTATTTATTTATTTATTTGTTTATTTATTTATTTATTTTTGGTGTTTTCGAGACAGGGTCTCCCTGTAGCACCAGCTGGCCTGGAACTCACTCTGTAGACCAGGCTGGCCTTGAACTCCCAGAGATCCTCCTGCCTCTGCCTCCCAAGTGCTAGGATTAAAGGCATGCGCCACCACACCTGGCATCAGTGCTTTCTTTAAGAAGTAACTTTATTACATTGAAAATTTTTGTGTAAGTTGGAGAATTTGGAAAAGGAGTGAATGGCAAACTCACATTACAGGACAAATTCCACATTATTGTTGAAGCGTGCTAGTACAGTTTTGTCAGTAACTATTCAAAATTAGAGTAGACATATTTAGTTTGGGGATTATATCAGTTTAGTTATTACAGTACTTTCTATTTCTTTTTCTTTATTTTTTTTTTCTTTGAGCCTTCCCAGGCTATACAACTTTTCTCTCTAGAAGTTCAAGTAGGGCATAGGTGAATATAGGAAGCTTTCTTTTTATGCCGAACAGGGACCACGCAGACCTGCTAAGGGGAATGGGTACAGAGTGCCCGCTTTGTGGACACTGTGAGGAGCTAACCCCCCGCACAGAGGCCAGTTGGCTACTTCCCATAGCGTGGCCTGGATGATGCTTTCAACTCAGGACCTTAGCTTGGACCCATGAGACCCGTGTCCCACTCTTGGCTGTGGCTTCTCACCTGCCAAGAGCCTGGGCAGGAATTTCAGGCTGATGGCTGATCGACTCCCTTCAGCCAATACCCACTCACAACACCAGCTACCCAGATTGGTGATCCCCAAAGGAATTTCTTTCCAACTCACTGGCCACCTGAAGGAAATGCAGGCCTACCTTAGCCTGTATGCGCGCAATAATTAATAAAAATAACGGCCAGGAATTCTGTGATGATGTGCTATGAAATTCAAATTTATTCCTTTCTACAGCCTGCTTTTATAAACTAAATGATATCAGTTCCCAGGACCAATCATAAGTCCCCCAACTCCGCACCACTGCACACCGCTGCCCCACCCAGCATCACGCACCTAGGCCATGCTGCTTGCTCCTCCTTGGGGTGGGGCCAGACCCTCAGCCACGCAGTGCCCTGAGGTATGCTAGTTGGAAAGCTAGCCCACAATTCAAGCTGGATTTCCCTACAGGTGAAGACATACTGGGGCCATAGAAGAATAGTGGAAAAATAATGGAAAACCTCTTGGTGCATATTAATAGGAGAGGTCCAACACCAAGGCCTCAACACCCAGGTCCATGTGTAGAGAGCTACATCTGGGCTTCAGTCCATTCCAGAGAATCAGTTCTCCCAAAACTAGAATCTGCAAATAACACAGGCTTCACCCTTGTCTCCCGCATAAGATGCAAAGCCCCTGCTATGCATAAAATGGAGCCATAGAGAAGGGGGCTGTGAGGAATGGAGTCACTCAGAGAAGACTGAAATTGCTGCCCAACATCAGGAAGTCCTCCATGCTCTACTGTGCTCGACCATCAGCTACAGCCAGAGGACTGTGGAGTTGTGGCTCATGGTAGGGATCCAAATCTTCAGGCTCATGTGAGGGGACCACAGCTCCAGGTTCATTGGAGGGGACCTCATTTGTGGATGCTAGCACCAAGTACCTAGTTGTAAGGCAAACTGAGCAACATTAATATTATATTCCTTGTGATCTAAAAGCAACTGTGGTCTTATATTGTGAATCCCTAAACAGGTTCTCAAATTAACCTACCATTTATTTTCAGACTTTGGGATTTTGGCATATGGGTACAGAGTATGTATGCATATTTTAGAGTAATATAAAATCAAAATGGAAAAGTGCGAATCCTGAAATTAGAATTTTAGAATTTTAATTAATTTAAAACAGCATAGTTTTTAAAATATATTTTGTTATTAAACTTTTTCATACATCATACATTGTTTCCTCAATCCAATTTAGACTCATTTCCCTTTCCATGCCCCCCACCCTACCCAAGCTCATGCATTCTGTCATACATCCATACATGTCTTGCATGTTTTTCTGAGTCTTTCCAGAGTTTTTCCAAAACAGGGGATTATTGTTTTGGGGAGAACTTCACTGTTTCAGTCGGGTTTTTTTTTTTTGTCCTAGTTCTTTTGTTGTTGTTCCCTCCAACTTGTATTGCATATATATATATATATATATATATATATATACACATATATATATGTATATATATATGTATATATATATATGTCACAGCTATACTAAAACTATGTCATCTGAAAACAAACTATATTATTTACAAATCATATTTCAGGATTCACATTTTTCCATTTTGATTTTATATTACTCTAAAGTATGCATACATACCCTTCACCCATATACCAAAATTCCAAAGTCTGAAAATAAATGGTAGGTTAATTTGAGAACCTGTTTAGGGATTCACAATATAAGAACACAGTTGCTTTTAGATCACAAGGAATATAACATTAATGTTGCTCAGTTTGCCTTACAACTAGGTCCTTGGTGCCAGCATCCACAAATGAGGGATATCATTCATTGTTTGTTTTTCTAGGACTGTGTTACTTCACTTAATATCCTCTAGTTCCATCCATTTACCTGCAAACTTCATGATGTCATCTTTCTTTACTGCTGCATAGAACTCCATTGTGTAGATGTGCCACATTTTCTCTATCCACTCATCCATTGAGGGGAACTTGAGTTGGTTCCAGCTCCTTGCTATTGTGAAGAGAGCTGCAATAAACATGGCTGTGTATGTATCTCTGTGGTAGGATGAGTCTTGTGGGTACATACCCAGGAGTAGTATGGCTGGGTCGGGTGGTAGGCACATTTTGAGCCTTTTAAGGGCTCTCCACACTGCTTTCCACAGTGTGCCAAGTGCTTTACCTCCTGAGCCATCTTGTTTACCCAGAAAATTTCCCAAGACTGGGTCTCACAGTACAACCAGGCTGGCCCTGGTCCTCCTACTTTAGCTTCCCAAGTGCTGAGCTTAAAAGTATGTGCTGCCCAATTTTAGCCACCCATATTTGATAAAAGGGCAAAAAAAAAAAACTCAATGGAGGAAAGATAGCATCTTCAGCAAATGGTGCTGGCAAAATTGGATCACCATTTGTAGAAGAACAAAATTAAATCCCTACCTCTCACCCTGTACAAAAATAAACTCCAAATGGATCAAAGATCTCAACATGAAGCTTGAAACCCTGAAGGCAATAGAAGAAAAAGTTGGCAACAACCTACAGGGCATTGGCGTAGGAAAAGACTTTCTAAATCAGACAGCAGCTGCACAGGGAATAAGGTCAACAGTCGACAAATTGGACCTCATCAAACTCAAAAGCTTCTGTACATCGAAAGAAACAATCAAGGAAGTGAAGAGAAAACCCACAGAGTGGGAGGAAATCTTTACCAGTGACACATATGACAGAGCATTAACATCAAGAATATATAAACTACTCAAAAAATGAAGAAAACAAATGACCTACTCAATAGATGGAGTAAAGAGCCGAACAGAGACTTCACCAGTGAGGAATTAAAGATGACTAAGAAAGATCTTAAAAAGTGTTCAACATCATTAATAATTAAGGAAATGCAAATTAATGCCACTCTCAGATACCATCTCACTCCATACAACTAGCTAAGATCAAGAAAACAAAAGACAACAGATGCTGGAGATGTTGTGAGGAAAGAGGAACACTCATCCACTGATGGTGGGAATGTAAACTCATACAACCACTATGGAAAGCAGTGTGGAGAACCCTTGGAAGACTCAAAATGAGCTTGCCACCTGACCCAGTCATACCACTCCTGGGTATATACCCACAAGACTCATCTTACCACAGAGATACATCCACAGCCATATTTATTGCAGCTCTCTTCACAATAGAGAAGAGCTGGAACTAACCCAAATGCCCCTCAACAGAAGTAGATGACGAAAATGTGGTACATCTACACAATGGAGTACTACTTAGTGGTAAAGAAAGATGACATTATGAACTTTGCCGGTAAATGGATGGAGCTCGAAGCCATTATGCTAAGTGAAGTAACACAGTCCCAGAAAAACAAATGGTGAATGGTCTCCCTCATTTGTGGATGCTAACACCAAATCCCCCCAGATGAAAGGCAAGCTGAACATTATTCTTATATTTCTGTTTGTCTGGAAGCAACTATGTTGTTATCATGTAAATCTCCCAAGGGGCTCTAGATTCCACTCTCCACTTATTTTCAGACTCTGTAATTACTGTACATGGGTGGAGAGTATGTATCCATCCATATTTTAGAGTAATATAAAATTAATGGAGGGAAATGTGAATTTCTAAGCATTAAAAAAAGACCGAGAGAAAGATGCAGGACAGTTATGGCAGAATGCATGATCTGGGGTGGAGGGAAGGGAAAAAGGAATATGCCTAAACTGAATTGAAAAATGATGTCTGAAAAACACAAAACATCAATAAAAGCATATGCAAAAAAAAAAAAAAAAAGAATCAGAAAAAAAGTATGTGCTGCCAGGGCTGGAGAGATGGCTTATCAGTTAAAAGCACTGGCTGCTCTTACAGAGGACCCAGTGATGGCTAACAACCATCCGTAACTCCAGTTCTAGGGGATCTGACGTATCTTTTTACCTCTGTGGGGATTGGACAACATGGGTGCACTTACATACACACATTCAGGCAATATAAGGCAATATATTCATACACATAAAATAACACATTTTTTAAAAAAATAACACATTTTATTTTTTTGTTTTGTTTTGTTTTGTTTGAGACAGAGTCTCCCTGTAGCTCTGGCTGTCCTGGAACTCGCTTTGTAGACCAGGCTGGCCTTGAACTCACAAAGATCCACCTGCTTCTGCCTCCCAAGTGCTAGGATTGAAGGCATGTGCCACCACGCCTGGCAAAAAAATAACACATTTAAATTTTTTTTTTTTTGGTCTTTTCGAGACAGAGTCTCCCTGTAGCACCAGCTGTCCTGGAACTCACTCTGTAGACCAGGCTGGCCTTGAACTCACAAAGATCCGCCTGCCTCTGCCTCCCAAGTGCTAGGATTAAAGGTATGCACCACCACGCGCGGCTTCTCTGTCACTATTTTACAGGTGATACTGAACCCTATGCAACTTCTACTATATGTCCATTCCAACCTAAACAGATCCACATGGATTAACCTGATATTGAAGATAAAGGGGAAAAAGCAGTACACTAAGCCGACAAGTACAACCTCAAGCACTGTCAATCAATCATGAAATAGAATAGCAAAGACACAAAGCAGAGGCAGGACTGGGGCCAAGCAACATACTCAGGTTCCCAAGAGTGTAGAGGAACAACAAGTTTACCTGGCCAGTCTTCCCTGGCCCTCGGGCTTCATCAGTTAAGGATGCAGCATCAGGTGCAGGTCTGTGCTCTGAAGCAGGCTGCCTACATAGTAGCCACATATGTCAGCTGTGAACTACTAACGTGCACAGCAACCAGATGCCCATGTGATAACAGCACTGCCGCCAAGAGTGTGTGCCATGCAGCCCATTCAGTGGAAGTTTAGAAAACATGAGCTGATCTACATGATGATGTAGGGGTAGGGACTTAAAGATTTGAGGAGGGGGGAAATGTCTTATGCTGGTTGGCTGTCACTATAATGAAACCTGAGATAATCAACTTGTAAGGAGAGGTTATTTTGTCCACGGTTGGGCGGCCCTTGCCACTCTGGGCCAATGGTGAGGCAGCACACTGTGGTGGGATGCACAGCAGAACAAACCAGTCAGCTTTTACCAATCCAGGAAGCAAAAAGAGGAGGAGGAACTAGCCGAGTCCCACAGTCTTCTTTAAGGGCATGTCCCCAGCAACCTACAATTCCATACTTCTTAGGTTCCTCCCAGTGGTTCCACCAGGGAACTAAACCTTCAAAATATGGAAACTCAAGGGACATTCAAGGTCCCTGTCTATATTGTGGCAATGGTGTGCAAGCAGATGCATGTCTCAAAATTTACTAAGGGGAGATGGCTCATTAGTTGGTCCAGAGGACTGAAGTTTGGTTCCTAGCACTATCAAGCAGTTCCCAACCACCTGTAACTCCAGCTCCAGGAGATCTTCTACCAGCTTCTTCTGGCCTCTGCTGGCACACACACACATGTGGCGTGTACACATACAGACACACATAAATAAAAACTTAAGTTTAAAAAATACCTTCTCAAACAGCTGCTTATGATGGCACCAATGACCCAGCCAGGTGAGAGGACCTGTGAGTTAATTAGCTGATAAGTGGCCAGCTGGCCCCCTCCAGTGCAGCCCCATACCAAGACTGGCAGTGTGAACATCAGGTGGTGGCCACAGTGAGATCTGCCTCCTCTGGCTGTGGTGGCCACCACCTTTGTCCTGTAGCTGTGGCTGCCACCATTAATCCTGCCATTCTTCTTTGGGTATGATATTATGCTTAACTTACTGGCTTAGTGAAGCAGATGACAGTTTCCAAGCCTCTACTCGGCCCTCTGGGCTGGCTTGACTTCACAGTGAACCTGAGTGCCATTAAGTTTGCTGCTTAGCACTCAAGGAGATCTTGCTCAAATCTCCTCAACATTTGGGTATTCACTCCCCCTGCTCAGAGATCTCTGGGGTGATGTGTGTACATTTTCGCTCTGAAGGGAACCTGGTCACTAATGTGTTGCAGATTAGGAATCTGAGGAAAAGACTGTGATATCCTTAGGAGCTACTCCCAAATCCTTTGACCATCTACCCTTGAATTTTTTTATGACTTGACTGACCAGGCCCTGACTACCCATCTATAACTGTGAGGGCTTTCTGGCTGCCCCTCCACTCTGGCCATCATCAGATCACTGAATTCAAATGATGGTAACAGCTATAGTTTCTATACAGTCCTATAGTTTCTAAACAGTCCTATAGTTTCAAGGTTTTTAGTTCGTACTCGTCAGAGCTTAGTTTATAAGACCTTCCACAGATGGCTTGGCCCTGACCTCCCAGTGTGGCTTTGTAAACAAGTAAGCTGGATGGAGTGTTCAGTCATCTCCTGACATCCTGCACAGGGCAGCACATCTCATATCTAAGAACTTGGGGGTGGGGGATGCGTCTTTAGGAACAGTCTTTGCAAACTAGGCATGGAGCCTTGTACCTCTAATCTCAGCAACTGGGAGGCAGAGGTAGAAGGATCACGATGATATTGACCAGCACTGCTGTAGACAATACTGTCGGCAGTTACCAGGGCACAGAGGAACCAGGGAAGAAGGGAGGTAACACAGAACTAGAGACAAAATTGTAGCACAGCCAGGGGCATATCCTGCTTTCAGGGACAGAAAGAGCCTATGTTTCCCAGCTTTAGAGCCTGCTTAACAGTTCACATCTCCTCCTCTGGCAATGTATACCTGCTCTACTGTGTCTTATCATGATATAACATGTAGTTCTTACTCAAAAGCTGAAGAAACAGCTTTCCAGCAACCAAGGCTGAATATATGCACAGGCTACACGAAGGTGGCCATTCGCCAGGTGCTCTTGCAGCACAGGACCAAGGAACTTTACGGAGCCTCCAAATAGTAAGTCAGCGCATTGTTTAGACTCTACAACCATCCTTCTGCCCCCTCCCACTAGTCCACCTGCCCATAGACACCTCCAACTCACTACGGAAAACTCATTCTTAGCAGCACCCTCGAACGTCCACTCTATTGCCCCTCCCAGCTGTCTCCCTCTACCTGAAAGCTCCCTCTACTATGGCCCTGTCCACACTACACACAAATGCACAAATATACTCTAATGCATACATGTACTCCCTATTTGAACTGAGATATGGCCAATAGCTAGTTGTCAGAAAGATAGTAGTGAAGCAGCCTTGCCACAGCCTCAAGTTAGGAGCTGAGAAGTTCTGAATGTGTCAGCTTCTCAGTTCCCCTGAGCTGTGAAAGATGCCTGTCATTTTTCTGGTTCAAGTTCAGGAAACAAAGGCTGGGTGCTGAGCCCATGTTCTAATCTCACAGGTTCCAAGTTGCACCTGAGGTAATCCCTCCTCTCACAATAAGAAACAATCCAGTACCAACTCAACCCTACAGCAGCACCCTTGGCTTTTCATCACATGAAGACATCATCATTGCTTCTTCACAAAGCAAATAAAGTAGATCCAGGAAGGCTTTAGGATATTGATGGCCTGTTGACAAGAAACTGTTGAATGCAAGTCAGAGATTCTTTATCCAATATATGCAGCATATTTTCAGTGAAAATACAAAGTATTCTGGTCATATTCCACTCTCCCCCAACTCTTCCCAGATCCATACCCACCTCCCTACCCACCTGACTTAATTTGTTTTTGTTTTTTTTCCTTTCTCATGGAGTTCAATTTGTATTTCCCAAATACTCTTGATTGTGGAAACTGTTTTGGAGCATGGTTGATCTACCAGGAGTTATACCCTTAAAGAAAACTGATACTTTCTAGTAGCTATCAGATGCCAATTTTGATACTGTATAAATATAATTATAGGAAGAGACAGATTTTGATACAATGCCTACAAATTGATGGTTTAAGAACAAAGGCCTGATGTTATGCCCAACTGAGGCAAAAATAAGAGCCCCAGAGAAAGAACTTTGTGCCCGCCTACTGGGACAGGCCATAAGGTCAGAAGCTGTTTTCCAGGATCTCCTTGGTGGTGTGTTGTGCCCATGTCACCAGGAGCCAAGTGGGATTAACAGTTGTCTGGACCAATCAGCCATACTCCTCTGAGAGCTTAGATCTCTGAAAGGGTTGGGAAGGTATTGTTGAGATCAGGCTGTGCCCTGCTCTAAGTTACACCGTACTGTTAAAAATCTCCTGGGGGACTACATTTTAAAAGCAGTCTTTGACTCCAATGAGTGTGGATGGAGGGGTAAATGTACACACCACCTATCTGGCACAGACTGACAATTTACTTCTAAAAGTAAAAGGGAAGGGAGCTACCCTATTAACTTGAAGTATGCTGAGATATGAGCACAAGGGAATATTAAAGTCATATTAGGAAACCAGGCCTAAGAACATATTAAACACACCAAAGGAGAGGCTGTAATGCTCTCATCTGGACCCATAAAGAAGCCTAGCACTGTGGTGAATGGCAACAGCCCCATCAACCTGTCATCTGCTACTTGCTTTATGCATCAGGGGCCAACAGAAAAACTGTCCAGGGGCTTTGGCTTTGCTCGGTCCTCTGCTGATGCAGCCTACTTGAGCTGCCATCTGTCCATCCACCTGTCTGGACACAGCCCTTCACCTCTTTGGCCTCCACAGCCTCACACCTCACTTCTGCAGCTCAAACCTGGATCTTGCAGCTACACTGTGCAATGGTATCTCCAGCGGGGTTTTAGGGTCATATTCTTCATTGTGGGGGATGGAAGGGTGGTGTGCACAGATGGTCAATGTTGAGTGTCTTCCTAATTTACTCTCCACCATATTTTTTTGAGACAGAGGCCATCACTGAACTTAGAGCTTACTGATTCAGCGAGACACGCTGGTCAGCAAGTCCAGAGGATCTTCATGTGTCTGCCTCCCAGTAGTGGGATCACAGGAGGTTGCCACCATGCCTGGCATTTTATGCGGTGCTAGGAACCAAACTCGAGTTTTCATGTTCTTCCCAGTCCTGATACTCTTCCTGCAGCCCTACCAGCTCTATGCTTTAGAATTTTGAACTCTACTGCTGTCTCTTTAGCCCTTTGTAGCCATTCTGTAACCTACATATATATTTACTGTGTGATGTGTAACTTGTGATTTGAGTTAACATTAAAGATAAGAACAAAAGAACCTGTTTGCCTCCACCAATTGTCACGATAATTCAGACTAGTGACAAATTGATGCCAATGAAAGCAACAAATCATGTGAATTTATTGTTATTCAATTCTGACATTGTAGAAAGACACAAACGTGTTCATCCATGTTTCTGATACGGTGTGACAACAGAACATCCAAGTACAATGAGGGCAGGCTAGAATCTTCAAGCCCTGAACTAAAATGTGTATATCCCTGTTTATGCTCAAAAAGTATAGTTATATAGGAGAATATACAACTGTCCCCAAATGATCATAGGTGCCAATCACGTACTTGCATAATCCCTTCCTGGTTCTTAGGAGAAACAGCCACCAGGAACCACCCATCAACAGAGCACCACCACCATCCCTGGCAAAACTCAATCCCCTCATGCCAGTCAAAAAGTGTGACACCAGCGAGGACACAAGCCAGGGGATGCTATAATACAGTTGCTTCTGGAAAACAAGTTATTTTGAACACTGGTAAACAAAGAGGATAGTCCATGTTTTCCCCTTTTCCAACAGGGTCCCCACAACAACCATGCAACCAAACATTCCATCTGATAAGAGAAAGGACACAAGAATCTGCGCACTGCTGTTTTGCAGCCCTTTGTGAGCTGTGAGTCCTGGAGGAATCACCAACAATAGCAAGTATCACAAAAGGAGAGGCAGTGTGAGCAACCTAAAGAAATGAGTGGCCAGCCCCAACTACAAGGTCCCTTGTCAAACCAAACAGACCAGAACCTGGCCAAATCAATACCAGGGAAAACTGAAACTAGTGAAAGATGGCAAGGGAGCAGGCAGGACGCTTACAATACTGCAGGAGAGCCAAAGGGAGCACAAACCAGGATGAACAGTTCTAGAAAGATGAAAGGGATCCAAGCCATGGGACGCCAGTGCATAGATCTCACTTGGGGTCATTCAAAGGAAAGAATGTGTGTATTCATGAGTTCAACATGTGAATATTACAACTCTATCACAAGTGCCTACCAACATGATTAACATGTTATGTAACTGAGTTTAATATCAGGACTCCCCCCACCTTCTCAGCAGCATGTATCAAGTATAAACCAGTCACAGGGAGCCATCCCCCCAGCAGTAGTCGTTGGGCAGTATAAACCAGTCATAGGGAATCACCTCCCACCCCCAACAGCATGCACTGGGCAGTATAAAGCCACAGGGAGTCACCACTCCAAACCCAGTAGCTCACAGTTTACAACACTGAAAAAACTATGTTGAGGAGGATGTTCAGTAATTGACAAGAATATAAAAGTTTGCACCTACCATGAAAAAATGACCAAGGGCCATGGTGTCTCCGTCCCTGTGGATGACCAGACTCTACATTCCTCACTATGGAGTAAAATGAGAGCCAACTGCCCAAGTCTCTGTTAACCTAAATATTCATACACCTAGGAAACTGACTTTTGCCTCTAGAAGGAAACTTCCTTTTAAAACAGAATATCACATTTCAGATGTAAACAGTGATTTAAAATAGACAATTTTAAATATTTTTAGTATTTTACTTTTAATGTGTATGTGGGAGGGGAATTGTATGTGAATGCATGTGTCTGTAGAAGTCAGAAGATGGAACTGGAGTTACAGGTGGTTGTAATCAGCCCAATGTGGGTGCTAGGACACTTTCAGAAACTGACGCCTGAGAAAACAGTATGATCTATGTTTTCACTATCTTTTTTTTTTTTTTTTGGTGTTTTTGAGACAAGGTCTCCTACCTCTGGCTGTCCTGGTGGGATTCACTATGTAGACCAGACTGGCCTTGAACTCACAGAGATCTGCCTGCCTCTGCCTCCCAAGTGCTAGGATTAAAGGCACGCACCACCACAAACAGCTATATTTACACTATTTTACAACTAGAACCCTGTAAATCCATACATTAATCATGTTCCTTCTCAATACAGTTCTTGAAACCCAACAAAGGCTATTGAAAGTTATAATGTGTGCACAAACATCTTGTGAAATGATTTCATCATTAACTTATTTGGAAATAAGTTATAAATAAGACTTTTATATCACAATTTTTACATGAGCAGATGAATCAATTTTCCTTTTATAGGAAAACATAAGCATTTCATGTCTTTCTTATTATAGTTATCAACCTGTCAGAGATACTCCATGTGCCTGAAAATGATTTGGCACAAACCACAGGTGTGAGATCACATAGATATCTGCATTAACACTCCTGCTATCTTTCCATGAGAATTTGATTCATCTATTTCAAATCTTTAAAAATATTTTATAATTTTTATTTTATGTATGTGAGTGTACTGCCTATGTGTATGTAATGCGCCAGTGTCATGCAATGCCCACAGAGATCAGGAAAGGGCATAGGATCCCCTGGATCCAGAGTTATGAACAGTTGTTAGCTGACATGTGGGTACTAGGACTTGAACCTGCAAGAACGGCCAGTGCTCTTAACCAGTGAGCCATCTCTCCAGCCACCTCCCCACAATGCTTTAAAAGTATATTATTTTATATGTATATTGCCTGCATGTATGTAACTGCACCCCTGTTGTGCAGTGCACAAAGAGGGTGTCAGATGCCATGGAACTGGAATCATGAACGGTTGTTAGCTGCTATGTGAGTGCTGGGAATCAAACCCAGGTCCTCTGTAAGAACATCCAGTACTCTTAACCACCGAGTCACCACTCCAGCCTCTAAAAATATATTATTTTTATTTTATGTGTATGATGTATTGCCTGCATATTTTTTTTTTAATTTTTTTTTTATTAATTTTTTTTTATTTATTTCTGTATGTGTATGAATGCACTGCCCGCAAGCAAGTCTGTGCACCCGTGTCGTGCAACGCCGCGGAGGTCAGAAGAGGGTGTCGGACTCCCCCGGAACTGGAGCTCTCCTGGAATTGGAGTCTCAGACGGCTCTCGGCCGCCATGTGGGTGCTGGGGATCGAACCCGGGTCCTCTGCAAGAGCGGTCGGCGCTCTCAACCGCCAGGCCATCTCTCCAGCCCATTGCCTGCATATTTTAAGTGTACCTGTGTCATGCAATGCCCACAGAGGCCAGAAGAGGGCATTGGGAATTGAAGAACCAGGGTCCTCTACAAAAGGAACCAGTAGCCTTAACTACTGAGATATCTCTCCAGCCCGTTATTCCAAATTTTTAAAATTAGTATTATAGGAACAGAGTATAAACAATCTGGGATGTTCTCTAACAGAAAAGCAACAGCATAGCTTATGTTTTAAAAATACTGTCTAGATATTTATTTATATAATTACATGCTCAGTGGCTGTACTTAACTTGTACTGACATTAAACACTTTTTTTGTACCACAAGTCCATGTAAACTTTTAATTTTTTTTACATATCCAAAAGAAAACATCTGCTTCAGGTTTATTTAGGAGAACTGACCTATAAGGACACAACTCATTTTTAAAATTTTTATTGAAATTTTGTGCATTTGATATGAAACATCTTTTTTTTAATTTTTTTTATTAATTTTATTTATTTCTGTATGTGTATGAATGTAATCATCTTTATAACCTCTAACCCATCTGCACACTCCGATAGATGCTCCCCACCAGATTTCATGCTTTGTCATCTATGTTAAAGCCTAGAGTCATTTTAGTGTACCCAGATGAATCCATAGACTCATCCACTGGAGTCTAGTCAGTCTGTCTAAGTCTCTTCCTTAAAGAAGATCAACTCTCTCTCACTCAGCAGTAATTACCTGTTAATAGTTCTTTGCCTAAAGTTGAAGTCTGATGCCCATTTCCCCAGTTCCATGCTGGGTTTTTTATTACATTTGCATGTGTCTTGTGCATGCTGACACCACTGCTATAAGTTCATATGAGCAGGTTTGAGGAGCCCGTAAGACTATTTTCATATGGTCATGTGCCACCTCCCCTGGCACTTACAATCTTCCAGCCCCCTCTTCTGCAATAGTTCCTGAGGCCTGGGTGGGTGAAATATATAATATAGGAATCCTGTCCAAGGACCCATATTTTATAGACTTTTATTCTCTACACTTTGTCCACTTTATGGATTTTGGTGTTTATGGCCGTCTGTCCTATGAGGGTGCTTTGTTGAGAATTGAGAGATGCATTATTGTTCTCTCTAGCCCTAGTTCCACTATGTTCTGTGAGCCCTAGGTGTAGAGATTCCATTGTAGATGTGTCACTTAGGGTTGTGCATCCCACAGACATTCTGTGTGTGATCAGTTTTAGAACTCTGTAATAGTATCTGTCTATTGCAAAAGAAGCTTCTTTGATAAGTGGTAACTGGCACACTTATCTGTAAATATAAGGATTCATATTTAGTATATAATAAGAAATAACATTTGTTGTCAGGCGTGGTGGCACACACCTTTAATCCCAGCACTCGGGAGGCAGAGGCAGGAGGATTTCTGAGTTCAAGGCCAGCCTGGTCTACATAGCAAGTTCGAGGCCAACTGGAGCTACTGGGATACCCCGTGGAAAGGACAGGAGAGAAGAGGAGGGGAGGGGAGGGGAGGGGAGGGGAAGGGAGAGGAAGGGAGGGGAAGGGAGAGGGAGGGGAAGGGAGAGGAAGGGAAGGGAAGGGAAGGGAGGGGAAGGGAGGGGCAGGAGGGAGGAGAGTGGGAAAATTAGTTAAGATGGGTACATTCTAAACCAATGGGACCTCCCTGGCCACACCCATGGGGTGGGATGTAGTGAAGAAAAGGTTTAGGATTTGGCCCTGGGAGTTGAGTCATGCTGTCTATATAACCAGACATTTTGGAATAAAACGCTCTCTGTACCTTAACATGTGTCCATGTGGTGTGCTTTCCTGCACGTGTTTTCCACATGGACCATCCTGGGAATAAGTGGGACACCCCACAAATTGGGCTCAGACGTGGGGCTGGAGGAAACCTTGACAAATTAGGTATGCGAACCTCTACATCTTGCCTTTTCTTCTTTCTTCTCTGTCTCTCATATCTTTTGTAGTGGAGCCTTCTCTCCTGCTGGTCAGTGGATGGGAGGTGATCTGGGAACATGTGCTTGTACACATGAGGAAAAACGGCCGTTTTGCTTTGGCTCAGAGAGAGTATCCCATTCCCTCCAGGCATGTTCCTCCTGGCTTGGTCACTCATGCAGGTTATAAAAGCCAGTGACTTCGGGCTGGGCGTGGTGGCGCGCGCCTTTAATCCTAGCACTTGGGAGGCAGAGGCAGGCGGATCTTTGTGAGTTCAAGCCAGCCTGGTCTACAGAGTGAGCTCCACACACAGCTGGGGCTACAGGGAGACCCTGTCTCGAAAAGACCAAAAAAAAAAAAAAAAAAAAAAAAAGCCAGTGACTTCAAGGCTGAGTTTAATATCAAGGCTTAGTAGCCCTGCTTGGCCTTGGAATCCTTTTTCAAAATTTTACAGGTCTAAAATAAAACTTTGTGGTTTGAATTTCCACAGAAAAAACTAGACTTCATCCCCTACTGTGAGGAACCAGTTCCTCAGGTTCAGTTCCAGCTTTAACTTGTTCATATGTAAATTATCTCCAGGTAGCTCTATGGCTCAGCCAAGGCTGGAGCCCACTTCTTTATGTTGCAAATTAAGGCCTTTCACAGGACCCACCCTACCAAGAGCAGTTTTTTTCTAGATAATTTTAAGCCATAGCCACTTAATACTTTTCTCTTAAATTTTGTATACAAAATCTGTTTTTAGATAAAAAATTTATTGCTCTCTTGTCTTCTTGTGGGTTTTTTGATAACTATTTCTAAATCTAACTTCCTACCTAAACCTGCCGGCTATTTGTGGATCCAAAATTGGGGTTCAGCTAGCTGTATCACTTAAGTAATTCAAATCCATTTCAGCATGCTTAACTTAAAATATATTTTTACTTAACCCCCGGGTACCCTAGATATCTTTTGAGTAAAAATATGTGCACAATTAAAATTGATTGATTTAATTTTATCTTGATCTTTTTAAATGTGTTTGACCTTAAAGATTTTTCCCACAGAATTCCTGATTACACTTGGTTTGTGCTCTGGCTTCACCAGCCTGCCTGCTGTGCACATCCCAGCCACAAAACTGAGCACATGGTGTCTTAACAATTTATCTAAATCATGCCCTTTAAATTTTGACTTAAAGGAACAGTCTTTTAATTTCAGCATTTTGGAGACAAAATAGATGGATTTCTAGGAGAGTTTACAGGCCCTGGAGTTCTAACAAAAGAAACTTGCTCCAATAAATTGTCTTTTTAAAAGAACTATTAGTAAAAGCCTCTTTAACATCATGAATTGATATTTTAGTCCAATTTAAATGAAATTTTTTTGAATAAAATTATTTTGTTTCTTTAAGCCTATCTTCAAGCTGTGTGTGTGAGTGAATGCAAGTTCCTGCTTTTAATTCATTATAATCCTACAGGTTTAAATCTAATTAGGAGCCAAGTATAAACAAAGATAAATTCAATTCATAATGCTTGATTTATACCCCTTAGTGTTAACAATTTTTAATTGGGTTTATAGTATGCATATTATTCAGTTTAATGATAAATTGTTGATTATTGTTGGCAATAGTTATTAATAGTTATAATTATTGTTATTGAATATAATTACTAATAATTGATAATTCAGTCTAATAAATTGTTCATTGCTGCTGGCTATTATTGACAATAATTATTCATAATTTGTTGGCAGCCTACCACACAAACAATGTATGCTGTACCACGCCCTAAGATGGCGCCAACTTCCTGAGTCACTACAAGCCGTTTCCCGCCGTTGCCTTTGCATTAGACAAACTGCGCATGACTACTACTCTCTGGGCCCGCGCCTTGGGCATGCTAATGAGGCATCGGACAGTGCACCTATCCAGAGCATACACGAACCCTCTAGACTGCTATTTAAGCAGTGCTTCTGCCCCATTTCGGGGTCCTTCTCACAAAAGAGCTGTGCACAATAAATATTACCACAGAAGAATCCTGTTGTCCGCGTGAAGTTCTTGCCGGCGAGACTGCTGCGCGTGACAAGTGGTGCCGAAGACCCGGGAACCTGACATCGTCGCTGGCGCCGAGAGGACCCTTCGACTTCCGAAGAGGGTTCAGAACTGTGGCCAGGTAAGTTTTTCTTTAAGTTAAGTTCTGAGAGATATGCTTTTCTCTGACGATCTAGAGGGATTGGAAGCTTGCCTAATTATTTTATTGGCTGTTGTAATTGATCAAAACTGTAAAAAAGAAATTAGGGAAGGACAACAAGCCCTTGCGGACCTTCAGGAAAGCATGTCAGAAACAGAACGGAGTGAAAGGTTAGATGCGCATTCAAAGAAAAAAGAGGATGCTAGCGAGATTATTAATAAAGGTACCTTATACCCATTTAGAGACCTACAAGCCCTGACATTAAATGATTCAGATTCTAATGAAAAATTACCGCTATCTGAGGAGGAGGAATTAGAGGAGGAAGCAGCCCGGTACAAAAATGAACACTTTCGCCCCGCCCGGCGAAAGAAAAGGTTAAAACTGAAAGTAAACAGGTCCCATAGCTTTCCCGCTCCCCTGCCTTCGGCTCCTCCGCCTTATGCATCTGGGAAATGCTCCACCTCCTTTTGTTCCCCGGAGGCGCGACATGCCATGAGGCAAATGTTCCCAATCTGCATTTGTGTAGTTTGGTGCTTTGTTCAAAGTTAAGTGTTTTCAAAAAAGTATGTTTTGCATGTATTTTTTTACAGTCTTAAATTTTGACTGCTGAGAAGTTTCTATTGTACAAAACTTCATTTAAAAGGTTTTTCTACTGAATCCAGGGTATTCTGAAGATCGAAGCCTGTGTGTAAATGCTACCAAATGGCAAAAACCAACAATAAACCATTTGATTTTTACTTTTTTTCTAAATATCAATGCTTAACCAGAGCTATTTCAATTAATTTGTCAGTAGAGATTTAAAAACAGCTACCCATTTATTCCAGGAGTTAAAAACATAACCATATTCAATGAACCTGCAAGTTAAGTGTTAAAAATATGCTCTGTGACTCTGTACTACTAGTATTAGAACTAAAAAATCTTCCATGCAGCAAATGCTTAATGCTTTCCATAAATGTGGATTTGTCTGCCTTTATGTAATCTGTATTATATAGAGAAGGGAAAAAGTGTTGCTGATGTTTGCCTTTAAAAGGCTGTTTGTTACAGCCCTTACAAGGGGATAATTGTAGCCGGGCATGGTGGCGCTTGCCTTTAATCCCAGCACTTGGGAGGCAGAGGCAGGCAAATCTCTGGGAGTCCCAGGACAGCTGGGGGATACTGTCGGTGTTCCCAAGGCCAATGCCAGTTCGTCATGATGCTAAACTCTTTCCCCGCCTCTTTAGTACTAATCCATCTTTAGATGTACCCTATTTGCCTTTAGATATAGAACTAGCTAACATTAATAAAAATAAAAGCTTCATATTAAGTGGCAGCTTGTGCTTCCATAAGGTAAGTAATATAAATGACAGCTCAGAATGTGTTCAAATGTATAATCAAACTGCTGCATGGTTTGATGCCCCTGATACGCCTGGGAGGGCCAATGATGATGGCCTATCTCTCAGCCAAAGGGTCCAGTTCAACCTAATTGGTCACCCTTCTGTACTGGCCGGAGGGAAACAGCTTTGCCCCCTTGGACAGGATGCCAGTCACGGGGAGTACGCTGGACAATTAATGGCTTTTTACCTTTTGGAATACTTCTACTACATTTGAACTATGGCAGCTAGCCCAGCTTGGCTGTGAGTGGAAATATTCTGGCTTATGTGTGACCAGCATCCAATATCAAAACTTCACAAGGGCAGCAAATTTGTCTAAACAATTGTCCAGTTATCTTTTAGGTAATTGGACTGGAGAATTTGACAGCTTGATGAATCAACTCCGCATGGCGATTGTCACCGTAAATTCGACCAGAGTGGATGTCTCCCTTGCTGAAGGACTGTCTTCCTGGATCGCCGCCGCCGCCTCACATTTTAAAGAATGGGCGGGGGTAGCAGGGTTTGGCCTTTTGTTTTGTGGAGGGATTGTAGTTATGCTCTGGATTATGTGCCGGTTCCGCACCCAACATCAGCGGGATAAAGTAGTCATTGCACAGGCTCTTGCAGCATTAGAGGTAGGCTCATCCCCTAACATATGGCTTTCCATGCTGGAGAAGTAGTCAATGACGGGTAAAGCCTACTGCAAGTATTACCAACCTAAGACAGGGAGCAAACCGGCACCTGTACTAGCAGAGGCTCGTGGGACGCTACGAAACTCTGTTGGTTGGGCTCGTGGGACGCCGCGAGAAATCACCAATTAATAAGCTGTTTGCTGTCCCCATGACGGGTAAGGAATACCTCTACAGTGGCAACCTAAGACAGACATTCTCCCAGCCATATAATAGATAAGGGGAACTGTTGGTAGCCTGCACGAGTGTGCTGTGTCGCTCGCGACCACACCTTAAAGATGGCGCCGACTTCCTGAGTCACTACAAGCCGCTTCCCGCCGTTGCCTTTGCATTGGACAAACTGCGCATGACTACTACTCTCTGGGCCCGCGCCTTGGGCATGCTAATGAGGCATCAGACAGTGCACTTATCCAGAGCATACACGAACCATCTAGACTGCTATTTAAGCAGTGCTTCTGCCCCATTTCGGGGTCCTTCTCACAAAAGAGCTGTGCACAATAAATATTACCACAGAAGAATCCTGTTGTCCGCGTGAAGTTCTTGCCGGCGAGACTACAGCGCGGGACAATAATTATTGATTATTGTGACTAATAATGGTTAATAATAATTATTGATAATTGGTAATAACAGTTATGATTGTGATTGTTGTTGTGATTATGGATAATTATTATTCTTCCAAAGTCTTTAATAATAAGACAAGACTACAAACAACTTTGACCTCTCTACTTTTGGGCACCCTCCTTGATCTTTGGATTTGTAAATAGAATAGGGACACTTAGACTTGGCCTAGGAACAGCCTAGGGATAGTTAACCAGGAGGGACAGGATAGGAAAAGAATAGGAGTAGACTTTAGGGATAGTTCATTGAAGGCAAGAGGTTGGGAATGGGCCTAAGAAGTGGCATATGGATCTCAGCTGTTTTGTGTGTTACTAGGACATTTATTCTAATTTTGTAAAAATAACCCTATGACAAATTATAAAAATTTCATGTTTCTCATTGAACATCAAACAATAATGTGGCTTTCCTCTCTTGCAGGTCAACCTAACAAACCTTTCTTTATTATGTATGTATATATGTATATGTGCGTGCACACATGTGTATGGATATGTGTACTTGTGTTCTAAGTATATTTTAACGTTAACAGCTATACCAGTAAAAACACTGCCTCTAAGTTGGAACTTGGCCCTTCCTTCTCAAGACGCAGATTTATATTAAACATCCAACACATAATTCAATTTCAACAAAGGGTATAGGTTAGCTATTAAAAAAATAAAACTTCATTGAACATCTTAATGGATCTACACTGCCACCTACTGGTTATACCCTTTCAACATCTGAAACAAAGATACAACCAGGTTTTCATAGTATCAAAGTGTTAGTTTTTGGGTCTTTGGGAATAAAAAAATATAAAAATAAAAATTCAAAATTTTTTAAAATTGTGGATTTCCATTAGCATCATTACAGAATTCCCAGCTGCCATATTTTTTAATTACTGCATGCATACAGGCCAAGGTAAGCCTGCATTTCATTCAAAAGTTTCCAGTGTGGACCACCAATCTGGGTAGCTGGTATTCAGGCCTGCATTTCATTTGGGTGGCCAGTGGGTTGTAAAAAGGTTCCAGTGAGGACCACCAATCTGGGTAGCTGGTGTTGTGAGTGGACATAGGCTGAAGATTAGCCTGAAATTCCTATCCAGGGTTCAGCAGTCTCTGGTGTTGTGAGTGGACATAGGCTGAAGATAGACCTACAGCCATCAGCCTGAAATTACTGTCCAGGGTTCAGCAGTCTCTGGATGAGTGGAAAGTCACGGCCAAGAGTGGGAAATGTGTCTTGTCCCAGGCTAAGGACCTGAGTTGGAGGTACCTCTCTGGTCGGGTTACAGAAGTAATCGACTAACCTCTGTGCCAAGGAGGTCAGCTCCCCACAGTGTCCACAAAGTGGGCACTGTGTTCCCTTTCCCTTAGCAGGACCACACTGTACCTGCTCGTGACAAAGGAAGCTTCCTAGAAACTCCCACACACAAAAAAATCAAGATGGTAATGGAATTGTTCCTTAACTACAAAATAACCAACTGCTATGGTAGCAATTTCTCATGGGGCATATATAGCCAGTCTTTAACTAATGGGCAAAAGAACTGTAAAACAAAATTTTATTAAGAGCTAGATATTGAAAAATCTTTAAAGCAGATTTTCATGCCAGGTCTGGAAAAGGCATTTCCAAGAGCTTGGAGGAAGATAGTCATTAAAATCCACTCCGTAAGGTTTGCAGTTTAAAATGGTATATTTCAAAATAACGTATATTTATATAGAGCAGTATTTCAGTAGAGATTTATACAGAAATACAAAATAAACAATATAAATTAATGGATTTGATTTCTCTGAAGTCATAGTCTAGTCTATAGTTTTAAAGAACAAAATGTATATTTGGTTAAAATTTATTTGGCAGGCATTCAACTTTGCCCAAACTTTGTCTACATATTTATTATAGGATATTTTAAGACTTAGTAAAAATGTCTATATTAGTTAAATTTGGTTGAAGGTTTTGGTGGAAATGGTAATATATTTGAACTAATTGGGAATATAAAATGTTGTTTTATTTATAATTTGTATTGAATTTCCAACAATAACTTTGGGGTTAAGGTATACAAATGGTCTCTAAATATTTCTGTGTTATATAGTATCACCTTGTAACATTTTCTTTTACTCGTAGGATAATTTAACTAAAGGAATTGTTTAAATTTACTTCCCAAATAAATACCAATGATAAAGAGTTTGGGTGAATTGGATGAAAACTTATGCCTTGGTTCCTGTTTATAGGTATGTGTGGTGGTTTGAATGAGTGTCCCCCATAGGCTCTAGGTATTCAGACATTTGTCTCCAGTTGGTGGTGCTGTTTCTGGAGGTCTTAGAAGGTGTGGCCATGCTGGGGGAAGTGTGTCACTGGGGGCGGGCTTAGTGAGCTTAACAAGCCTCGTGCTCTACAGTTGCTCCTCTCTGCTTCCTGTGCTCTTTGCGATATGTGACCCTCTGTTTGCTGCTCTGGATCCGGCCACCACACCTCCCGCCACAATGGACTAATTCCCTGGAACCGCCAATTGTAAGCTCAAATAAACTCTTCCTTTTATAAGTTCCTTGGTCTGGTGTTTTATCACAGCAACAGAAAACTGACTAATACAGTTATTCGGTACCAGAGAGTGGGCTATTGGCTGTGAAGAACTACCATGTTTATGTTTGGGAAAAGTGGTGGAAGACTTTGGAACTTTGGGGCTGGCAAGTTCTGGGGACTATTGTAGCAAAAGCTTAAAGGGGCCAGGTTCGGATAGTGTGGTTCCTGGAAAGGAAAGCACTAATAGTGCAAAAGATTTGGTTCCAGGGGAAAATAAATACTTTGGCAGCAACCAGGATATTTTTGATAAAGAGTCTTGGGGACAGCATTTGTAGGTTGCCCACATCCCACAGATGCTTGTACCTTATGGCTAAGAAAATGAAAAGCGTGGACTGATTCTTTGGTCTGAGGATATTCAAGACGCGCCTAATTAGAAATAATTTGCCTGTGGTAGGCTTTTAAAGTGGGTGAATATGTATAGCAGATCTAAATGAAAAGGGGGGAGAGATGGCGCATAAAGAAAATGCAAAATGTACAGTTTGGCTCTTATAACTGCACTAGTCGAGATTAAAGGTGGGGCCAGGCATGTGAAGGATAGGTGTGGATCTGAAAAATAAAAATGCACTAGGAAGATTAAAAGTGGGGCCAAAGGGCATGTTAAGGAGAGGTTGGATCTGAAAGCTGCACTAGGAAGATTAAAGGTGGGGTCCAAGGCATGTGAAGTAGAGGTGTAATCTGATAAATTCACTAGGAAGATTAAGGTGGGGGGGGCCAAGGCTGTTTGAAGGCGAGTTTTGCCTTGTGATAAGAGAGTGTTAAAAACTGATTAAGGAAGGGTTACGCGATTTACACAAGTAAACAAAAGGAATCAGTACCAGTTCAGGGCAGGGACCACCACCCCCCCAGCTAATCCTCAAGCAAGTCCAGGGCAGAGAAAAGTAGCCAATGTGGTTGAAATGGGCCAGGGGCTGGCCCGAACTTGCAGCCAGATTCGGCAATTTCCTTCACGTGGTGCTGGCTATTAGAGACAATGAAGATTTTGTGCAAGAGTAATGAAGGGGGTCATCAGCTCTTCCTCAACGGTTTCAGAGAGCAAAGAGGGGACAGGCAGAGTACGGCAGGGGTGTCCCTGAATAAAGAAGGCCGTGATAGGGCCACTGCGGAAGCTGTGAATGAAGCCTGGTTGGCAGCGGAGACCCCCAAGAAGACATTGCGAGATGCCAGACTTTTGAGATATTTGCCAAGGAGAGCTGCATACGGGGAGTGGTTCCGGCCTAAGAAAGAGATGTATGTTGCAAATAAAGCTGGAAGAGCTGAGCCGGGTAAGCCCTTTGGAAGTCAAATCCCATAAGTCACATGTGGAGCTGCAGGATTTGGTGTTTGCACTGCTGGTTTTTCGGTCTTGTTTTGGTCCAGATTTCCTCACTATGCCTCCCTCTATTGCTCCCTTTTGGAATGGGATGTGTATTCCGGTTCAATGTACATTGGGAGTATGAAATTGTTGCCTTTGATTTTACATGAGCTTACAGTGTAAGAGATTGGCCCTGAGTCTCAGAAGAGACTTTGGACTGTGGACTTTTGAATGGAATTGAGACTGGTAAAGACTAGGGGAACTTTTAAGGTTGGACTAAATGCTTTTTTGCATTTATATGGTCAAGCCTAGGGGGGCCAGGGAGTGGAATGTGGGGTGGGGTTTTGAATAGTGTCTCCCATAGGCTCTAGGTAGTCAGACATTTGTCTCCAGTTGGTGGTGCTGTTTCTGGAGGTCTTAGAAGGTGTGGCCATGCTGGGGGAAGTGTGTCACTGGGGGCGGGCTTAGTGAGCTTAACAAGCCTCGTGCTCTACAGTTGCTCCTCTCTGCTTCCTGTGCTCTTTGCGATATGTGACCCTCTGTTTGCTGCTCTGGATCCGGCCACCACGCCTCCCACCACAATGGACTAATTCCCTGGAACCGCCAATTGTAAGCTCAAATAAACTCTTCCTTTTATAAGTTCCTTGGTCTGGTGTTTTATCACAGCAACAGAAAACTGACTAATACAGTATGTGTAAGACAACTTAGGCATCTATAGGTCAAAATATAAAATTAAAAAAAAAAAAGGTGGTAATCCCTCTGGGATACAAATGAAAAGTCTGTATTCCAAACCTTTTGATAAATTTTCAATTTTGAGATCTTGAAACTAACAATGGGAGGAGATTTGTATGTTCCCACAGGTAAAAACACCAACCTAAATGCCTGAAAATGTATGGTTTTGGCTGTGCAGGATGGACCGGGAAATGCCAGCAGAGAGGCTGGCCCATCTGAACATTAAAAGGAAGAGGAACTTCAGACTGCCTATGGGAATCTTGGGTTGTTCAAAATTTGGACAGATACTTGTTAATTGGTTTTACATGAATGTTACTTACATTCATTGCTTATGCTTTACAATTGGTTCAATTCATGGTTGGTTTTTTGTTTTTTTTTTTTTTTTATTAATTGGCCTTAGTGTGAAAATAAAGTTTCAGGTCTGACCTGCCCCCTACTGCCTGGCACTCAAAAAAAAAATAAAAGTTAAAGGTCGAGAGTGGGAAAATTTAGATGGGTAGCATTCTAAAACAATGGGATCTCCCTGGCCACACCCATGGGGTGGGATGTAGTGATGAAAAGGTTTAGGATTTGGCCCTGGGAGTTGAGTCATGCTGTCTATATAACCAGGCATTTTGGAATAAAATGCTCTCTGTATTTGGACCTTAACATACGTCCATATGGTGTGCTTTCCTGCGCATGTTTTCCACATAGATCATCCTGGGAATAAGTGGGATACCCCACAGGAAAGGAAAGGAAAAAGGAAAGGAAAAAGGAAATGAAAAAGGAAAGGGAGGAAAGGGAAAGGAAAGGGGAAAAGAGGAAAGGAAAAAGGAAGAAAGAGAAAAAGGAAGAAAGAAAGAAAGAAAGAAGAGAGACAGAGAAATAAATAATTACATAGTTGTCTAGGGATGTGGTAGCCTTAGAGTTTTCTTTAAAAATCCATGACATCTCTACCCACATGTCAATTATGTAGCTGATTACCCCAAAGATGAAAATGCCAATCATGAGTAAAAGAATAATGCTGAGGGATCACCACACCAGATTTCAAAGTATATTACAGATATAGTCATAAAAACAGCATGGTACTGGCATAAAAACAAGCACATAGATCAATGGAACACAAGACTCAAACATGACTGCATGCAATTTCAGCCACCTGATATTCAACAAAGTCCCAAGAACACAGTTGGAGGAAAAACAGCATCTTCAACAAATGGTTTGTGTTGTATTACCATTTTCATTTTGTCCCAGGAATACTTTTTTTTATTTCTACTCTGAACCATACATCATTTAGGAGTGTGTAGTTTAATCTTCATGAATTCATGTAGTTACTTGGTGTTAATTTCAAGCTTTGTTGTATTGTGGCCTGATGGAATGAATGGAACTATTTCTTCAACAATTTTGTATTTGTTGGGGTTGAGGTTTGCTTTGTGTCCCAGTATGTGGTCAATTTTAGAGAAACTTAGATGGGCTGCTGAATAGAAAGTATATTCTTTGGTGCTTAGGTGGAATATTTGGCAGTTGTCTTTTAGATTTGCTGTACGGTATCATTTAATTCAGATGTCTATTCTTTGTCTGGTCACCTACTTGAGATAGTGAGGTATTTCAGTCGCCTAAGGAGTTAAATGTGTTTTAAAGTCCTATAGTACGATTGGTTCTAGCAAACTCCTGAGGGCACAGCTTTGGCTGTCCTCTTCTGAACCTGGGCCAGAAGGCAGGCAGGAGACAGAGGCCCTGAAGCCATGGGGGACTGGAGCTTCCTGGAGAAACTGCTGGACCAGGTCCAGGAGCACTCGACCTTGGTGGGCAAGATCTGGCTGACCTTGTTTTTCATCTTCTGAATCCTCATCCTGGGCCTGGCAGGCGAGCTGGTGTGGGGCGATGAGCAGTTGGATTTTGAATGTAACACAGCCCAGCCGGGCTGCACCAACGTCTGCTACGACCAGGCCTTCCCCATCTCCCACATCCAATACTGGGTGCAGTTCCTATTTGTCAGCACACCAACCCTGATCTGCCTGTGCCATGTCATTTACCTATCTCGGCAGGAAGAATGATTGCAGCAGAAGGAAGGAGAGTTACAGGCATTGCCAGCAAAGGACCCACAGGTAGAGCAAGTGCTGGCCACTGTGGAACCGTCAGATGGCCAAGATCTCAGTCACGGAGGATGGTCGGTTGTGCAGCTGCTGCAGTAGGCTCTCCCAGTAGCCCATGTCCAGGTTGGGGCTGCCTGCACGGATCTAGGCCTTAATTCCCTGGAAGATGACCTGCATACAGCTGGCTGAACGTCTTGCCCTTGAATGTGGTCTGCTCATCCAAGGTGATGGCTGCGTTGACTCCCTCTCGGTGCTTGCCAGGGCCTTTGAGTCCTCCAGCTCGGGCAGCTTGTCCATCTCATCCTCTGTGATGGTCATGTCCCGCCAGAAGTCCATGTTCCTTTCCTGGTCCAGCTCCATGCGGACCCGATGTCTTCAAGCAGGTCCTCCATATCAGCCACCATGAGGCTGTGGAGAAAGTTGTAGGGTTCGTGCATATCCACCCCCAGGTTGTCCTCCTTGGCGCTGATGTACTTGGTTAGCAGATCGATTGGTTTGGTGCGTCCATCATGGATGCAGATCACTGAGCACAGCTTGGCCTGCTGCAGGTGAAAGTTGTCCTCCTGCGCATCCCAGGTCTTGAAATGCTCCACCTCCTTCTCCCGCTGCAGCAGCTCCAGCTCCTTCTCTCACTCCCTCTCCAGCCTCAGCTTCTTCACCTTCCACAGCTCCAGGCCGTTATCCTCCTGGATCCTCTTGTTTCGTTCTTTCAACTCCTCTTCCAGGTAGCTGATCCCCTTCTTTTCCAGGGCATTGTTCCAGATGAAGGCCCCCAGGAGGTTGTTGTCCCCGAATGGGTTGTCTGCATTGGTGTAGCCCATGTCCTCCTTGCCTCAGCTCATCTTCTAATGCTTCTCTTGGCTTCCTTCTTGGCCAGGCACCACGCTCACTTCTCCTCTGGAGTCTCAAAGGCTTTGAGCAGCTCCTTCTGCTGCCTTTCCTCTTCTTGAAGCCACAGCCATTCCTGCAGCCTCTGCTGCTGGTTCATGAGACAGAGGATGATTGAGATAGAGAATTATGAAAACTCAAGGATAGTGTTCTCAGATACCTTTAAGCCATTTTTCCTTAGTCATTCTAGGAATGATTGGTTTGCTTGGTTCACATATTTCCCCTTGATTGGTTAGCTTTAACTGTGGTGGCAAAATGTGATTGGCTGGTGTACTTGATTGGTAATTATTGTGAGGCTAAACTCTGATTGACTTGTACTTATAAATTTCCCTGTAACCAGCACTTCCTGGCCTAATTCTGCCTAAGTTGTGTGTCTTCCTGGTGTGGTAATTAAAGCCTCTGTAAAAAAATAAATAAAAATAAAGTCCTATAATACAGTTATGAAATTAGGCACATCAGTTTGGTACATGTATGTTCTTGATTGTAGTAGCTTCTTGGTCAACTGCTCCCTTGGTCAGAATGAAGTGACCCTCTTTATCTCTTCTGATTAGTTTTAGTTTGAAGTCTCTTTTGTCAGATATTAGAATTGCAACCTCTGCTCGTTTCTTAGTGCCATTTGTTTGAAATATTTTTTTCAGTCCTTTTATCCTAAGGTAGAGCCTATCCTGAGAAGAGTTTCTTACAGAGAACAAAAAGTTGGACTTTGTTTCCTAATCCACTTAACTAATCTGTCTTTTGACTGGAAAGTTGAAGCCATCAATATTTAAAGTTATTATTGAAAGATACATATTGGTTACCATTATTTTGTTTGCATTCTTGGTCTAATTTTGTGTTTCTATCATTATACCTTTATTTAGTTTCTTTCTGTTGCCTCTTCACGACAGGGTCCCTCTGTAGCCCCAGCTGTCCTGGAACTCACTCTATAGACCAGGCTGGCCTTTAACTCACAAAGATCCACCTGCCGCTGCCTCCCAAGTGCTAGGATTAAAGGTGTGTGCCACCCTTTCTTCAGTCTTTTGTATTGTTAAGAGTATTCTCTGAAGGGCTGGACTGGTGGACATGAATTGTTTCACCCTATTCCTGTCATGGGGGATTTTTCTTTCCTTTTCAACTATAATAGTTTTTCCTGGATCAAGTATTCTGGGCTGTCATCTATGATCATTTAGAACTTGGTATACTTTGGTCCGGACTCTTTGTAGCTTTCATAGTTTGCACTGAAAAGCCAGTTTTAATTCTGATGGGTTTTCCTTTATATGACTTTTCTAATGAAGTTTTCAGTATTCTTTGTTCCGTATAGTGTTTTTATTTATTTTGGTCTTTTGGAGACAGGGTCTCCCTGTAGCCCCAGCTGTCCTGGAACTTGCTCTGTAGACCAGGCTGGCCTTGAACTCACAGAGATCCGCCTGCCTCTGCCTCCCAAGTGCTGGGATGAAAGGCGTGCGCCAGTACACACAGCCTAAGATGGTTCAGGGATTCGAACCCGGGTCCTCTGCAAGATCAGTCAGTACTCTTAACCACTGAGCCATCTCTTCAACCCAACCCCGTATTTTTTTTTTTTTATAAATTTCATGATCTCTGGTTCAGAGGTCCAATTCTTCAACTCTATCATCCAATCTTGATATTGTTTGCCATTTCATTCATTATATTTGTGAGTTTTCTCCTGTTGGCTCGATGTGGCTCAGTCTTTTTAGTCTTCATTTCAGCCCAAGTTTTCAATATTCCTCTTTTGTGAATTCAGTCAGTTTATCCCTGCTTTAGTTCTTTAAATTTGAATTCTTTCATCATGTTTATTCTTTGGTCTTTTTTCAAGACAGGGTCTCCCTGTAGCTCCAGCTGTCCTGGAACTATGTAGACCAGGCTAGCCTTGAGATCTGCCTGCCTCTGCCTCTCAAGTGCTAGGATTAAACGTGTGCACCACGCCCCACACTTACTACTGTTTAACTCTTGTATCCTGGGTAACAACTAGGAGAGTTTCTCATTGTAAAACCCTTCTATAGGACTGGTGGTGTTTTGTGGAGGCATATTTATTTCTTGGTGTTATTTTCACTGTGATTTGGCCATGTGGATTTTTGTTGTGACTCTCTGGTCTGAAACTCAAGCCTTCCTTTGTTCAAATGAAGTTTGTATTATTGATATATCTTGTTTCTGAGAAGCTGATTGGTCTAGGCTTCAGGTTCTCTTTTGATTAAATATTGGAGGGACCAGATGGAGCCAGTCAGGCTACTCAGGAGCTCTCTGGAAGCGTTAAGCAGCCCTGGATAGTTAGGAGCACTTGAGAAGCTTCAGATGGAAAATGCCAACATCCAAGAGGAGACAGGAAATGGATGTGCTGGTCCATATTAGTCAGCAGAGAAACCTAAGTCCTGGTACAGTGGGAGGGACTGCAGATGGTCCAAAGCAGGGAATGGGCATGGTGTGGTTCGGGCAGCTTACTCTGGACGCCAAGCCAAGAGCAATCAGGCAGTCTCAAAAGGTATGCACACAGGGAAAGGTGATGGGACAAGGTTGTCCAGGCCCCTACTAGCCAGCAGGGAGCCTTAGCTCTGGAGCAGTAGGAAGGACTGCAGATGGTCTCATAGGAGGGGGATGTGTACAGTACAATCTGGGCAGCTGACCCCAGAGGCTGAGTCAAGCAGTCTCAAAAGGTCTGTGCACAGGGAGAGGTGATGGGACAAGGAAGTCCAGGACCCTACCATCCAGTATGGAAGCCTGAGTACTGGATCAGTGGGAGGGAATGCAGATGGTCCCAAAGCAGGGGGTTTAGGTGTGGTGCAATTAGGCAGCCCACACCAGAGGAAATCCAGGCCCCTACTAACCAGCCCTGCTGGTTAGGGATTCCTGAGTAGTCCCTACGACTGGTCCTGGAGCAATTCGAGGGCCTGAAGGTCCCAAAGTAGGGGGTGGAGTGGGGATGGGTATATCACAATTGGGCAGCTCATACTGGAAGCCAAGTTAGCACTCTCAGGCCATAACTCCACTTTTTTTTTTTCCCTATGTTTATGAATGTACTGTCTGCATGTAGGTTTGTGCACCCGTGTTGTGCAATGCCATGGAGGTCAGAAGAGGGTGTCGGATTCCCCTGGAACTGGAGTTCTCCTGGAATGAATTGGAGTTATAGATGGTTCTCAGCCACCATGTGGGTGCTGGGGATAGAACCCGGGTCTTCTGCAAGAGCAGTCGGCGCTCTTAACCGCTAGGCTATCTCTCCAGCCCTTGTAACTCCACTTTTAAGGTTACACTATTTAAAAAAAAAAAAAAAAGTTACACTATTATTTGGCTTACTGAAAGAAAAGGAGAAAAAATTTAATCACAACAAACTGTAGGTCAATTAAAGGTCCTAGAACTAACAGGGATATTTTCAAAAGTTTAATCTTACATCCCACACAGTAAGTTAATGCTTCTAGAAACAAGACTAATAGCAGGAAAAATAAACCTCCCAACATCAACCCACTCAACAGAAAGGCAGTTTAACTGAAACTATATGACCAAAGTATAATGCTATTTGCCCAAACTGCCATACTCATCAGTGAGAGGAACATCTGCTTCTAAAATCTAAATAGTGTAAATTACAAGGACAGCAATGGTACTACTCCTGAAAGACTGACAGTGGAGGGAAGGCAACGCCCAGACTTTAAAAATTAATACCCCAGACTTTAAAAATCCACAGTACCACAAACACATTAAACTTGCCTATGAATTAAATAGCAAGATGCTGCTGCTTCTTTTAAAATAAAGGCTCTGCCCTTATACGTAAAAGCAAACTAAAAATTATCTGACACCCAAATAACTGTGAAACCTTGCCCTTCCTTCAATCCAAACCCTCGCCAAAGAGAACGAAAACAGCCCACATGTGATCATTTTAAAAGTCCTTAAAAGTATTAAAACTTTAAGAGGATGCTGGAAGTGGTTGTGCATGCCTTTAGGCCTTTAATCCCAGCACTTGAGAGGCAGCGGTAGGAGATTTCTTTGAGTTCAAGGCCAGGCTGGTCTTCATAGTGAGTTCCAGGACAGCTGGTAGGGAAACCCTATCTCAAAAAGACAAACAAACAAACAAACAAACAAATAAACCCTTTAGGAGGAAAGAAGGGGAAATAGAGAGGAAAGCTGAAGGGGGGGAGGGGCAATGAACCCCTCTTTTATTTGGTAGCAGTCAAATACAGAAATGCTTATTTGTAACTGTTCTGCTCTTTTATGATCTGCATTCTGACCAGAAGGGACTTTAAGAGGCTTTTTTGAAGCACAAGAGCATCTGCAGGCTATCTCCTTATAGTTCTTCTCTGTCTCTATCTCAAAGCCAAACTCCTGAAGCCACTTGCTGACTCACAGCTGATCTGGACATCCAGGAAGATGGTGTGAAAAGTGCCATCTTTCTCAAAGATGTCTGGGTTGATTCGATACCTTAGCACCTATTCCAAGCTTCCCTACAGTGCAAGACATTCTAGTCATAATGTAGTCTCTCTTCTGGTTCTGCAATTTTCCGGACTTGGGCACAGTGCACCCACAGCTGTATCAACCAACAGGCAAGTTGTGTAGCTTGCCAACCTCCAGTACAGCTCTGTAGAACTTGTCGTTACAGGTGACTGGAAAGATGATCTGGTTTAGTCTCAACTACTTACTACTGTGGTGTTGACCTCTCAGCTCCATCTGACTACCTTCCTCTTCCCCACTTGCTGAGGCCAACAATGCTGACGCATCATGGCCCTGACATCAGGCCACTCAACCCCACTTGCCAGCCCCTTTGCCAAGGGAAGGGCACTGAGGGTGTGAAGGAATCTCTAGAGGAGGTAGGAGAGTCTTCCATGACGATGCTGGTTCCAGCCCTTCTCTACGTGTGCACAGGGACTGTGTGCTACTATTTTTTAATGAAGGACACAAACCTGCTATGGCAGCCTTGTATGTGGTTGCTACACTATACACATCATTTGTAAGCCAGGGCCTTTCTCTTCTTTATACATTGACACATTTATGCAAGTTCTGGGCAAACCTCCTCCACTATTATCAGTACAGGAAAAGACTGCACTCTGCCATACACCTACAGGGGGCAGAGGGGAAACAGGGCCATATAGGCATATGCATCCATTGAGCTGCATTCTGTTGTGGCCTTGAAATAGAACAACTGTCTCTAAAGCAGCAACTTACTCATAGCCCAGGCCATCCTCAATTCACTTAGACGTGGGCGGGCACAATATATGAACTTAATTCCCACT
Source organism: Rhizomys pruinosus (assembly GCA_009823505.1). Classification (NCBI taxonomy): domain Eukaryota; kingdom Metazoa; phylum Chordata; class Mammalia; order Rodentia; family Spalacidae; genus Rhizomys; species Rhizomys pruinosus. The sequence goes on along the minus strand of VZQC01014015.1, from coordinate 1,239,660 downwards.
CTGTATCTCATCGTGTATGGTACACTCAAACAAGTTGGGACTCTCTGAGCTCACACTGACTTTTAATGATAGGAAGCTAATGCATGAGTGGTAGGCCTGCTGGGTTCAAATGTAAAGGCTGGGCACTGCACAGTGCAATGGTGTAAGAAGACACTTCACATCAGTGCCATATTTCTGTGTATTTATTACAACTGTACAACAGATGGCAGTAAGGCATCTTCACAAAGGGATCCTTATCATAGGCCTGTATAGGCCTGTGTGAGCTAATGATAGTCCTGCTGAAAGGCCAGAAAGATTCATTTCAGGGATAATTTCCTAAGAGTTAATAAATAATGGGTAAATCATGCCAACCAATTCAAGAGATGGACCAGGGACAGTTCCCCCAAATTACTGCCAGGGCCTCAGGGGAAGATGGCGATGTCCTTGCCAGCCTTCCTTCCACTTCATCTTCGCCTCTCTCCATCTCTGTTTGACCAATCTCTGCTGGCTGGCTAAAGGCACGCTTTGTTGGTAAACGAACAAAGGTGTGCAAGCCTTTACCTCTGGGAAGTTTGAGGCCCAGCCACGGTCCTTATAGACTCAGACCTCCAGGCTTAGCCTGACAAAAGAAGAAAAAGCCAAGAAAATACACACGTTTCACTTTCATGAATCATTCTAGTCCTACACCTAAAGTTGGTGGTTTTATCATGAATTCAAAAATTCTTCCAAAGTCCTCATTGACGACTCATACAGGATCCTGAAACAAAAAGACATAGATTAAGTCCCAGAAAAAGTGAGCAGAGTTTAGAAGTGGTGTGCAAGCAGATACATTCGAAAACATCCATAATCTGAGCATACACCCCTGACCTATGGCAGATCAGAACGCAGCTGTAGACAAGCCTCAGTACCTACTGTAAAGCACACAGCCTGGGCCTTGGCAATAGTGCCCAGGCACCAGCTCAGTAACATTTATTCACCTGGCAACGACTTGGGAACACTTTTCTCAGAATTACTCTTTTCTAAGTTCTACCCACACCACATAAAAGCACATTTAGGCTAGTCCTTCTCAGCGTTCAGTGCAGACTCTATACTTCATACAAAGGAGATAAAAAAAATTGTCCCCTACCACCACCATGCTTCTGCTACCACCACTATTCCTTCTACCTCTGCTGGCCCAAGTCCTGCCCTACCTACCCCGGCCATGTGACGGAACACTAAGGTGGCCTCTCCCTTCCCTTATAGGGTTATCTACTATAATTCAAGAATCAGCACTGGACAGCTACCATGTGGATCCCTGATGTGTGGCACTGCAGAATTAAACACAGTCACTTACAAAGAGCATGGCTCTTTTCCCCTAACACTCCTACTTGTGTTGTTTGGCTGGAATCTTGCCCCCCAAATGCCGTCTCCCAATAAAGTCCTCAAAATCCTCCCAGACACAAAACAGACATCCATCCACCTTTCAATTATAACAGCAGTTCAGCTATATATATTAACATTTGAGCCTACAGAGGTCATGGGATTGTCCCAGCACTGTGAGTGGAAAGACTGACAGCCAGTCTCCTTGACCAGTGCACTGTCTGTTTGGTGGAGGAGTGATATTTTAATTTTTAAAATTTTTATTTATGAGTGTTATGCCTGCATATATATAAGTACACCAGTGTCATGTAGTGCCCACAGAGGACAGGGAGGGCATTGGATTCCCTGGAACTGGAGTTACAGATGGTGGTTAGCCACCATGTGAGTGCCAGTGTTTGAAAATGGGTCTTCTGAAAGAAAAGGAAGTATGTGAGATCTCCCAAGACCAGCTGAGTCAAGCACAGGTACGTAGGCAGCAACTGGGTGCTTCAGCAAGGCTGAATGTTGATTGATTTAATATAGTTAATCCATTAATCCAGTTGTCTTGGACTTAATTGGCTTTTGTGGCTGTGGGGGCGGAGTTATCCTCCCAGCTGGTATGAAAGGTAGGGTTGTGTGACTCTTGAGATCTGAGATCTCCCTGAGACCAGCTGAGGCAAGCGCAGGTAGGTAGGCACCAGCTGGGTGGTTCAGCAAGGCTGACTGTTGATTGCTTTAATATAGTTAATCCGTTAATCCAGTTGTATTTGGGTTAATTGGCTTTTGTGGCTGTGGGGGCGGAGTTACCATCCCAGCTGGTATAAAAGGTAGGGTTGTGTGACTCTTGAGATCTGAGATCTCCCAAGACCAGCTGAGGCAAGAACAGGTAAGTAGGCAGCAACTGGGTGCTTCAGCAAGGCTGACTGTTGATTGATTTAATATAGTTAATCCGTTAATCCAGTTGTCTTTGGTTTAATTGGCTTTTGTGGCTGTGGGGGTGGAGTTATTCTCCGAGCTGGTATAAAAGGTAGTGTTGTGTGAGTCTTAAGATCTGAGAACTCCCGAGACCAGCTGAGGCAAGCACAGGTGCTGGGGTATGGGCTAAAGAGCCAGCCGACAGCCCCACCCCCCCCAGCCCTCAACTGGGAATACAAAGGCATCTGAAGGAGGCAAAGCAAGCCTTGAACACAGTGAAGAGGCATTTAGGACTCACATTCGAATACAGGCAAGGAGAAGCCCATATGCCAGGAACACAAAGAAGAGACAACACAGGAAAGGGGCAGGATAATCCCGTACCAAGCTCTACCAACCCTGTGGAAGGCCCAGGACACAGATATCAGAAACACAAATGGGAGCATATTTAAAGAACTACAAGATTATAAGGAGCAAATCAAATAACTAAGAAAAGAGAATGAAGAACTCAAAAAGGACCTAGAGAGAGAGAATGACAAACTCCTGAAGGACTGAAAACACTGAAAAGATCCCATGCTGAAAAAGATAAGGAAACCAACCAGTGAAGCAGAAGCAAAGAGCTACAGGAAGAGATTGAGAAGCTCCAAAAAGAAGTAGAAATACTAAAGAAATCAGAAGAGGAAATGAAAAAGGAAATCAAACACTCATCCAATCAAGAGGAAAGGAATGGAAAAAGCCTCAGAAGCAGAATGGAGGAAGCAGAACAAAGAATATCAGACCTGGAAGATAGCACAGAACAACTAAAAAGCTCAAGTAAAGATTATGAAAAATTTAAAAATACACAAAAGTGGAACAACCAGGAGCTGTGGGACACGATGAAAAGATCAAACCTCTGCATCATAGGAGCAGAGGAAGGAGAACAATCACAAGAGAATGGTATTGATCAGATCTTCAACAGAATAATAGATGAAAACTTCCCCAAACTAAAAAAACACAAACCAATACAAACACAAGAAGCACATAGAACTCCAAACAGACAAGATCCGAAAAGAAATTCTCCACGCCACATCATAGTTAAAATGCTAGTCACCCAAAACAAAGACAAAATCCTTAAAACCACAAGAGAAAAACAAGTGACCTATAAGGGGAAACCTATCAGAATTAAAACTGACTTCTCAACGAACAAACTATGAAAGCAAGAAGAACCTGGAACAAAGCATTCCCAGTGTTAAAGGTCAATAGATGCCAACCCATGTTACTATACACAGCAAAAATGTCGATTATAATTGAAGAAGAGAGAAAAACCTTCCATGACATAAACAAGTTCAAAGAATACATGTCTGGAAAACCAACCCTTTAGAGAATGCTTGAAGCAATTCAAAGAACAGAAGAAAGAAGCAACCATCCCCAGGCACCTGGAAAGAGAAATCAATAAAAGCATAACTGCAGAAGTAGAAACCTAAACCCAAACCACAAATGGATAACAAGGCAAAAGGAAGGAACAGAAACCTATCAGTCATAACTTTAAATATTAATGGACTAAATTCCCCAATCAAAAGACATAGATTGGGAGATTGGATTAGGAAACAGAACCCATCAATATGCTGTCTACAAGAAAACATCTTACCTTCAACGATAGGCACCACCTTAAAGTGAAAGGATGGAAAAAAATATTCCAAGCAAACGGTACCAAAAAGAAAGCAGGTGTTGCTATTTTAATATCAGACAATATAGACTTCAAAGTAAAAGAAATCAGAAGAGACAAAGAAGGCCATTACATTTTTAAAAAAGGAACAATTTACCAAGAAGATTTCACAATCATGAATATATATGCACCAAACTCTGGTGCACCAAACTTTATAAAGACAATTCTCCAGGACCACAAGTCACACACTAACCCCAGTACACTCATAGTAGTGGACTTCAATACCCCACAGAGTCCTTTGGATAGGTCAACAGGACAGAGAATAAACAGAGAGACATCTGAATTGAATGGTATGATACACCAAATGGACCTCATGGACCTCTACGGAATATTCCACCCTAATACCAGAGACAATACATTTCTACTCAGCACCCCATGGAACATTCTCCAAAATCGACGACATACTGAGACACAGAAGAAACCTCCACAAATACAAAAAGACTGAAATAATTTCATGCATTCTATCAGACCACAGTGCAATAAAGCTCAACATCAACACCAGGATAAGCCCAACTGCCTAGAAGAACACATGGAGACTAAACAACACACTCTTGAATAATGAATGGGTCAAAGAAGAGAAAGAAAGAAATAAAAGCATTCCTGGAACTGAATGACAATGACAATACAACACAACAAAACCTATGGGATACCTTAAAAGCAGTCCTAAGAGGGAAGTTTATACCCTGGGAGCCTACATTAGAAAAACAGAAAGAGCACAAGTGAATGATCTAACACTACAACTAAAAGCACTTGAGAGGCAACAACAGATGAACACTAAACGCAACAGACAGGAAGAAATAACAAAAATCAGAGCAGAAATCAAAGAAAACAATAAAAAAAAAAAAATCAATGAACCCAAAAGTTGGTTCTTTGAAAGAATAAACTAGACAGACCTCTATCCCAGTTATCCAAAAGAAAGAAGGAACAATGCTAAATCGATACAATCTGTGATGAAAAGGGAAATATCACAACAGACAAGGAAAAGATCCAGAAAATCATACAGGAATATTTCAAAAACCTATACTCTACCCAATTTGAAAATCTAGAAGAAATGGATGAATATCTGAAATCCTGGGAAACACCAAAGCTCACCAAGAAGAGATCGACAACTTAAACAGACCCATAATACATGAAGAAATTGAAAATGTAGTAAGAAACCTCCCAACTAAAAAAAGCCCAGGCCCAGACGGTTTCACAGCAGAATTCTATAAAACATTTCAAAAAGACCTACAACCATTATTACTGAAACTAAGGTTACAATCAGAGGGAATTCTCCCAAATTCCTTCTATGAAGCCAGCATCACTCTATTACCAAAACCAGGCAAAGATACAACTAAATAGGAGAATTATAGACCCATCTGCCTAATGAACACAGATGCCAAAATTCTAAACAGGATATTGGCAAATCACATACAGACCCACAACAACAAGATCATCCATCATGGCCAAGTTGGATTCATACCAGAGATGCAGGGATGGTTCAACATACGAAAATCAATAAACATCATCAAACACATAAATGGAATGAAAGACAAAAACCACACCATCATCTGAATTGATGCTGAAAAAGCTTTTGACAAAATCCAGCACCCCTTCATTCTTAAAAGTCCTAGAAGGAATTGGATTGGCGGGATCATTCCTCAATGTAATCAAAGCCATATACAGGAAATCCACAGCCAATATCATCCTAAATGGGGAAATGACAGAAACATTCCCTTTAAAGGTAGGAACTCGGCAAGGCTGCCCCTGTCACCACTCCTCTTCAATACAGCGCTTGAAACACTTGCTAGAGCAATAAGGCAAGAAAAGGAAATTAAAGGAGTACTAATTGGAAAAGAGGAAGTCAAGCGATCCCTATTTGCTGATGATATGATTGTTTACTTATGGGATGCTAAAAACTCCACCAGAAAACTCCTAGAAACAATTAACAGCTTCAGCAA
>VZQC01014015.1:1115356-1233071 GCA_009823505.1 Rhizomys pruinosus | reverse complement strand
AAAAAAAAAAAAAAATCAATGGCCTTTCTTTACACCAAGAACAAGCAACTGGAGAAAGAATTCAAAGAGACCTTCCCACTCACAATAGCCTCAAAAACAATAAAATACGTAGGAACAAACCTAACCAAAGACACCAAAGATCTCTACAAAAAAACCTCCCATGCTCATGGGTTGGGAAAATTAACATTGTAAAAATGTCCATCTTACCGAAAGTCTTGTATAAATTTAACGCAATTCCAACCAAAATCCCCAAGAGTTTCTTCACAGGCTTGGTGTGGCAGTTTGAATGAGTGTCCCCCATAGGCTTTAAGTATTCAGATATTTTGTCTCTAGTTGGTGGCACTGTTCTTGGAGGTCTTAGAAGGTGTGGCCGTGCTAGAGGAAGTACGTTATTGAGGGCAGGCTTAGTGAGTTTAACAAGCCTTGCGGTCTCCAGCCTCTCCCTCTCTCTGCTTCCTGTGCTCATTTCGAGATGTGACCCTCGGCTTGCTGCTGCTCCAGCTCCAGCCGCCATGCCTCCCGCCACAATAGACTCTAATTCCCTGGAACCGTCAATCGTAAGCTCAAATAAATTCTTCCTTTTATAAGTTCCTTGGTCATGGTGTTTTATCACAGCAACAGAAAAGTGACTAATACAGTTATTTGGTACCAGACAGTGGGCTGTTGGCTGTGAAGAACCTGACCATGTGGATGGTTGAAGAAATGTGGAAGACTTTGGAACTTTGGGCTAGAAAAGCTGTTGACTACTATAAGCAGAGCTTAATGAGCCATTCTAGTAGAAGCCTGGAAGAAAGCATTGCTGCAAAAAATGTAGTTCCAGAGGAAAATAAAGAGTTAGGCAGCAACTGGGATATTTTGATAAAGAGTCAGCAGCAGTTTTCCCACAGCCCAAATGCTTGCCTGATGCTAAGTTGAAAAGCAATGGACTAATGTCTTTGGAGGAGGATATTTCAAGACAGCCTAATGTAGAAATGGTGGCGTGGCTTTTAATGGTGAATATTAAACAGATCTACAGTGAAAAAGAGCAAACGGGGCAGAAGGCAATGCAGAATGTACAGTTTGGATCTGAAAAGTACATTAGGAAGATTAAAGGTGTGGCCAAGACATGTGAAGGAGAGGCTCCTTTCATAAGGAGACTAAAGTGATTGAGGAGAGGCCTCGAGATTTACAAGTAAACAACAGAATCAATACCTTCAGGGCAAGACCACACCCAGCTAATCCAACTTTTGAAAAGAAAATACTGAAAGCGTTTTCTACTCCAACAAGTCCACGGCAGAGAAAAATTGCAAATGTGGTTAAAGTAGGAGAGAGTCCATCCTGAACTTGCAGCCAGATTCGGTTTTCGGTCTTGTTTTGGTCCAGTATTTCCTCATTATGCCTCTATTCCTCCCTTTTAGAATGGGAATGTGTATTCAGTTCCACTGTATGTTGGGAGTTTGCAATTTGCCTTTTGATTTTACAGGAGCTTACAGCTAGGAGATTGGCCTGAGTCTCAGAAGAGACTTTGGACTGTAGACTTTTGAATGCCATTGAAACTGGTAAAAGACTATAGGGACTTTTAAGGTTGGACTAAATGCATTTTGCATTTTATATGGTCAGGAGCTTATGGGGGCCAGGGAGTGGAATGTGGTGGTTTGAATGAGTGTCCCCCATAGGCTTTAAGTATTCAGACATTTTGTCTTCAGTTGGTGGCACTGTTCTCGGAGGTCTTAGAAGGAAGGTGTGGCCATGCTAGAGGAAGTATGTCACTGGGGGCAGGATTAGTGAGTTTAACAAGCCTTCTGGTCTCCAGTCACTCTCTCCGTTTCCTGTGCTCATTGCGAGATGTGACCCTCGGCTTGCTGCTCCAGCTCCAGCTGCCATGCCTCCCACCACAATGGACTCTAATTCCATGGAACCGTCAATCTTAAGCTCAAATAAACTCTTCCTTTTATAAGTTCCTTAGTCATGGTGTTTTATCACAGCAACAGAGAAGTGACTAATACACTTGGAAACAAAAGTCCTTAAATTCATTTGGAAAAGCAAAAGACCCCAAATAGCCAAAACTACCCTGAGCAAAAAGAGCTACACAGGGGGGATCTCTAGACCAGACTTCAAACTATACTACAGGACTATAGTCATAAAAACAGCCTGGTACTGGCACAAAAACAGACCTGTTGACCAATGAAACAAAACTGAAGATCCAAACTTGAGCACATACAATTTCAGCCATCTCATATTTGACAAGGGGCCAAGAAGACACAATGGAGAAAAGACATTATCTTCAGCAAATGGTGTTGGCAAAACTGGATCACCACGTGTAGCAGAATGAAATTAAACCCCTACCTCTCGCCCTGTACAAAAGTCAACTCCAGATGGATCAAATACCTCAACCTGAAAACCCAAACTCTGAAGGTGATAGAAGAGAAAGTTGGCAGCAGACTACAAGACACAGGCATAGGAAAAGACTTCCTAAATCAGAGAGCAGCTGTGCAAGAATTAAGGTTGACAATTGACAAATGGGACCTCATTATACTCAAAAGCTTCTGTACATCAAAAGAAACAATCAAGGAAGTGAAGAGAAATCCCAGAGTGGGAGGAAACCTTCACCACAGAAACATCTGACAAAGCATTGATTTCTAGAATATATAAACTACTCAAAAAACAAAGAAGAAAGAAAACAAATGACTCACTCAATAGATGGAGCAAAGAGCTGAACAGAGAATTCACAAGTGAGGAATTAGAGATGGCTGAGAAAAGTGTTCAACATTACTAATCATTAAGGAAATGCAAATCAAAACCACTCTAAGATATCGTCTTACTCAAATAAGACTGGCTAGGTTCAAGAAAACAAATGATACCAAGTGCTGGAGAGGTTGTGGGGAAAGGGGAACACTCATCCACTGCTGGTGGGAATGTAAACTTGTACAGCCACTATGGAAAGCAGTGTGGAGAACCCTTGTTAGACTTGGAATGAACTTGCCACCCGACCCAGCCATACCACTCCTAGGCATGTACCCCCCAAGACTCACCCCACCGCAGAGATATATGCATGGCCATGTTTATTTCCGCTCTCTTCACAATAGCAAGGAGTTGGAACCAACCTAAATGCCCCTCAACTGATGAGTGGATAGAGAAAATGTGGTACATCTACACAATGGAGTTCTATGCAGCAGTAAAGAAAGATGACATCATGAGCTTTGCAGGAAAATGGCTGGAGCTAGAGGACATATGCTGAGTGAAGTAACACAGTCCCCAAAAAACAAACAATGAATATGCCTCATCTGTGGATGCTAGTGCCAATTACCTAGTTGTAAGTATTTGTTATGCATGGCCAATTGAGCTTTTGTCCAAAGCAGCTGGGAGTGATGCATATTGGAAACAACAACAACAACAGAAAGGACTGCATCAAAGAACTAACTGAAACAGTGAACTTCTGCTCAAAACAGTCAACTTCCTCATGGAGAATATTGAAAGACTGAGAAAGAGATGAAAAGCATGTTTGGCAGAATGCATGAGCTCTGGTGGGGCGAGGGAATGGGGGGGATATAGGTCTAGATTTGATAAAAAAAATAAAAAAAAAATAAATTTAAAAATAAATAAATAAAAAGAAAAGGAATTGCTCTTAATCCCTCAGGCATTTCTCCAAGCCCAGAACTAACACTTTAAATTTCAAGTAACCACACTAAGAGACAGAAACAGATAAGAAGCTCTTTAAAATACTTCTTTAACCAATGTGTCCACTACAAATCAGCTCTCAGCAACAGTCACTACTGATGTTGACTCATATTCTGTCTACCTACCACCACTCACATGCTCAGAGGCTTCTGAGTTGGCAGCAAGAATCTAGAACAAGTTTAAATTTTTCTTCTTACTCATGGAATCATGAATTCCATCTAGTCACTTGTGTGCTTTATGTCAATCTCATCCCAAATCTCATGACAGAAAGTAGTCTTTAGATCCCTTCTTTGGCTAGGGAGGTCTCCAATTACTGTTACTGTGTTTGTAAGACACCTCTCCAGTGTGTGAGTGGAATGTCAGCCTGGAACATGTTTCAGGGCTGAGGAAGCTCTTTCCAAAAAAACTCAACCAGCTCTCCCAACCTCAGAGGTGGAAAAGGTGTCACTATATGTCAGTTCTTTAGGAGCTGAGACAGCCAGAACCCTTCCAGGAATCTATGTCACTGGTCCTTGACCACTGCTTCAGAGTTCGGTCCAGCTCCCAGTCCCTGGCTCAGGGGACAGAACCAAGGTCAAGGGAAAGTGCTACAAGTCACTACTGTCAATTGCGAGTATCACTCCTGCTATTAAAAAAATCCTGAGGAAGAAGGTTATCTTCACAACAGTGCTCACCTTCTTCAAGTCTAGGCTGGCCACATGGTGACATGCTCTCCCCACCCCCACCACCCCATCTAGGCTTTAATGCCAGAGAGGGCCTACCTAGGGTAGCCTGGTTCACACCTAGCTCTGGCCCAACTGCTCCAACACCAGAGACTGCTGAGCACAGCACAAACAGACTCTGCATCGTCGAGATGAGAACAGTTAAAGGACAAAAGGAAAGAACACAGGTCTTTAGAGAAGGAAGCAGCAGTGGCAAACCTTAGACAAAACACTTATGAGTAATGGATATGTTTGTGCATAACAAGACAGGTTACACAGAGGATGTGTACCATCTCATCCCTGAGCAACACTCACAACAGATAGATGGAGGGACAATGTCAAGATTACCAAAAAGAGTGGCCCAAATGGACTGTTTTTAATTATTCACAGAAGTCCACTCAGAACTGACGACAGGAACCAACTCCTAAGCAAGCTATGAAAGCATTTAAAAAAAATTTTTTTAATTAATTTTATTTATTTCTGTATGTGTATGAATGTACTGTCTGCATGCAACTTTGTGCACCCGTGTCGTGCAATGCCGTGGAGGTCAGAAGAGGGTGTCGGATTCCCCTGGAACTGGAGTTCTCCTGGAATTGGAGTTTCAGATGGTTCTCGGCCGCCATGTGGGTGCTGGGGATCGAACCCGGGTCCACTGTAAGAGCAGTTGGCACTCTTAACCGCTAGGCCATCTCTCCAGCCCCCGAAAGCATTTTTTAAAAGTACTACTAAAATTCCATGAAGCAAAATAAACAAATGCCTATTATAAATACTATCAGCACACCTGTACCAGACAGCTTCAGTTGTCAGAATTTCACACCTGGAAACAGGGAACCTCAAGTGGAGAATTTCCTCTATTAGACTGGCCTCTGGCCATGTCCGTGAGGCATTTTACTGGTTGTAGAGTGAGGTGGGAGGGCCCAACGCACTGTGGGTGGTACCACCCCCTGGGCAAGTGGTCCTGGATAGTATAAGAAAGCAGGCTGAGTACAACCTAGAGGAGTAAGTCAGTAACAAGAGTTCCTCCATGGCTGGGCGTGGTGGTGCACGCCTTTAATCCTAGCACTTGGGAGGCAGAGGCAGGCGGATCTTCGTGAGCTCAAGGCCAGCCTGGTCTACAGAGTGAGTTCCAGGACAGCTGGGGCTACAGGGAGACCCTGTCTCGAAAAGACCAAAAAAAATTGTCGAACGTCAGCTGGGGAATTCCCTCTATTGACTGGCCTCTGGCCATGTCCGTGAGGCATTTTACTGGTTGTAGAGTGAGGTGGGAGGGCCCAACGACTGTGGGTGGTAACCACCACCCTGGGCAAAGTGGTCCTGATAGTATAAGAAAAGCAGGCTGAGTACAACCTAGAGGAGTATCAGTAACAAGAGTTCCTCATGGGGGCGTGGTGGTGCACGCCTTTAATCCTAGCACTTGGGAGGCAGAGGCAGGGTTCTTCGTGAGCTCAGAGGCCAGCCTGTCTACAGAGTGAGTTCCAGGACAGCTGGGGCTACAGGGAGACCCTGTCTCGAAAAAGACCAAAANTTTAATCTTCATGAATTCATGTAGTTACTTGGTGTTAATTTCAAGCTTTGTTGTATTGTGGGCCTGATGGAATGGACTGGAACTATTCTTTTCAAACATTTTTGTATTTGTTGGGGTTGAGGTTTGCTTTGTGTCCCAGTCTATGGTCGATTTTGGAGACAACTTAGCGGGCTGCTGATACAAGTATCTTCTTTGTGCTTAGGTGGATATTGGCCAGTTGTCTTTTAAATATTTGCTTGTTCGGTATCATTTTAATTCAGATGTCTATTATTGTCTGGCACCTACTTGAGAGATAGTGAGGTATTTCCGTCGCCTAAGGAGTTTTAAATGGTTTAAAGTCCTATAGTACGATTGGTTCTAGCAAACTCCTGAGGGCACAGCTTTGGCTGTCCTCTTCTGAACCTGGGCCAGAAGGCAGGCAGGAGACAGAGGCCCTGAAGCCATGGGGGACTGGAGCTTCCTGGAGAAACTGCTGGACCAGGTCCAGGAGCACTCGACCATGGTGGGCAAGATATGGGCTGAACTTGTTTTTTTCATATTATCGAAGACTAATTTTTTTTTTTTTTTTTTCCTTGGGCCTGGCAGGCGAGGCTGTGTGGGGCGGGCGATGAGCAGTTGGATTTTGAATGCAACACAGGCCAGCCGGGCTGCACCAACATCTGCTATGACCAGGCCTTCACCATCTCCCACATTCGATACTTTGTGCTGCAGTTCCTGTTTGTCAGCAAACGGACCCTGGTCTACCTGGGCCATGTCATTTACCTGTCTCGGCGGGAAGAACGATTGCTGCAGAAGGAAGGAGAGTTACAGGCATTGCCAGCAAAGGACCCACAGGTAGAGCAAGTGCTGGCCACTGTGGAACCGTCAGATGGCCAAGATCTCAGTCACGGAGGATGGTCGGTTGTGCAGCTGCTGCAGTAGGCTCTCCCAGTAGCCCATGTCCAGGTTGGGGCTGCCTGCACGGATCTAGGCCTTAATTCCCTGGAAGATGACCTGCATACAGCTGGCTGAACGTCTTGCCCTTGAATGTGGTCTGCTCATCCAAGGTGATGGCTGCGTTGACTCCCTCTCGGTGCTTGCCAGGGCCTTTGAGTCCTCCAGCTCGGGCAGCTTGTCCATCTCATCCTCTGTGATGGTCATGTCCCGCCAGAAGTCCATGTTCCTTTCCTGGTCCAGCTCCATGCGGACCCGATGTCTTCAAGCAGGTCCTCCATATCAGCCACCATGAGGCTGTGGAGAAAGTTGTAGGGTTCGTGCATATCCACCCCCAGGTTGTCCTCCTTGGCGCTGATGTACTTGGTTAGCAGATCGATTGGTTTGGTGCGTCCATCATGGATGCAGATCACTGAGCACAGCTTGGCCTGCTGCAGGTGAAAGTTGTCCTCCTGCGCATCCCAGGTCTTGAAATGCTCCACCTCCTTCTCCCGCTGCAGCAGGCCCAGCTCCTTCTCTCACTCCACTCTCCAGCCTCAGGGCTTCTTCACCTTCCACAGCTCCAGGCCGTTATCCTCCTGGATCCTCTTGTTTCGTTCTTTCAACTCCTCTTCCAGGTAGCTGATCCCCTTCTTTTCCAGGGCATTGTTCCAGATGAAGGCCCCCAGGAGGTTGTTGTCCCCGAATGGGCTGTCTGCGTTGGTGTAGCCCATGTCCTCCTTGCCTCAGCTCATCTTCTAATGCTTCTCTTGGCTTCCTTCTTGGCCAGGCACCACGCTCACTTCTCCTCTGGAGTCTCAAAGGCTTTGAGCAGCTCCTTCTGCTGCCTTTCCTCTTCTTGAAGCCACAGCCATTCCTGCAGCCTCTGCTGCTGGTTCATGAGACAGAGGATGATGGATAGAGAGGAAGAATTATAAAAACTCAAGGATAGTGTTCTCAGATACCTTTAAGCCATTTTTCCTTAGTCATTCTAGGAATGATTGTTTAGCTTGGTTCATGCATTTCCCCTTGATTGGTTAGCTTTAACTGTGTTGGTCAACTCTGATTTGCTGGTGTTTGTGTTTCTTGATTGGTTTAAATTATTGTGAGGGCTAAACTCTGATTGGACTTTGTATAACTTATAAAATTTCCCTGTAACCAGCACTTCCTGGCCTAATTCTGCCTAAGTTGTGTGTCTTCCTGGTGTGGTAATTAAAGCCTCTGTAAAAAAATAAAATAAAAAATAAAGTCCTATAATCAGTATGAAATAGGGCACATCAGTTGGATAAATGTAGTTCTTGATTTGTCGTAGCTTCTTGGCTCAACTGCTTCCCCTTGTTCAGAAGAAGTGCCCTTGATCTCTCTGATTAGTTTTATTTGAAGTCTCTTTTGTCAGATATTAGAATTGCAATCCCTGCTTGTTTCTTTATGCCATTTGTTTTTGAAATATTTTTTTCAGTCCTTTTATCCTAAGGTAGAGCCTATCCTGAGAAGAGTTTCTTACAGAGAACAAAAAGTTGGACTTTGTTTCCTAATCCACTTAACTAATCTGTCTTTTGACTGGAAAGTTGAAAGTTGTGGAAGGCCATCAATATTTAAAGTTATTCTTGAAAATGAAAGATACATATTGGTTACCATTATTTTTTTGCATTCTTGGCCTATTTGTGTTTCTATCATTATACCTTTATTTAGTTTCTTTATGTTGCCCTTCACGCCAGGTCCCTGTAAGCCCCCAGCTGTCCTGGAATTTTTTTTTTTTTTTTAGACCAGGCTGGCCTTTACTCCCAAAGATCCACCTGCCGCTGGCTCCCAAGTGCTGGGATTAAAGTGTTGTGCCACCCTTTCTTCCGCTTTTGTATTGCTTCAGAAGTATTCTCTGAAGGGCCTGAGCTGGTGGGACCTGAATTGTTCACCCTATTCCTGTATGGGGATTTTTTCTTTCCTTTTCACACTATAATAGTTTTTCCCTGGAACCAATTGATTCTGGGCTGTCATCTATGTTCATTGCTTAATTTTGAAGCATCCTTTGTCTGATTATCTACCTTTTGTTGTCCCCCTCAGGAGGACCTTACTCTTATCGGCTTAGTCTTTTTATTACAGCTTAGTTTGCACAAGCGTAATTATCTAACCCGCCTCTATGCGGCTCCTCAGGATGGCCACATAGCGTACAATCCTGATGACCTCCTCTAACACCACTATCGGTTCATAATGCCCCCTTGGTTTCTCCTCTCCTCTCACGGTCTTAGGTGAAGGGCATAGTATGGCATTACTCTTCGTATTCTAATGCGTCCCTGTTCGATTTATGCCGAAGGAATTCTATGTCGTTCTCATTCCTCATGTTCCAACAATTTCTACAGTCTAGTGCTTGCTTCCGTTTTTCTTATTTAGGTTCGTTTTACTTTTTATATTTGGCTCAGTTGTGATGATCCTAGTGGTCTCCGGTGTTAAGTGCCCGTATTCGTCAGGATACTATTGCTTTCTGCCTAGTACTCATTGTGTGCGTGGCCTGCACTCTATCGCTTCCTTCACAAGAGTATGGCCCCTGGCCTCGTGGCCTTATCCAAGGGCTGTGAGATGATAGAGGCCCTGTGAGTCCAGTTGTCGTTACACATTCAGACTACCTAATGCTGTCTATCGATCGTTGCCATTTCGAAACCCCGGGCGTCCTTCTACATAGATTGAAGTTTCAGTTACTCTTGACTCACTTGAGCCAGTCGTATCTAACCTCAACCCCAGGTATGTTTTTTTCTTTTTTATAAGTATATTGCCTGATCACTCTGGCTTCAAGAGGTTCCTATCTTAAACTCTACAGTCATTTACAATCTTTATACATTGTATTTGGAAATGTTCCCTTTCATTCTTCTTTTTTGTTCTATATTGTGTTTCATAGATTTCTCTATCTGGTATCGGCTTCAATAGTTCCTTTTGTTGCTCTTGCCGCTTTTACCTGCCTTTTGATCTTCTCGCGCAGGCACGCATCAAGGGTCTTTTTAGTCTTCATTTCAGCCCAAGTTTTCATATTACCTCTTTGTGAATTCAGTCAGAAATATATCTCCTTCTTCTTTTGGTTCTTAATTGACTTCTATTCATCATGGTTATTCTTAGAGCTGTTTCAAGGTATCAGGTCTCCTTAGCTCCCAGCCTGTCCTGGAACTATGTAAGACCATGCGCTAGCCTTTTGCAGATAGTCTGCTCAGCCGATGCCTCTCATAGTGCCTGAGGATTAACCGTTGATGAACCACGCCCCATTCATTACTTACTTTAACTCTTGTATCCTGTGTAAACAACTAGGAGAGTTTTCATGTAAAAACCCTTATATAGGAACACTGGTGGTGTTGTGGAGTGCTTATTTATTTCTTCGGTGTATTTTACTGTGATTCTTGCCATGTGGATTTTTTAATGTGCCTTCTTGGTCTGAAACTCATGCGCCTCCTTTTTTTCAAATGAAGTATTGTCTGTATTGGATATTCTGTTTCTGAGAAGTGAATTGGTCTCGGCTTCAAGTTATCTCTTTTTGAATAAATTTTGGAGGGACCAGATGGCTTGAGTTAGACTATTCAGGAGCTCTTCAGGAGGGCGAATCAGCCCTGGATAGTTAGGAGCACTTGAGAAGCTTCAGATGGAAATAATTGGCACAAACATCCAAGAGGAGACCAGGAAAGGATGTGCATGGTCCATATTAGTTCAGCAGAGAAGAATAACCTAAGTCTTTGGTCTCGTGGGAGGTCTGCAGAATGGTCCAAAGCAGGGGAATGGACCATCTTGTTTTGTTGGTTTCGGGCACGCTTCTACTCATGTGACGCCAAGCGCCCTGTTACGAGGCCAATCGGCAGTCTCAAAGTGCCGTTATGTCACACAGGGAGATGGAGAATGGTTGACTGGGACAAGGTTGTCCTGCCCTACTATGCCAGCGGGAGCCTTAGCTATGGTAGCAGTCGGTAAGGACTGCAGCTGGTTCTCCAGGGCGGGGGATGTGTACCCGTAAATCCTAGGGGCTAGCGTCTGACCCCAGGAGGCTGGTGGAGTCATAAGTCCAGTCTCCAAACGTCTCGTGCAACAGGTGAGATGGTGATGGACAAGGATAGTACTAGGACCCTAACCATCAGTATGGAGCCTGAGTACTGGATCGTCAGTGGGAGAGCGACATGCCATGATTGGTTCCAAAGCTAGGGGGTTTTGGGCTGGGCTGCAATTATTGGCAGCCCACACCCGAGGCAATCCCGGCCTCTTACTAACCACCCCTGCTGAGAGAGAGACCTCTACGATCTGTCCTGGCGCAAATCTTCGGGTCCTGAATGCGTCCCAAAGTATGCGGGGTGCCCCCCGCGCGGGGTATGGGTTTTTATTTCACAATTGGCAGCTCTATTACTGGAAGCCAAATCGTTAGCCTCTGCCGGTTCTCCTTCACTCCACTTTTTTATTTTCCTCTATGTTTCGATAAATGTACTGTCTTGCATGTATTGGTTTGTGCACCCGTGTTGTGCAATGCATGAAGACGTCAGAAGAGGGTTGTCGGATCCCTGGACCTGGAGTTCTCCTGGACGAATTGGAGTTATAGATTGTTTTTCTCGCCACCATTGGGTGGTGCTGGGAAAGAAACCTGGGTCCTCTGTAAATGCAGTCGGCGCTCTTAACCGATGTCTGGCTATCTCTCCAGCCCTTTAGTTAACTTCACCTTTTATAGCTCTCTACTCTCTCTTTCCTCCTCCCAACCCCCCCCATGTTACATCTTCTTTGGCTTTCTCTGACCGCGGCCCGGAAGCAACCCCTTTAATCACAAACCGAAACCTTTGTAGGTGCAATCTAACCGGTGCGGAGACTATCTCACAGGGCTATTTTTATAACAAGTTACCTCTTAATTTTTTTCACCACACAGTACAGAGTTTACCTTTGGGCTTCTAGATAACTCAATGCCTAAATAGCACAGATAAACTATAAAGTACCTTCCACAAACATTCAACCTCGCACTCTACACAGAAAGGCCAGTTTACTTGTATAGCTTATTATGACCAAAGTATAATGCTCACCCTTTGCCCAAATATACTGCATTCACTCATCACGTGAGCGGAACATCTGCTTCTTTAAAATTAAATAAGTTTAATATTAATAGGACAGCCAATGGTCTACTCTGAAAGGACATGACCGATGGAGGGAAAGCAACGCCAAGATTTAAAATTTAATACCCCAGCTTTTACACATCCACCGTTTATCCCCAAACACCATTAAATTAACCTTGCCTATGCAATTAATAAGCAAGATGGCAGCTGCTTCTTTTAAATATAATGTTCTCTGCCCTCTATACGATAAAAGCAAACGAAACTAAATATCTGATACCCAAATATAACTGTGCTGAACCTTTCCCTACTGGTGTATGAATCACAGTGTGATATTCACACACAGGTATGATTGAGGATGCCTTTACATATATTATGCTCTACACAGTTCTCCATTTTACATCACCTCGCCCTCCCCTTAAAAAGCTCCCCCTCACCTCTAACAAAACTTTATTTAAGCGGTGCTGAAGTGGTTGTGCATGCCTTTTCGTGCCTTTAACCCAGCACTTGAGAGGCCCAGCGGTAGGAGATTTCTTTGAGTTCAAGGCCAGGCTGGTCTTCATAGTGCGTTCCAGGACAGCTGGTAGGGAAAACCCTTATCCAAAAGCAAACAAACAAACAAACAAACCAATAAAACCTTTAGGAGGAAAGAAGGGGAAAAAGAAGAAAGCTGAAGGGGGGCGGGGCACTGAAACCCCTCTTTTATTTGGTAGCAGTCAAATACAGAAATGCTTATTTGTAACTGTTCTGCTCTTTTATGATCTGCATTCTGACCAGAAGGGACTTTAAGAGGCTTTTTTGAAGCACAAGAGCATCTGCAGGCTATCTCCTTATAGTTCTTCTCTGTCTCTATCTCAAAGCCAAACTCCTGAAGCCACTTGCTGACTCACAGCTGATCTGGACATCCAGGAAGATGGTGTGAAAAGTGCCATCTTTCTCAAAGATGTCTGGGTTGATTCGATACCTTAGCACCTATTCCAAGCTTCCCTACAGTGCAAGACATTCTAGTCATAATGTAGTCTCTCTTCTGGTTCTGCAATTTTCCGGACTTGGGCACAGTGCACCCACAGCTGTATCAACCAACAGGCAAGTTGTGTAGCTTGCCAACCTCCAGTACAGCTCTGTAGAACTTGTCGTTACAGGTGACTGGAAAGATGATCTGGTTTAGTCTCAACTACTTACTACTGTGGTGTTGACCTCTCAGCTCCATCTGACTACCTTCCTCTTCCCCACTTGCTGAGGCCAACAATGCTGACGCATCATGGCCCTGACATCAGGCCACTCAACCCCACTTGCCAGCCCCTTTGCCAAGGGAAGGGCACTGAGGGTGTGAAGGAATCTCTAGAGGAGGTAGGAGAGTCTTCCATGACGATGCTGGTTCCAGCCCTTCTCTACGTGTGCACAGGGACTGTGTGCTACTATTTTTTAATGAAGGACACAAACCTGCTATGGCAGCCTTGTATGTGGTTGCTACACTATACACATCATTTGTAAGCCAGGGCCTTTCTCTTCTTTATACATTGACACATTTATGCAAGTTCTGGGCAAACCTCCTCCACTATTATCAGTACAGGAAAAGACTGCACTCTGCCATACACCTACAGGGGGCAGAGGGGAAACAGGGCCATATAGGCATATGCATCCATTGAGCTGCATTCTGTTGTGGCCTTGAAATAGAACAACTGTCTCTAAAGCAGCAACTTACTCATAGCCCAGGCCATCCTCAATTCACTTAGACGTGGGCGGGCACAATATATGAACTTAATTCCCACTCTGTATCTCATCGTGTATGGTACACTCAAACAAGTTGGGACTCTCTGAGCTCACACTGACTTTTAATGATAGGAAGCTAATGCATGAGTGGTAGGCCTGCTGGGTTCAAATGTAAAGGCTGGGCACTGCACAGTGCAATGGTGTAAGAAGACATGTCCACATCAGTGTCCATTGATTTGTTGTTGTTTGTTGGTTGGTATTTATGGCTTGTACGACTGTACACCGATGGCAAAAAGAAAAAAGAAGGGTGTTTTTTTTTTTAAAAGGCATCTTCACAAAGGGATCCTTATCATAGGCCTGTATAGGCCTGTGTGAGCTAATGATAGTCCTGCTGAAAGGCCAGAAAGATTCATTTCAGGGATAATTTCCTAAGAGTTAATAAATAATGGGTAAATCATGCCAACCAATTCAAGAGATGGACCAGGGACAGTTCCCCCAAATTACTGCCAGGGCCTCAGGGGAAGATGGCGATGTCCTTGCCAGCCTTCCTTCCACTTCATCTTCGCCTCTCTCCATCTCTGTTTGACCAATCTCTGCTGGCTGGCTAAAGGCACGCTTTGTTGGTAAACGAACAAAGGTGTGCAAGCCTTTACCTCTGGGAAGTTTGAGGCCCAGCCACGGTCCTTATAGACTCAGACCTCCAGGCTTAGCCTGACAAAAGAAGAAAAAGCCAAGAAAATACACACGTTTCACTTTCATGAATCATTCTAGTCCTACACCTAAAGTTGGTGGTTTTATCATGAATTCAAAAATTCTTCCAAAGTCCTCATTGACGACTCATACAGGATCCTGAAACAAAAAGACATAGATTAAGTCCCAGAAAAAGTGAGCAGAGTTTAGAAGTGGTGTGCAAGCAGATACATTCGAAAACATCCATAATCTGAGCATACACCCCTGACCTATGGCAGATCAGAACGCAGCTGTAGACAAGCCTCAGTACCTACTGTAAAGCACACAGCCTGGGCCTTGGCAATAGTGCCCAGGCACCAGCTCAGTAACATTTATTCACCTCCTGGCAACGACTTGGGAACACTTTTCTCAGAATTACTCTTTTCTAAGTTCTACCCACACCACATAAAAGCACATTTAGGCTAGTCCTTCTCAGCGTTCAGTGCAGACTCTATACTTCATACAAAGGAGATAAAAAAAATTGTCCCCTACCACCACCATGCTTCTGCTACCACCACTATTCCTTCTACCTCTGCTGGCCCAAGTCCTGCCCTACCTACCCCGGCCATGTGACGGAACACTAAGGTGGCCTCTCCCTTCCCTTATAGGGTTATCTACTATAATTCAAGAATCGCACTGGGACCGCTACCATGTGGATCCCTGATGTGTGGCACTGCAGAATTAAACACAGTCACTTACAAAGAGCATGGCTCTTTTCCCCTAACACTCCTACTTGTGTTGTTTGGCTGGAATCTTGCCCCCCAAATGCCGTCTCCCAATAAAGTCCTCAAAATCCTCCCAGACACAAAACAGACATCCATCCACCTTTCAATTATAACAGCAGTTCAGCTATATATATTAACATTTGAGCCTACAGAGGTCATGGGATTGTCCCAGCACTGTGAGTGGAAAGACTGACAGCCAGTCTCCTTGACCAGTGCACTGTCTGTTTGGTGGAGGAGGCGTGCTATTTAATTTTTAAACTTTTTATTTATGGTGTTATGCCTGCCTATATATAAGTACACCCGTGTCAGTAGTGCCCACAGAGGACAGGAGGGCATTGGATTCCCTGGAAACTGGAGTAGCGTTACAGGTGGTGGTAAGCCACCATGTGAGTGCCAGTGTTTGAAAATGGGTCTTCTGAAAGAAAAGGAAGTATGTGAGATCTCCCAAGACCAGCCTGGTCAAGCCACAGGTACGTAGGCAGCAACTGGGTGCTTCAGCAAGGCTTACTGTTGATTGATCTAATATAGTTAATCCATTAATCCAGTTGTCTTGGACTTAATTGGCTTTTGTGGATATGGGGGCGGGCGTTATCCTCCCATCTGGTTTTAAAATTGTGGTTGTGTGACTCTTGAGATCTGAGATCTCCCTGCGCCCAGCTGAGGCAAGCGCAGGTAGGTTGGTAGTCACCAGCTGGGTGGTTCAGCAAGGCTGACTGTTGATTGCTTTAATATAGTTAATCCGTTAATCCAGTTGTATTTTGCTCAATTAGCTTTTGTGGCTATGAGGGCGGAGTTATCCTCCCTCAGCTGGTATAACAAGGTATAGGGTTGTGTGACTCTTGCGCTCTTGAGATCTCCCAAGACCAGTGATGCAAGAAGAAGAACAGGAATGTAGGTAGGAACTGGGTGATTCAGCAAGGCTGACTGTTGATTGATTTACTATAGTTAATCCGTTTGTTAATCCAGTTTTGGTCTTTGGTTTAATTGGCTTTTGTGGCTGTGGGGGTGGAGTTATTCTCCCAACTGGTATAAAATGTAGGGTTATGTGAGTCTTAAGATCTGAGAACTCCCGAGCCCAGCTCGTATGTGTAGTGTGTATGTATGGTGCTGGGTATGGGCTAAAAGAGCCGCCGACAGCCCACCCCCCCCAGCCCTCAACTGGGAATACAAAGGCATCTGAAGGAGGCAAAGCAAGCCTTGAACACAGTGAAGAGGGATTTAGGACCCACATTCGAATAAGGCAAGGAGAAAGAAGCCCATATGCCAGTAACAAGAAGAAGAGACAACACAGGACAGGGGCAGGATAATCCCCGTACCAAGCTCTACCAACCCTGTGGAAGGCCCAGGACACAGATCTCCGAAACACCCAATGGGTAGATATTTAAAGAAACTACAAGATTATAAAGGAGGCAAATCAAAATACTAAGAAAAACGAGAATGAAGAACTTAAAAAAAGGACTCGAGAGAGGCATGACAAACTCCAGAAGGAAAAAACACTGAGAAGATCCAATGTTGAAAAAGATTAGGAAACCAACCAGTGAAGCGAAGCAAAGCGCTACAGGAAGAGATTGAGAAGCTCCAAAAAAGAAGTAGACATACTAAAGAAATCAGACGTGTGTATTTTTCTTTTTTTTTATTTTTTTGGTTTTTTTTATTTTTTTTTTTTTTATTTTTTTAATTTATTTTTTTTAGGCATCTGAGCTCACTCGAGACACATGTTTCCCGTTCGTGCAGAAACCTTCCGGCGATGTGGAGCTTTCCCTCGCCGTCGCGCCGAGTAGGATTGCAGCCACTTTGCATAAGAGGCGATAGGCTCGCATCTTTTGCATCAAGAGTTAGTGCGCGATCGTCTTAGAAAGTAGTTAAGTAAGTGCTACTGAGCGCTCTCAGAACGCAGAAGGAGGACTACGCCGGCAGGTATTCGAAGACAAGCGCTGTTATTTGTCGGTGACGACATTCTAGGGCTCCGTGATGAATATCAGACGGAATCATCGTAGCTGAGAGTTAAGAAGGAGGACCTCAAGATACTACATAAGGGTTTTATATAGACCAGAGAGGCGACTCGCTTGACTAAAGCGGTCCTTGGATTATGGCCAGTCAGCATGGTGACGATCCGTATCTAGTATCTTTAGTAGACCCCCAGATCCTCACCCACACCCCCAACCCACCCACCACACCCCCCCACCACCAACACGCCCTCGCGCCCCCGAACAACCAGGAGTTGCGCGCGACCCACGATTGCAAAGATAAATCGCATTCTAGGAGCCAGAGGAAGGAGAACATCACAAAGGAGACTTGGTATGATCAGATCTTCAACAGAAATCATAGATGAAAACTTCCCCAACACTAAAAAAAACACAAAACCATACCACACCACGGAGCACATAGAACTAACAGACAAGATCCGAAAAGAAATTCTCCAACGCCACATCATAGTTAAAACTGTGCTAGTTAGTCACCCAAAACAAAGATGAAATCTTTAAAGCCACAAGAGCAAAAACAAGTGACCTCTTACGGGGAAACCTACTCAGGAAATTAAAACACTGGACTTCTCAACGAACCAACTGTGAAAGAAAGAAGAACCTGGAACAAAGCATTTCCAGTTTTAAATTAAGGTCAATCGATGCAAACTCTGTTCCTATACACAGGCAAAAATGTCGATTATAATTGAAGAAGAGAGAAAAAACCTTCCATGACACATAAACAAGTTGAAAGAAAAAATGTCTGGAAAACCAACCATTAGAGAATACTTGAAGCAAAAAACAGAAGAAAGGAAAAAGGAAGAAAAAAAAAAAAAAAAAAAAAAAAAAAAAAAAAAAAAAAAAAAAAAATAAATAAAAGCATAACCCAGAATAGGTTAGAAACTAACCCAACCCACCAAATGATAAAACAAGGCAACAACCGGAAGGAACAGAAACCACTAGTCCTACTTTAAATATTAATGGACTAAAATCCCCCAATCAAAAGACATAGAGGGGAGATTGGATTAGGAGGAAAGAGAACCCATTCATATGCTGTCTACACGTGAAAACATCTTACCTTCAACGATAGGCACCACCCTTAAAGTGAAAGGATGGAAACAAATTATTCCAAGCAAACGGTACCAAAAAGGAAAGCAGGTTTTGCTATTTTAATATCGGACAAATATAGACTTCAAGTTAAAAGAAATCAGAAGAGACAAAGAAATCCATTACATTTGTACAAAAAGGGAAAATTTACCAAGAAGATTTCACAATCATGAATATATATGCCCAAAACTCTAGTGCACCAAACTTTTATAAAGACAATTCTCCGGACCACAAGTCACCACACTAACCCCAGTACACTCATAGTAGTGGACTTCCATACCCCACAGAGGTTCCTTGGATCGGTCAACAGGACAGAGAATAAACAAACATCTGAAATTGAATGGTTTAGATACACAATGGGGACCTCATAGACCTGTATGGAATATTCCACCCTAATTACCAGAGAATACACTTCCTAATCAGCACCACATGGAACCATTCTCCAACAAATCGACGACATACTGACGACACAGACGAAGAAGAAGAAGAAGGAAGAAACCCTCACAAATACAAAAAGCTTAAAATAATTTCATGCATTTCTATCAGACCACAGTGCAATAACGCCCAACATCAAAAACCAGGATACGCCCCCAACTGCCTAGAAGAAACACATGGAGACTTAAATAACACACTCTTCTTGATAATGAATTGGTTCAAAGAAGAGAACAAGAAAGAAATAAAAGCATTCCTGGAACGAATTGACAATGACAATACACACAAACAAAAACCTCTGGGATACCTTAAAAGCAGTCTAAGAGGGAAGTTTATACCCGTGGAGGCCTACATTAGAAAAAAACAGAAAGCGCAACAAGTGAATGATCAAACACTACAACTAAAGGCACTTGCGAGGAATAACAGTGAACCACTAAACGCAATCAGAGCAGAAAATAACAAAAAAATCAGAGCAGAATCAACGGAAACAATAAAAAAAAAAAAATCAATGAACCCAAAAGTGGTTCTTTGAAAGAATAAAACAAGACAGACCTTTATCCCAGTTATCCAAAAGAAAGAAGGAACAATGCTAAATCGATACAATCTGTGATGAAAATGGGACAATATCACAACAAAAGGAAAAGATCCAGAAAAACATACCGGAATATTTCATAAAACCTATACTCTACCAATTGAAAATCTGAAGAAGAAATGGCTGAATATCTGAACTCCTGGGAAACACCAAAGCTCACCAAGAAGAGATCGACAACTTAAACAGACCATCAATACATGAAGAAATTGAACAATGTAGTAAGAAACCTCCCAACTAAAAAAAAAGGCCCAGGGCCCAGACGGTTTTCACAGCAGAATTCTATAACAACCATTTCAAAAAAGCCCTACAACCATTATTTACTGAAACTAAGGTTTACAATCAGAGGGATTCTCCCAAATTCCTTCTATGAAGCACGCATCACTCTATTTACCAAAACCAGGCAAAGATTACAAACTAAATAGGAGAATTATAGACCCATCTGCCTAATGAAAACAGATGCCAAAATATTAACAGGGATACTTGAAAAAATACATACAGACCCACACCACAAGATAATCCATCCATGGCCAATTGGCTTCCATACCAGATATTGCAGGGATGGTTCAACATACGAAAATCAATAAAACATCATCAAACACATAAATGGATTAAAATGAAAGACCAATAACCACACCATCATTTCAAGTGATGCTGAAAAAGCTTTTGACAAAAATCCAGCACCCCTTCATTTTTCTTAACAAAGTCCTAGAAGGAATTGGAATTGCGGGATCATTCCTCAATGTAATCAAAGCCAATCCAGGGAAATCCACAAGCCAATATATCCAAAATGGGAAAATGACAGAAACATTCTTTAAAGGTAGGAACTCGGCAAGGCTTCCCCCTGTCACCACTCCTCTTCAATACCAGCGCTTTGACAACCACTGCTAGAGCAATACGGCAAGAAAAGGAAATTAAAGGAGCGTCCTAATTGGAAAAGAGGAAGTCAAGCGCGCTCCCTCTTTGCTGATGCTATGATTGTTACTTAGGGATGCTAAAAACTCCACCCGAAAACTCCTAGAAACAATTAACAGCTTCCAGCAAAGTGGCAAGCATGATACAAAAATTAACCTAAAAAAAAAAAAATCAATGGCTTCTCTTTACACCACGAAAAGAAATTGGAGAAAGAATTCAAAGAGCCCTTCCCATTTCACAATAGCCTCAAAAACAATAAAATAGTAGGAACCAACCTAACCAAACAGACACCAAAAGATCTCTACAAAAAACCTCCCATGTCATGGGGTGGGAAAATTCACATTTGTAAAAAAGTCCATCTACCGAAAAGTTTGTATCAATTTAACGCAATTTCCAACCAACACCCAATGTTTCTTCAAGGTTGGTGTTTGTGGAGTTTTGAATGAGTGTCCCCCAAGGCTTTAAGTATTCAGATATTTGTCTCTAGTTGGGGCACTGTTCTTGGAGGTCTAGAAGGTGTGGGCCGTGCTAGAGGAAGTACGTTATTGAGGGCAGGCTTAGTCAGTTTAACAAACCTTGCGGTCTCCAGCCTCTCCCTCTCTCTGCTCCTGTGCTCATTACGAGAAGAAGATTTTGTGACCTCGGCTTGGTTTGCTGCTCCAGTTTCCAGCAGCCATGCCTCCCGCCACAATAGGGACTCTAATTCCCTGGGAACCATCAATCGCTATAAGCTAAAATCAATTCTTCCTTTTATAAGTTCCTTGGTCATGGTTGTTTTACCACAGCAACCGAAAGTGACTAATAAGTTATTTGGTACCAGACACGTGGGCTGTTGGCTGTGAAGAAAATGACCATGTGGATGGTGGAAGAAACAGAAATGTGGAAAAGACTTGGAAATTTGGCTAGGGAACAAAGCTTTTGACTACTATAAGCAGAGCTTATCTGGCCATTCTGATAGAAGCCTGGAAGAAAGCAAAAAATGTAGTTCCAAAGGAAAATAAAGAGTTAGGCAGCATCTGGGATATTTTGATAGAGTTTGGCAGCAGTTTTCCCACAGGCCCAATGCTTGCCTGATGCTCCGTTGAAACGCCATGGACTACTGTCGTTGAGGAGGCTTTATTTCAAGACAGCCTCATTAGAGAAATGGTGTTGGCTGGCGTGGCTTTTTAATGTGACTATTATTAAAAAAGATCTACGTGAAAAAGCGCAAACGGGGCAGAAGGCATGCCCGAATGTACAGTTTGTATCTGAAAAGTACATTAGGAAGATTAAAGGTGTGGCCAAGACATGTGAAGGAGAAGGAGAGGCTCCTTTCATAAGGAGACTAAAAGTGATTAGGGAGAGGCCTCGATATTTACAAGTAAACAAAACCAGAATCAGTACGTTCAGGGCAAGACCACACCCAGCTCATTCCCACTTTTTGAAAACGAAAAATATTGAAGGGGTTTTCTACTCCAGCAAGTTCAGGGAAGAGAAAATTTGCAATGTGGTTAAAGTAGGAGGAATTCCATACCTAACTTGCAGCCAGATTCGTGTTTTTCGTCTTTTTGGTCCGGTATTTCCTCATTAGGCCTCTATTCCTCCCTTTTAGAATGGGATGGTATTCAGTTCACTGTATGTTGGGAGTATGCAATTTGCCTTTTGATTTTACAGGAGCTTACAGTTTTGGGAGATTGGCCTGAGTCCCAGAAGAGACTTTGGATGTTCGTTTTGAATGCCATTGAAAAACGGGTAAAAGACTATAGTGACTTTTAAGGTTGGACTCAATGCATTTTGCATTTTATTAGGGGTCAGGAGCTTATGGGGGCCATGGGAGTGGAATTGTGGTGGTTTGGTGAATGAGTGTCCCCCATAGGCTTTTAAGTATTCAGCATTTTGTTCTTCAGTGGTGGCACTGTTCTCGGAGGTCTTAGAAGGAAGGTTTGTGGCCATGCTAGAGGAAGTATGTCCACTGGGGGCAGGCTTAGTGAGTTAACAAGCCTTCTGGTCTCCATTCACTCTCTCGTTCCTGTGCTCATTGCGAGATGTGCCCTCGGCTTGCTGCTCAGCTCCAGCTGCCATTGCCTCCCACCACAAATGGACTCTAACTTCCATGGACACCGTCAATCTTAAGCTCAAATAAACTACTTCCTTTTTAAGTTCCTTGTCCTGGTTGTTTTAATCATAGACAACAAAAGTGACTAATACCTTGGAAACAAAGTCTTAAATTCCATTTGGAAAAGGCAAAAGACCCCAAATAGCCAAAATAACACTTAGCAAAAGAGCTACACAGGGGATCTCATAACCAAACTTCAAACTATACTACAGGACTATAGTCTAAAAACAGTGGTACTGGCACACAAACAGACCTGTTGACCAATGAAACAAAACTGAAGATCCAAACTTGAGCACATACAATTTTCAGCCATTCTCATATTTGACAAGGGGCCAAGAAGACACAATGGAGAAAAGACATTATTCCTATGCAAAATGGTGTTGAAAACTGGATCACCACTGTAGCAGATGAAATTAAACCCCTACCTCTCGCCCTGTACAAAAGTCAAATCCAGATGGATCAAATACCTCAACTGAAACCCAACACTCTGAGGTGATGAGTAGAAGAGAAAGTTGGCAGCAGACTACAAGACACAGGCATAGGAAAAGACTTCCTAAACTAGAAAGCAGCTGTGTAAGAATAAGGTTGACCATTGACAAATGGGATCTCCTTAAACTCAAAAGTTCTGTTCATTCAAAAGAAACAATCAGGAATTGAAGAGAAATCCCAGCGTGGGAGGAAACCTTCACCACAGAAACATCTGACAAAGCATTGATTCTAGAAATATAAATACTCAAAAAAACAAAGAAGAAAGAAAACAAATGACTCACTCAATAGTGGAGCAAAGAGCTGAACAGAGAATTCACAAGTGAGGAATTAGAGATGGCTGAGAAAGAAAAAAAGTGTTCAACATTACTTAATCATTAGGAAGGAAATGCATAAAAACCACTCTAGATATCGTCTTACTCCAATAAGACTGGCTAGGTCAAGAAAACAAAATGATACCAAGTGCGGAGAGGTTTGTGGGAAAGGGGAACACTCATCCACTGCTGGTGGGAATGTAAACTTGTTACAGCCACTATGGGAAGCCGTTGTGATAACCCTTGTTTAGACTTGGAATGAACTTCGCACCCGAACCCAGCCATACCACTCCTAGGCATTGTACCCCCCAAGACTCACCCCACCGCAGAAGATTATGCAGGCATGTTTATTTCCGCTCTCTTCACAATAGCAAGGAGTTGGAACCAACCTAAATGCCCCCTCAACTGATGAGTGGATAGAGAAAGTGGTACATCTACCAATTGAGTTCTATGCAGCATTAAAGAAAGATGACATCATGAGCTTGCAGGAAAATGGACGGAGTCGAGAGCATTATGCTTGAGTGAAGTAACACAGTCCCCAAAAAACAAACAATGAATATGCCTCATCTGTGGATGTATTGCCAATTACCTAGTTGTAAGTATTTGTTTTGCATGGCCAATTGAGTTTTGTCCAAAGCAGCTGAGTTGATGCATATTGGAAAACAAACCAACAACAGAAGGACTGCATCAAAACTACTGAAACAGTGGAATTCTGCTCAAAACAGTCCACTTCCTCATGGAGAATATAAAGCTGAGGAAGAGATGAAAAGCAGTTTGGCAGAATTCATGAGCTCTGTGGTGGGGCGAGGGAAAGGGTGGGATATAGGTCTAGATTTGATAAAAAAAATAAAAAAAATAAATTTTAAAAAAAATAAATAAATAAAAAGGAAAAAGGAATTGCCTCTTATCCCTCAGGCATTTCTCCAAGCCCAGAACTAACACTTAAATTTCAAGTAACCCACCTAAGAGACAGAAAACAGATAAGAAGCTCTTTAAAATACTTCTTTAACCAATGTGTCCACTACAAATCAGCTCTCAGCAACAGTCACTACTGATGTTGACTCATATTCTGTCTACCTACCACCACTCACATGCTCAGAGGCTTCTGAGTTGGCAGCAAGAATCTAGAACAAGTTTAAATTTTTCTTCTTACTCATGGAATCATGAATTCCATCTAGTCACTTGTGTGCTTTATGTCAATCTCATCCCAAATCTCATGACAGAAAGTAGTCTTTAGATCCCTTCTTTGGCTAGGGAGGTCTCCAATTACTGTTACTGTGTTTGTAAGACACCTCTCCAGTGTGTGAGTGGAATGTCAGCCTGGAACATGTTTCAGGGCTGAGGAAGCTCTTTCCAAAAAAACTCAACCAGCTCTCCCAACCTCAGAGGTGGAAAAGGTGTCACTATATGTCAGTTCTTTAGGAGCTGAGACAGCCAGAACCCTTCCAGGAATCTATGTCACTGGTCCTTGACCACTGCTTCAGAGTTCGGTCCAGCTCCCAGTCCCTGGCTCAGGGGACAGAACCAAGGTCAAGGGAAAGTGCTACAAGTCACTACTGTCAATTGCGAGTATCACTCCTGCTATTAAAAAAATCCTGAGGAGAAGGTTCTTCACAACGTGCCCCTTCTTCAAGTCTAGGTGGCCACATGGGGTGACTAGCTCTCCCCACCCCCACCCACCCCATCTAGGCCTTTTACATGCCAGAGAGGGCCTACCTAGGGTAGCCTGGTTCACACCTAGCTCTGGCCCAACTGCTCCAACACCAGAGACTGCTGAGCACAGCACAAACAGACTCTGCATCGTCGAGATGAGAACAGTTAAAGGACAAAAGGAAAGAACACAGGTCTTTAGAGAAGGAAGCAGCAGTGGCAAACCTTAGACAAAACACTTATGAGTAATGGATATGTTTGTGCATAACAAGACAGGTTACACAGAGGATGTGTACCATCTCATCCCTGAGCAACACTCACAACAGATAGATGGAGGGACAATGTCAAGATTACCAAAAAGAGTGGCCCAAATGGACTGTTTTTAATTATTCACAGAAGTCCACTCAGAACTGACGACAGGAACCAACTCCTAAGCAAGCTATGAAAGCATTTAAAAAAATTTTTTTATTAATTTTATTTATTTCTGTATGTGTATGAATGTACTGTCTGCATGCAACTTTGTGCACCCGTGTGTGCAATGCCGTGGAGGTCAGAAGAGGGTGTCGGATTCCCCTGGACTGGAGTTCTCCTGGAATTGGAGAGTTTCAGATGGTTCGTCGGCCGCCATGTGGGTGCTGGGGATCGAACCCGGGTCCACTGTAAGAGCAGTTGGCACGTCTTAACCGCTAGGCCTATCTCTCCCCCCCGAAAGCATTTTTTTAAAAGTACTACTAAAATTCCATGAAGCAAAATAAACCAATGCCTATTATAAATACTATCAGCAACATGTCCAGACAGCTTCAGTTGTCAGAATTTCACACCTGGAAACAGGGAACCTCATTGGGGAATTTCCTCATTTGACTGGCCTCTGGCCATGTCCGTGAGGCATTTTACTGGTTGTAGAGTGAGGTGGGGGGCACCACGCACTGTGGGTGGTACCACCCCCTGGGCAAGTGGTCCGGATAGTATAAGAAAAAGCCGGCTGAGTACAACCTAGAGGATAAGTCAGTAACAAGAGTTCCTCCATGGTGCGGCTGGTGGTGCAAGCCTTTAATCCTAGCACTTGGGAGCTAGCAGGAAGGATCTTCGTAGCTCAAGGCCAGCCTGGTCTACAGAGTGAGTTCCAGGACAGCTGGGGCTACAGGGGGACCCTGTCTCGAAAGACCAAAAAAAAAAAAAAAAAAAAAAAAAAAAAAAGCGTTTCCTCCATGGCTATGCCTCAGCTCCTGCCTCTAGCTTTCCTGAATGATGGACTGCGAGCTGTCAACCAACTAATCCCATCCCTCAAATTGGTTTTGGTCAGTGTGTTTTGTTGAGGTAAGTAAACAAAGCAAACTTTTCAGACCCTCACAGCAGGGCACTGGCAGCTCACACAGGCATGTGATAAACATCCAAGAAAGAATGCATCTGCATTGAAGCCTATTAAGGTCCATGTATCAAGAAGCAGAGGTAAGGACAACATCTCAGAGGTCAGGTAAGCAAAGGACTCTGAAGCCCAGCACTAAGCAGCAGATCTCAAACTTAAAGTTTCTCTTCACCACTGCTGCTGGACCCTCCTGGTCTATACACCATCCTCACCACTGCTGCTGGACCCTCCTGGTCTATACACCATTCTCACCACTGCTGCTGGACCCTCCTGGTCTATACACTGTCCTCAACACTCTTGGTCCATATACTGTCCTCACCACTGCTGCTGGACCCTTCCAGTGTGTTTACTACACAGGGTTCCAGGAAGCATATGTGAGCATGACAATCAATGACAGGAAAGCCTCAAGAAATCAGGGTCTCTGTTCTTCAGACTGCAGAACTGAAAAGCATCTTTTGACTTCCCAGTCAGGGTTAGATGCACACCATCTGGCCACACTCATCAACTGTCTCTATAGACCACTCTTGAATCATTTCCCAGCAAGATGAGCAGTGAACTAGAGTTCTCCATCTTCCATCCAGCTGGCTATTCAAAACAAAGTTGCCTTCCTTGCCTGAGTATCTTGACTCTTGACTTCACTGGCCTGTCATGCAGAAGCATGGGTCTGGTAACAAGCACATTGAAATTATTAACCTGTTGAATACTTTGACTCTTGACTTCACTGGCCTGTCATTCAGAGGCATGGATCTGGTAACAAGTACACTGAAATTATTAACCTGTTACAAGGAAAAGCAAAATGAAACACCAAATTCTAATTCTGTCTTGTAAAATTACCTTTGGAAATGGA
The DNA here is from genome assembly GCA_009823505.1 of Rhizomys pruinosus. Classification (NCBI taxonomy): domain Eukaryota; kingdom Metazoa; phylum Chordata; class Mammalia; order Rodentia; family Spalacidae; genus Rhizomys; species Rhizomys pruinosus. Next base: position 1,206,293 of record VZQC01014015.1, on the reverse strand, counting down.
AAAAATAAGAGCTCCTCAGATAAAGTTGACAGAATTTATTATTAGGCTTGCCTTGCAAAACAACATAAAAAAAATAAGCCTGCAGAGAAAAGTAATATAGGTCAGGAACCTGATCACATACAGACAGCTGAGGGGGCTACTAGAGAATGGCTCAGAGATTAAATATCACTTACCGCTCTTATAGAGAACCAAGGTCAGTTCCCATCACCCACATCAATCAGTCGAACACCTGTCCATAACTCCAGTGTCCATGGGACCCATCTCCCCTGTCCGGTTCTTCGAGGCACCAGACTACACATGTGCAACTTGTATACATGCAGGCAAACAACATCATATACAGTAAATAAAAACAAAACACAATCTTTAAGAAGTCAATCTTAAAAAAATACTAGTTGTGCTAAAAGTAGTAGTGAAAACATGTCCAGGTACATACATATTTATGTTGTGTGTTCACATGTGGGGGCATGAGTGGAAGAAGTGACAGGGACGACTCCAGAGACAGAGAACCATGGACTGGAGAGATGGTTCACGGTTAAGGGCACTGGCTGCTCTTGGGCGATGGTGACTTGGGTTTGATTCCCAGAACCCTCATGGCAGCTAACCACATCTGTGGCCTGTAGGTCCCCATGGATTCTGACATCCTCTTTGACCTCTCTTGGTGCACTGCATGACAGCGCGGTGCCACTTACAGATGTGCTGGCAATACACTTCATACACATAAAATAAAAAATAAGCAAAAGGAGGTTTTAAACAGAAACAGACACTGTCAATGTGGCTGCTATTCAAAGTGGCTGTGCTGTCTGAAGTGGTGCAGGGTTAAGCATGTGGACTGTATCAGCTTGTCAATCTATCTAACCGCAACCTCTACACCACTAGCATGGCCTCTTGCTTGACATCACGACCCCTGCCAGCATCCCAGCACTGACACGACATACCTGTCATGGAGAAGCTGGAAATGAAGAAGAGAAAGACATGCGATCTCGGAAGTAGGCACGATGGTTGGAGTCGAGGTCTGTCAGACTAGACCTTCCTGAATTTCCATTGCTTTCACTCTCATACAAGATGACTCACTTTTGATTCTTGTCCAAAGCTGGCCTTTTTGTCCCCACTCCTCCCTCTGGCAGGAACTTCAAACTTCCTGTCCTTCTTTACCCAGTCAGGTTCCTGCTTCCATGTGAGTGAACCAATCAGCAGTATGTATCCTGTGCTGTCGAGTCCAAGGAAGAAAAAGACCCCCCCAAAAAAAAAGCCGGGCGTGGTTGGCGAAGGCCTTTACTCCTAGCACTCTGAGGCAAAGGCAGGAGGATTCGTTGGAGTTCAAGGCCAGACTGGTCTACAGCGTTAGTTTCAAGTACGCCTGGGGCACAGGGAGACCCCCGTCTCCAAAGACAGAACAAAAGAAATGAAGAAAAAAAACATGAAGGAAAGGAAGAAGAAAAGTGAGCCCAATACTGTCCCACCGCAGACTCTACAGATTAGAAAAACCCAGACTCTCCAGGGGACAGGCAATGCTCTATTTCTGGCCCCATCCCCAAGTGGGGCATCTCTCTTTCTATGCTATGTGCAGTGTTACTTTCACATCATTAAACCTTGGCTGTGCGCTTTTAACTGCAAAATTCTCATCTTGTAATTCTTGCAAAGGAATGGACCAGAGAAAAGACCTTAGGTGGCATCAGGAACACGGAAATCAGCAATATGTATCCTGTGCTGTCGATTCCAAAAGAAAGAAAAGAAAAGACCAAAACAAAAAAAAAAACAAAAAAAAGCTGACGCGTGTGTGGCGCCTTCCTTTAATCTAGCACTTGGGGAGGCAGAGGCAGGGGCGGTCTCTTGTGGTCAAGGCCAGCCTGGATTCTATAGAGGGTGAGTTCCAGCGACATGCTGGGGGCTACATGGGAGACTGTCTCAAAAAGACACAAAAAAAAAAAAAATAAAAAAAAAAAAAGGAAGAAGAAAAGGAGACATCAGTCCTGTCACCTCCTACTCTACAGATTAGAAAAACCCAGACTCTCCAGGGGACAGGCAATGCTCTATTTCTGGCCCCATCCCCAAGTGGGGCATCTCTCTTTCTATGCTATGTGCAGTGTTACTTTCACATCATTAAACCTTGGCTGTGCGCTTTTAACTGCAAAATTCTCATCTTGTAATTCTTGCAAAAGGAATGGACCAGAGTAGAGACAAAGACTTTTAGGTGGCATCAGAAACAAGGAAAACATTTTAAACATGGTAGTATTAATCTAACTGCTCACTAGTCAGAATGTGAAATACTCAAATGTACCAGTTTCCGGGACATATGAAAGATCACTAACATAATTCACTCCACCTGATTTGTATGAACGTGCCATAAAATACACATCTGGGGCTCTAGAGCACTGGTCCTCTCAGCGTTTTACAGTGTCAAGAGCATCGGCTGCTCTTGCAGAAGGACCCAGGTTCGATTCACAGGCACCCACATGGCGGCTAACAAGTAACATCTTCTAAGCCAGTTGTGGTGGTCGCACTGCCTTTAATCCTAGCACTTGGGAGGCTGGGCGATCTCTGTGAATTCAAGGCCGGCCTGGTCTACAGGAGTGAGTTCCAGGGATCAAGCTTGGGGCTACAGGGAGACTCTGTCTCAAAAAAGAAAAAACCCAATGCTACAGGATCCAACACCAATTCATGATGGAAATATTCAATAACCCAGACATGGTGTCACAAGTCTTTAATCAGCCCTTCAGGAGGCAGACAGGCTCTGTGAATTGAGGCCAGCCTGGTCTATATGGCAAGTTTCCGGGCAGCCAATACTACATCGTGATACCCTGTCTCATAATTTCTATTGCAGTGGAAATCCTAACATTAGTTATGCGATAGTATAACAATAGTAATGCAATACAAAAGGGAAAAAAAGGCATGCTGACTATCAAGGAAGAACTAGAACTTGGTTAGCAGATAACATGACTGTACAGAAAAAAACAAAAGGGCAGACAAGAAAACTAGAATAAGTCACCATAATAAGTGTTTTAGGTACAAGATTAACATACATCCACTGATTATCCTCTAAGATCAAACAAATGGAACTTAATATTTCCAAAACTGTTTACCTTCACATCTTAAATTGAAATACTCAGGTATAAATTTAACAAAACGAGGAGAATCTACATGAGGGAAATCTATAAAATTTGACAAAGGGTAACAATGCAAATGGAGTGCTATCTTATGTCCACAACAATAATACTCCATACTGTCAAGATACCAATTCTTCTTAATGTAGTACAATCCCAGTAAAAGAAAGCCAGCAAATTATTCTGTGGATATTGACAAAATGATTTTAGAGCTTATATGTAGAAAGAAGTTTCAGAATAGCCAACTACAGATTACAGAAATACTAAGGTAGAAGATGAACATGACCAACCTCAAGAGTTACTACAAAGCTACAGTACTTTCAAGGAAAGCATGGTTGCTACCGAGTAGTAGAAACAGGCCAACAAGAACACAGTCAACTGATCTTTGACCAAAGAGCAACAACAGTCTTTTCAAGTCACAATGCTAAAACAACCGAACAGCCACATGCAAAAATCCAATCCTAGACAAAGGCCTAAATGTAAAATAGAAAAGTCTTAGAAGACAGCAGAGGAAATCCAGACAGTCTTGAGTATGGCAATCACTTTTAACCAAAACACTAAAACTCAGTCTCGTTGAAAAATAAAGGCTAAGTTTAGATCTTAATAAAAATTTTTTTTTCTCTTTCAAAATAATAATCTCTTAACATTACCAAAAAAATTATGTGTCAAGGAGAATAAAGAAGGTCTGAAAGAGATAGGCTCAGTAGTTAAGCGCTGCTCTTGCAGAGGGACCCGAGTTTGAGTTCTATTCCCAGCACCCCCACACAGCACGCCTTGTTAAGGCTTGTATCATCCCTAACTCCAGTGCAGGTGTATCCAAAAGCCCTCTTAAGAACCTAAGCGGGCATTTGAATGTCAAGGCTGCTATTGCAACATGCACAACAATTTACTCATAAAACACAAGATCAAAAATAATAAAAAAGGAGGAACTGTTACCACCTAGATGAATATATTTGTAAAAGACTGTTACCCAAAATATACAATGACCTCTAACCAAAATATACAATGATCTCTAATAACTCAGCTCAAAGACGAACCATCTAGGGGGCTGGAGAGCTGGCTCAGGGGTTAAGAGCACTGACTTCTCTGCAGAAAACCTGAGGTTCAATCCCACGCACCCACATGCCAGCTAGGAACCATCTGGGCCAGGCATCGTGGTGCATGCCTTTAAAAATCAGTAAATAAATAAATAAAAATATTAAGACAACAGTCTAATTAAAAAAGGGGGCTAAAGAGCTCTAAACAGATTCTTACTTAAGGATGATTACCTAGATGACATGAGTGTACAACAAAAATGATTGTTTCAGGGGAGTCTTGGAGAGATAGCTCAGCAGTTAAGAGCACCACTGTTCTTGCAGAGGACCCGGGTTCACTTTCCAACAACCACATGCGGCCTTAAGAAGTGTCTTTAACTCCTTTTTCCAGGGGAATCTGACACTCCTCTTCTGACCTCCACAGCATTGCCATGGACCAAGGGCACCTACATGCAGACAGTACACTTCATACACATTTAAAAAATATTATATATATTTTCAGGGAAAACAAGTGAACATGCAGATGCCACTGCACTTAACACAAAAGGAAAAATATGGCAAACAATGACTTGCCAATGAGCATCGTGAGATGGAACAAATTGACCGGGGATCCACTGTGTCAAATGATCGTTCAATGGTTACATTACAGTCACTCTGGAGGACCGTTAATGGTTATTCTTAAAACAAAACTCTTGGATGCAGGTATGGTTCAAATACAAAAAATCAATAAAATCATCAAGCATTTACAAAATGGACTGAAGGACAAAAAACACACGATCATCTGAATTGATATGGAAAAAGCATTTGATAAAATTCCAGATCCTTTATTGCTTAAAGTCCTAGAGGGAACAGAACAAAAAATTGGTTGGAGGGATCATTCCCTCAGTGTAATCAAAGCCATATACAGGAAACCACAGCCAATATTATCCTAATGGGGAAAATGGACAGCAGAACCATTCCCTTAAAGGTAGGGACTCAGCAAGGTTGCCCCCTGTCACACTCCTCTTCAATCTCGTCTTTGGAAACATTGTAGGCCTAAGCCAAGGAAAGGAAAAGATTAAAGACGTAGTACTAATTGGAAAAGAGGAAGTCAAGCTATCCCTTTTTGTGATGATATGATTGTTTTACTTAAGGATGCTAAAAACTCCACCAGACAACTCCTAAAAACGATTAACCGCTCAGTAAAGTAGCAGGATAAAAATTAAACTAGAAAAAATCAGTAGCCTTTCTTACACCAACAACAAGCAACTGAAGGGAATTCAAGGAGACCTCCCAATCACAATAGCCTCAAAAACAATCAAATACCTAGAAACAACCTAACCAAAGACACACAAAGATCTCTTTACCAATGAAAAATTTAAAGCCTTGAAGAAAGAAAATGAGAAATACATCAAGAAGATGGAAAAACCTCCATGTCATGGCTTGGGAAAATTAATATGTAAAAATGTCTTATTCTCCCAAACTCCTTTATAGATTTAATGCAATCATCCCATTAAAAATCCTCAAGATCTTCACATGCTTTGGAAACAAATGTCCTCTAATTTCATTTGGAAACAACAAAACGACCCGAATACGCCAAACCACCTGAGGGAAAAACAGCAATTACAGGGTGTGATCTCTATACCAGACTTCAAACTATACTACGGGCTATAGTCATAAAAACCAGCTTTGGTACTGGCAAAAAAACCGACCAGTTGACCAGGGAACCAACAACTGAAGATCCAAACTGTGAGCACATACAATTTCAGCCATCTCGTATTGACAAGGGGGCCAACAAGACACAATGGAGAAGCGCACAAGGAAGACAGCATCTTCAGCACGTTGTGTTGGCAAAACTGGCTCACCATCTGTAGAAGAATGAAATTACACCCTACCTCTCACCCTGTATAAAAGTCACTCCAGATGGATCAAGACCTCAACATGGAAACCCCAAACTCTGAAGGTGATAGAAGAAAAAAGTTGGCAGCAGGACTACAAGACATCGGTGATATGAAAAGACTTCCTAATCAGACCGCAGCTGCGCAAGAATTAAGGTTGAAATTGACAATGGGGACCTCATTAAACTAAAAAGCTTTTACTACTCAAAAAAGAAGAAAAAATCAGAAAGTAAAGCGAAAGCTCACAGGGAGTGGGAGGAGACCTTCACTACAGAAACATCGACAAAGCATTGATTTCCAGAATATAAACTACTCAAAAAACAAAAAAAGAAAGAAAAACAAATGACCCACTAATAGATGGCCGCAAAGAGCTGAACAGGAGACTTCACAAGTGCGAATTAGAGATGGCTGGGTAAGAAACATCTTAAGAAGTCTTTCAACATTGCTAATAATTAGGAAATGCAAATAAAACTCACTTTAATTTATCATCTTACTCAAATAGACTGGCTAGGATCAAGAAAACAAAATGATACCAGTGCTGGAGAGGTTGTGGGGAAAGGGGGAACACTCATCCCCTGCTGGTGGGAATGTAAACTCGTACAGCCCTATGGAAAGCAGTGTGGAGAAACCCTTGAACGACTTGGAATGAACAACTTGCCCCTACCCAGCCATCCCACTCCTGGGCATGTACCCAAAAGACTCATCCTACGGCAGAGATGCATGCACAGCCATGTTTACTGCAACTCTCTTCACAATGGCAAGGAGCTGGAATCAACCCATATGTCCCTCATCTGATGAGTGGATAGAGAAATGTGGCACATACTACACAATGGCGTTCTTTGCAGTGGAAATAAAGTGAATCATGAGTTTTTCAGGTAAATGGCTGGAGCTAGAAGAAATAATGCTGAGTGATGAAACACACAGTCCAGAAAAAACAAACAACCGAATGGTATTGTCCCTACTTTGTGGATCTTAGCACCAATTACCTAATTGTATTGGCAAAACTGAGTAATGTCAATGTGATCTGAAAAACCGTGCTCTTGTATGTGAATCCCTTAAAATAAATTAAATAAATAATAAAAAATAAATAATAAATAGAAATATTAAAATAAAGAGAAGATAAAGAAAAAAACCAAACTCTATCATCAGATCTATCAATCCTCTTATTGGTTTTACACTCGGTTAGAACTGAAAACAAAAAATGGATCTATTCTATAATACGAGCAGCTTTACTCATTAATTCTTGGAAATGGCTGAGGTGTCACTCAGCAAGGCAAAAGTTAATGTTTTGGTGTCAATTTGATTATGTTAAGGGATACTCAGACAGTTGACACTGTTTGTGGCTGTGCCTGAGCGGGTGTATCCAGAATAGATCAGCACTTCAAGCAATGGTCTAAGGAAGATAAGCATGCACCCAATACGAATACTTCACTGTCTGGTGGACCCTTCTCCATTCCTTCTGTATCAGAACCCTCACTAGGCCTTGACTTGAGGTCTTAAACCAGCTCTCCCCCAAAAGTTCTCTAGCCTTTCTCCTTGTACTGAGTTACACCAGCTTCCCTAGTTCTTAGTATGTAGGGTTCTGCGTTCTCTGGTTCTCTAGCCTACATACACAATACGGGGTGACTTTTCAGCCTCCATCATATGAAAACCCTCTCATATAGCTATATATAAATCCCACTGGCTCTGGAGGGAAAGATGAACAGACAGAGAACAGAGGATTTTAGGGCAGTAGGATGACTATGTAATAGTACAATGGTTTACACTTGTCATCACATATGTGAACAAACCAAATGGTACAAAACCAAATGGGAACCCTCATGTAAGCTGGGGACCCAGGTGACAAGATGTGTCAATGCAGGCTCATCTACTGTAACAAGTGTCCTAATCTGGTTTAGACTATCGATAGTGGGGAAGCAGTATGCATATGCAAGGGTAGGGGACACACTCAAAGTCTCCGTATCCTCATTTCAATTTTCTTGTGGATTAAGCTTTAGGACGAAGCTCACTAAGTTATTCTAACATGGCAAGAGCTCTTCAGTATCAGTAGGTCCTCGTCTGTACTGAACACATAGAGACATCTTTGTTCTTACAGTGTACTGCTTGGCAAGGGCAATATGCACGCATCAGTCACACATGATCAGAAATCTAGAGGCAATTTTGTAAGTACACCAGAGGGTATGCAAATTACATACAAATTCTACACCATCAGTGATTTCAGTAATCTCCAAAAATACTGGAGCCAATCAAATCCTCTGAGGTGCAGATGGCCATGAACAAATCGAATGATCCCCATTTGTAAAAGGAGGTTAAAAAAGTACCAAATGTAGACCATTTACACTCTTGAAACACGTTTGTCCAACGTCTTGTATGCGCTTTCCTCCTCCCCTGCTCTCTTCTACCAAAAAAGCTCCTCTGCTTTCGTGTCACATTATTCTGTAACCCTTCTGTTTGTTCTTCCCATCCTGTTTACTCTTGAACTGTTTTTATATTTCAAGTCCTTACAGGATCATTTTCTTATTAATTTAAAAAAAAGCAACAAAGATCATCAAGGACTTCCTAAACCATGATCCCAAACACTGAACAGCCACCTTATACAGCTGAGGGAGGTGCCTGACATTCTTCTCAAACTCTTCAGAACTGCTTTCTACATCATCTGACACAAGATCCACCTTACTGCTCTGTAAGTCAATTCTGTCTACCTATCCCCATGTGCCTCCTGCCCTCCAAATGGGTAGGGTTGTTCACCCTTCGGCATTATTAGGAAAGGTTCTTTTCTACTTGAGTTGGAAAAAAGCCTCCAAGCTAGTGACAAGAAGGTAAGGTAAATGAAGGGGAAGCAATGCTAGGACAGGACGACGATGCACAAAGCTCCACAGTATTCCCGACACAAAGGCAGAGCTATGTGGGTTCACTTGACAGACAGGCCACACAGTGTCATTCACACCCAGTGCATTCAATGTTTGCTTTGTGATGCACGTTCACACAAAAATATCACACACTACACCATCCACACACCACAACCACACACACACTCAACACACACACATACATACACATACATTACACGCAAATGATTGGGAAAAAAATTGTTTTTTGTTAAAATTTTGAAAGTAGCTTGGTTTGTTGTGTATGCATTGCCTTGAACTACAGCATCAGGAAGGCAAAAGACAGATGACTTTTGCGCTGTGAGGCCGCCTCGGGTTACAGAGCAAGTTCACAGGTCAGCTGAGGGCTCTACAGGAGCTCCTGACTCAAACTAACACAACAACAACAAAAAAGGTAATAAATTAAATAATATTTAAAAAAAGGCGGGATACTTAACTCAGGGGTAGAGAATCTGTCTAATATATATAAAGCACAAGGTTCAATTCCCAGCAGCCCCAAAATAATGATTAGTCCGAAATAATTCCAAAAGAAGAAAGAAACTAACGTTTGTTCTTATTTTGTTTTTAGACATGATTCCCAATTACGGTAAAAAGTCCCATTTCACTAACAATTTAAATCAGAGTAACAGGACAGAAATGTATTCAGTAACCCTCCAATAACTGTAACACCTCAATTCTCAAAGGTCTATAAACCATAATCCTAGTAGAGTAAACACTGAGCATTTATGCCTACATTAAATGCCTACAAAAAGTACTTGGAAGTTTATTCACAAATGAGCAATTTAGGATTTTGAAAGGCTTTCTCCAAAGGGGGCAGTAGCTCTGGTGTGTGGTTTGCTTCTCCAAGCACATGTAAAACAAGGACTGCCTAGTCTGACTGCTGGAAACCCTTGACCTCTTTGAGTCCTACAGTCTACAGGAAAAGGAGCAGCACTGTGCACCAAGAGCTCCCGATGGGAAAAGGAACATGCTCGTCACCAACAGTCTCTGAGCAGTCACAGGCTTCTCAGGAAGGAATAAAATAAAATACATCTCCCCAAGGCTTAAGGAGGGGACTTGTGCCCCAGCTATCTGGCATTTATATGTTGGAAAATATCTGTGCCTTCATAAAACTGACGCCAAGTAGTAACCTAAAAACAACTTGTCTTATTGAAAATCAATGAGTTGGGGTGATGCCCCTTTCTTTTCTACACCAGAACTTTGTTTCTGAAGAAAGAATTAGTACATTAAACAGAAATGTCCCTGTCCTTATGCTCCCAGGCTTCTAATCACCTACCTCTAAGTAGCTGAAATAAAAGAGCATTCCCAAGCAAGCCCAGTTCTCACGTTGTCGCAGCTAGCCTGAGTATCACACTCACCTTTCAAGGCTATCCTCTTCCAGAGTGATCTCCATAAATGTCTTCAGCTTTCTCTGCACAGCAGCTGCAGCCTCCTTTACCTTTGCACTTCTGTGTTTACCTGTGAGAAGATTGCATTCAAAGAGAATCAAGATCACTTCATGGAAGCACATACTCTGCTGTGCACATGGCATCACTCTTTTCAAGTTAACCGTGACTGACTCCAAGATAATTACCCTTCCACAGCAGTGTTGTAAGAGTCCATCTGCTGTCAGTGGGGATCACAGGCTCTTACCATGCAGTTACCAGCGAGGAGTGACACACCAGAGTAGCACACATCAGACTCATCCAGCTGCCTATATAACGGGCACCTAAGTACCCATGCGGTGTTTACATCTCACAGGATGTAACAGCCCTTGCTTTGCATAGCTCAACTGCCCCATGTATCTGAAACAAGGGAAGTTGCAGAAAGAAAGAAAAAAGCCTTTCTTGGTACCGTAAACTGGTCGCATAGGCGAAAAAAGCAGCACAGACTGAGCACCGAACTCTCCAAACATATAATCTGAATGTCCAAAATCCAAAAACTTTGCCCACTTGCACTTGGGTGTCAGATTGTGAAAGAGGGCTGGTTCTTACATTTCAAATTAAGCGGTGGGTGTGTTTGTGCTCACCTTAGGCAGAGGCAGCAGATCGCGTGAGATCCAATGCCAGCCTCCTGTTCACACAGGTGAGTCCATGATAGCTGGGGCCCTACAAAAGAGAGACTCTTGGTCTCATAAAAGACCACACACCACAAACACCCACCACCACCACACCCCCCCACGTAGGGAATTCTTCTACCCCAGTATAGTATGTGTAAATACTGTAAGATATAAAAACTCCAAAACCTGAAAAAACTCTGGCCCTGAGCTATGGACGAAGGGCACTCAGCTTTTGTATATATGTGCCAGGCACCCCAAGCTGTGGGACAGGAGCCATCTTTACCTGAATGATACTAAAGTTAAAACACATTCAACATCAGTAAAACTGAACCAAAACCCTGCAAAGATGGTCCTGAACTTCACGCTGAGGTTGGCATATTAAAAGTATGGCCAATTATTTTCCTAGGACTTTTTCACATAGCTAGAATATGTGAAGGAGGCCTAATACCAACATGGCTATCATTAACACAAATTAATCCAGAATTTTTTAAGACCTGATTTCACTATGCTGCCCCATACTCTTAAGTTTTAATAATCCTCCTAACAGCTTCTTGAGTAGCTAGGACTACAGGCCTGCAATATCAGGCTTACTCAGACTTTTAAACATAAGGAACACAGGACACCATATCAACAGAAATTCAGTTCTGAGGTGGGCTTGGTGGCAACCAGCTGCTAATTCCAGTACCAGGAAGCCTAGGCAAGCAAAGACTTCCAATTCAAGGACTCCTGGCCACAGAGGAATTCAAGCCAGCCCAGACCACTTGTCAGCCACTGTCTTAAAAATTTAAACGTGTGTGTAGTGGCATATGCCTTTCATTCAGCAGTTGTGAGGCAGAGGCACGGGCGGGCAAGGGCGGCAGGGGGGGCATGGGAGGTCAGGGAGGCAGGGGAGGCAGGGAGGCAGGGGAGGCAGGGGGGAGGCAGTGGCAGAGGGGCAGCGGGGGGCAGAGGGGCAGAGGTGCAGAGAGGGGTGGCAGCAGTGTGCAGAGGGGAAGAGGGGCAGAGGGGCAGAGCGGCAGAGAGGCAGAGGCAGAGGGCAGGCGGTATTTCTGTGGTTCAAGGCCCCAGCTCAGCTTGTTCTACACAATTGAGTTCCAGTGCCAGCCAGGGCGGTGACTCAATAAGAACGGACAACCAACATAAATTGATATTCCTAAATAATTAAAGCCCACTGATTGACAAGCTCAGTGATTTTAAAGTAACTTATCTTATGCAAGGCAAGGAGATAGGGAAGAAGAGGTCGAAGAGGAAGGGGGAAAGAAGGAACTGGGGAAGCAGAAGGAGATGAGAAAGGAATGAAAGGGAAGAAGTAAGTTATCCAATTCTGAAGCATAGACAGATGCTTAAAAAAAAAAAAAAAAAAAAAAAAAAAAAAGAGTTCCTCCATGGTCTATGCCTCAGCTCCTGCCTTAGCTTTCCTGAATGATGGACTGCGAGCTGTCAACCAACTAATCCCATCCCTCAAATTGGTTTTGGTCAGTGTTTTTGTTGAGGTAAGTAAACAAAGCAAACTTTTCAGACCCTCACAGCAGGGCACTGGCAGCTCACACAGGCATGTGATAAACATCCAAGAAAGAATGCATCTGCATTGAAGCCTATTAAGGTCCATGTATCAAGAAGCAGAGGTAAGGACAACATCTCAGAGGTCAGGTAAGCAAAGGACTCTGAAGCCCAGCACTAAGCAGCAGATCTCAAACTTAACAGCTTTCTCTTCACCACTGCTGCTGGACCCTCCTGGTCTATACACCATCCTCACCACTGCTGCTGGACCCTCCTGGTCTATACACCATTCTCACCACTGCTGCTGGACCCTCCTGGTCTATACACTGTCCTCAACACTCTTGGTCCATATACTGTCCTCACCACTGCTGCTGGACCCTTCCAGTGTGTTTACTACACAGGGTTCCAGGAAGCATATGTGAGCATGACAATCAATGACAGGAAAGCCTCAAGAAATCAGGGTCTCTGTTCTTCAGACTGCAGAACTGAAAAGCATCTTTTGACTTCCCAGTCAGGGTTAGATGCACACCATCTGGCCACACTCATCAACTGTCTCTATAGACCACTCTTGAATCATTTCCCAGCAAGATGAGCAGTGAACTAGAGTTCTCCATCTTCCATCCAGCTGGCTATTCAAAACAAAGTTGCCTTCCTTGCCTGAGTATCTTGACTCTTGACTTCACTGGCCTGTCATGCAGAAGCATGGGTCTGGTAACAAGCACATTGAAATTATTAACCTGTTGAATACTTTGACTCTTGACTTCACTGGCCTGTCATTCAGAGGCATGGATCTGGTAACAAGTACACTGAAATTATTAACCTGTTACAAGGAAAAGCAAAATGAAACACCAAATTCTAATTCTGTCTTGTAAAATTACCTTTGGAAATGGAAAAAATAAGAGCTCCTCAGATAAAGTTGACAGAATTTATTATTAGGCTTGCCTTGGAAAACACATAAAAAAAATAAGCCTGCAGAGAAAAGTAATATAGGTCAGGAACCTAGATCCACATAAAGAAAGAGAGGGGCTAGAGAATGGCTCAGCAGTTAAGATCACTTACCGCTCTTTAGAGAACCAAGGTTCAGTTCCCATCACCCACATATCAGCTAACACCTGTCCATAACTCCAGTTCCATGGGACCCAACTCCCCTGTCCGGTCTCTTAGGGCACCAGACATACACATGTGCACTTGTATACATGCAGGCAAAACATTCATATACATTAAATAAAAACAAACACAATCTTTAAGAAGTCAATCTTAAAAAAATAAGTTTGCTAAAAGTAGTAGTGAAAACATGTCCAGGTACATACATATTTATGTTGTGTGTTCACATGTGGGGGCATGAGTGGAAGAAGTGACAGGGACGACTCCAGAGACAGAGAACCAGGGCTGGAGAGATGGTTCACAGGTTAAGGGCACTGGCTGCTCTTGCGGAGGACTTGGGTTTGATTCCCAGAACCCTCATGGCAGCTAACACATCTGTGCCTGTAGTTCCATGGATCTGACATCCTCTTCTGACCTCTGTGGTCACTGCATGACAGCGATGCACTTACATATGTGCTGGCAATACACTCATACACATAAAATAAAAATAACAAAATAGATTTTAAAAACAGAAACAGACACTGGTCCCAATGTGGCTGCTATTCAAAGTGGCTGTGCTGTCTGAAGTGGTGCAGGGTTAAGAATGTGGACTGGATCAGCTGTCAATATATATACCGCAAACTCTAAGGCAACCACTGAGCATGACTACTATGCTAGGAAAGAAAGAAAAATGAAACAGAACATAAAAAGGAAATGAAAGAGAACAGGAGATACTTCGGAAGTAGGCAGATGGGTGGAGGAGGAGGCTGCAGACTAGATTCAGCTGAATTTCCATTGCTTTCACTCTCATACAAGATGACTCACTTTTGATTCTTGTCCAAAGCTGGCCTTTTTGTCCCCACTCCTCCCTCTGGCAGGAACTTCAAACTTCCTGTCCTTCTTTACCCAGTCAGGTTCCTGCTTCCATGTGAGTGAACCAATCAGCAGTATGTATCCTGTGCTGTCGATTCCAAAGGAAGAAAAGACCCCCCCAAAAAAAAGCCGGGCGTGGTGGCGCATGCCTTTAATCCTAGCACTCTGGAGGCAAAGGCAGGCGGATCTTTGTGAGTTCAAGGCCAGCCTGGTCTACAGAGTGAGTTCCAGTACAGCTGGGGCTACAGGGAGACCCCGTCTCAAAAAGACCAAAAAAATAAAAAATAAAAAAAACAAAGGAAGAAAAGGAGCCCAATCCTGTCCCACCTCCTACTCTACAGATTAGAAAAACCCAGACTCTCCAGGGGACAGGCAATGCTCTATTTCTGGCCCCATCCCCAAGTGGGGCATCTCTCTTTCTATGCTATGTGCAGTGTTACTTTCACATCATTAAACCTTGGCTGTGCGCTTTTAACTGCAAAATTCTCATCTTGTAATTCTTGCAAAGGAATGGACCAGAGAAAAGACCTTAGGTGGCATCAGGAACAAGGAAAACAGTTAACAACCATGGTAGATATTAATCTAACTGTATCACTAGTCAGAATGTGAATACTCAAAATGTACCAGTTCAGGGACATATGAAGATCACTAAACATAAGTTCACTCCACATGATTGTATGAACAGATGCATAAAACACATCTGGGGGCTAGAGAAATGGCTCAGCAGTTAAGAGCATCGGCTGCTCTTGCAGAAGACCCAGGTTCCGATTCCCAGCACCCACATGGCGGCTAAGAACCATCTTTAAGCCAGGTGTGGTGGCGCACGCCTTTAATCCTAGCACTCTGGAGGCTGGCGGATCTCTGTGAATTCAAGGCCGGCCTGGTCTACAGAGTGAGTTCCAGGACAGCTGGGGCTACAGGGAGACTCTGTCTCAAAAAGAAAAACCCATGTGACAGAATCCAACACCAATTCATGATGGAAATATTCAATAACCCAGACATGGTGTCACAAGTCTTTAATCAGCCCTTCAGGAGGCAGACAGGCTCTGTGAATTTGAGGCCAGCCTGGTCTATATGGCAAGTTCCAGGGCAGCCAATACTACATAGTGAGACCCTGTCTCATAATTTCTATTGCAGTGGAAATCCTAACATTAGTTATGCGATAGTATAACAATAGTAATGCAATACAAAAGGGAAAAAAAGGCATGCTGACTATCAAGGAAGAACTAGAACTTGGTTAGCAGATAACATGACTGTACAGAAAAAAACAAAAGGGCAGACAAGAAAACTAGAATAAGTCACCATAATAAGTGTTTTAGGTACAAGATTAACATACATCCACTGATTATCCTCTAAGATCAAACAAATGGAACTTAATATTTCCAAAACTGTTTACCTTCACATCTTAAATTGAAATACTCAGGTATAAATTTAACAAAACGAGGAGAATCTACATGAGGGAAATCTATAAAATTTGACAAAGGGTAACAATGCAAATGGAGTGCTATCTTATGTCCACAACAATAATACTCCATACTGTCAAGATACCAATTCTTCTTAATGTAGTACAATCCCAGTAAAAGAAAGCCAGCAAATTATTCTGTGGATATTGACAAAATGATTTTAGAGCTTATATGTAGAAAGAAGTTTCAGAATAGCCAACTACAGATTACAGAAATACTAAGGTAGAAGATGAACATGACCAACCTCAAGAGTTACTACAAAGCTACAGTAATCAAGAAAGCATGGTTGACTACCCGAGTAGTAGAAACAGGCCAACAAGAACACAGTCAACTGATCTTTGACCAAAGAGCAACAACAGTCTTTTCAAGTCACAATGCTAAAACAACCGAACAGCCACATGCAAAAATCCAATCCTAGACAAAGGCCTAAATGTAAAATAGAAAAGTCTTAGAAGACAGCAGAGGAAATCCAGACAGTCTTGAGTATGGCAATCACTTTTAACCAAAACACTAAAACTCAGTCTCGTTGAAAAAATAAAGGCTAAGTTAGACTTAATAAAATTTTTTTCTACTTTTCAAATAATAATCTCTTAACATTACCAAAAAAATTAGTGTCAAGAGAATAAAGAAGGGCTGAAGAGATAGCTCAGTAGTTAAGAGCTGCTCTTGCAGAGGACCCGAGTTCTATTCCCAGCACCCACACAGCAGCTTGTAATCATCCCTAACTCCAGTTGCAGGGGATCCAAAGCCCTCTTCAGACCTCAGCGGGCATTGAATGTCACAGGTGCACTTGCATACATGCAAACAATATACTCATAAACACAAGATAAAAATAATAAAAAAAGAGACACGTTACCAACTAGATGAATATATTTGTAAAAGACTGTTACCCAAAATATACAATGACCTCTAACCAAAATATACAATGATCTCTAATAACTCAGCTAAAGACAACAATCTAGGGGGCTGGAGAGATGGCTCAGGGGTTAAGAGCACTGACTGCTCTTGCAGAAAACCTGGGTTCAATTCCCAGCACCCACATGGCAGCTAAGAACCATCTTGGGCCAGGCATAGTGGTGCATGCCTTTAAAATAAGTAAATAAATAAATAAAATATTTAAGAAAACAGTCTAATTAAAAAAGGGCTAAAGAGCTTAACAGATACTTAATTAAGGATGATACATAGATGACCATGAGTGTACAAAAAGATGTTCAGGGGGCTGGAGAGATAGCTCAGCAGTTAAGAGCACCGACTGCTCTTGCAGAGGACCCGGGTTCAATTCCCAGCACCCACATGGCGGCTAAGAAGTGTCTCTAACTCCTGTTCCAGGAGGAATCTGACACCCTCTTCTGACCTCCACAGCATTGCATGACACAGGTGCACCTACATGCAGACAGTACACTCATACACATTAAAAAATATATATATATGTTCAGGGAAACAAAGTGAAACATGAGATGCCACTGCACTTAACAAAACAGGAAAAATATGCAACAATGACTCTGCCAAGAGCATGTGAGATGGGAACAAATGACCGTTGCTCACTGTGTTCAATGATGTTCAATGGTACATACAGTCACTCTGGAGGACAGTTAGATGGTTTCTTATAAAACAAACTCTTGATGCAGGTATGGTTCAACATACAAAAATCAATAAATATCATCAAGCATACAAATGGACTGAAAGACAAAAAACACACCATCATCTCAATTGACATGGAAAAAGCCTTTGATAAAATCCAGCATCCCTTCATGCTTAAAGTCCTAGAGGGAATTGGATTGGAGGGATCATTCCTCAGTGTAATCAAAGCCATATACAGGAAACCCACAGCCAATATTATCCTAAATGGGGAAATGACAGAACCATTCCCTTTAAAGGTAGGGACTCAGCAAGGCTGCCCCTGTCACCACTCCTCTTCAATATAGTCCTTGAAACACTTGCTAGGGCAATAAGGCAAGAAAAGGAAATTAAAGGAGTACTAATTGGAAAAGAGGAAGTCAAGCTATCCCTTTTTGCTGATGATATGATTGTTTACTTAAGGGAAGCTAAAAACTCCACCAGAAAACTCCTAGAAACGATTAACAGCTTCAGTAAAGTAGCAGGATACAAAATTAACCTAGAAAAATCAGTAGCCTTTCTTTACACCAACAACAAGCAACTGAAAAAGGAATTCAAGGAGACCGTCCCACTCACAATAGCCTCAAAAACAGTAAAATACCTAGGAACAAACCTAACCAAAGACATCAAAGATCTCTACAAGAAAAATTTTAAAGCCTTGAAGAAAGAAATTGAAGAAGACATCAGAAGATGGAAAAACCTCCCATGCTCATGGATTGGGAAAATTAATATAGTAAAAATGTCTATTCTACCCAAACTCTTGTATAGATTTAATGCAATCCCAATTAAAATCCTCAAGATTTCTTCACATGCTTGGAAACAAATGTCCTTAATTTCATTTGGAAAAACAAAAGACCCCGAATAGCCAAAACCACCCTGAGGGAAAACAGCAATACAGGGGGGATCTCTATACCAGACTTCAAACTATACTACAGGGCTATAGTCATAAAAACAGCTTGGTACTGGCACAAAAACAGACCAGTTGACCAATGGAACAAAACTGAAGATCCAAACTTGAGCACATACAATTTCAGCCATCTCGTATTTGACAAGGGGGCCAACAAGACACAATGGAGGAAAGACAGCATCTTCAGCAAGTGGTATTGGCAAAACTGGATCACCACTTGTAGAAGAATGAAATTAAACCCCTACCTCTCACCCTGTATAAAAGTCAACTCCAGATGGATCAAGACCTCAACATGAAACCCCAAACTCTGAAGGTGATAGAAGAAAAAGTTGGCAGCAGACTACAAGACATAGGTGTAGGAAAAGACTTCCTAAATCAGACAGCAGCTGCGCAAGAATTAAGGTTGACAATTGACAAATGGGACCTCATTAAACTCAAAAGCTTCTGTACATCAAAAGAAACAATCAAGGAAGTAAAGAGAAAGCTCACAGAGTGGGAGGAAACCTTCACTGCAGAAACATCTGACAAAGCATTGATTTCCAGAATATAAACTACTCAAAAAACAAAAAAGAAAGAAAACAAATGACCCACTCAATAGATGGAGCAAAGTGCTGAACAGAGACTTCACAAGTGAGGAATTAGAGATGGCTGAGAAACATCTTAAGAAGTCTTCAACATTGCTAATAATTAAGGAAATGCAAATTAAAACCACTTTAAGGTATCATCTTACTCAAATAAGACTGGCTAGGATCAAGAAAACAAATGATACCAAGTGCTGGAGAGGTTGTGGGGAAAGGGGAACACTCATCCACTGCTGGTGGGATGCAAACTCGTACAGCCACTATGGAAAGCAGTGTGGAGAACCCTTGAAAGACTTGGAATGAACTTGCCACCTGACCCAGCCATGCCACTCCTGGGCATGTACCCATCTTACGGCAGAGATGCATGCACAGCCATGTTTATTGCAGCTGTCTTCACAATAGCAAGGAGCTGGAATCAACCCAAGTGTCCCTCATCTGATGAGTGGATAGAGAAAATGTGGCACATCTACACAATGGAGTTCTATGCAGTGGTAAAGAAAGATGACATCATGAGTTTTGCAGGTAAATGGCTGGAGCTAGAAGATATCATGCTGAGTGAAAACACAGTCCCAGAAAAACAAACAACGAATGGTATCCCTCATTTGTGGATGCTAGCACCAATTACCTAATTGTATGGCAAACTGAGTAATGTCAATGTGATCTGAAAACTGTGCTCTTGTATTGTGAATCCCTTAAAATATAATAAATAAATAAATAAATAAATAAATAATAAATAGAAATTATAAAAAATAAAGAAGAAGAAAAAAACCAAACTCTTATCATAAGATCTAGCAATCCTGCTTCTTGGTTTTCACTCGGTTAGAAACTGACAAAAACTGGTAGTCATTCTCTAATCAGAGCAGCTTTACTCATTAATTCTTGGAAATGGCTGAGGTGTCACTCAGCAAGGCAAAAGTTAATGTTTTGGTGTCAATTTGATTATGTTAAGGGATACTCAGACAGTTGACACTGTTTGTGGCTGTGCCTGAGCGGGTGTATCCAGAATAGATCAGCACTTCAAGCAATGGTCTAAGGAAGATAAGCATGCACCCAATACGAATACTTCACTGTCTGGTGGACCCTTCTCCATTCCTTCTGTATCAGAACCCTCACTAGGCCTTGACTTGAGGTCTTAAACCAGCTCTCCCCCAAAAGTTCTCTAGCCTTTCTCCTTGTACTGAGTTACACCAGCTTCCCTAGTTCTTAGTATGTAGGGTTCTGCGTTCTCTGGTTCTCTAGCCTACATACACAATACGGGGTGACTTTTCAGCCTCCATCATATGAAAACCCTCTCATATAGCTATATATAAATCCCACTGGCTCTGGAGGGAAAGATGAACAGACAGAGAACAGAGGATTTTAGGGCAGTAGGATGACTATGTAATAGTACAATGGTTTACACTTGTCATCACATATGTGAACAAACCAAATGGTACAAAACCAAATGGGAACCCTCATGTAAGCTGGGGACCCAGGTGACAAGATGTGTCAATGCAGGCTCATCTACTGTAACAAGTGTCCTAATCTGGTTTAGACTATCGATAGTGGGGAAGCAGTATGCATATGCAAGGGTAGGGGACACACTCAAAGTCTCCGTATCCTCATTTCAATTTTCTTGTGGATTAAGCTTTAGGACGAAGCTCACTAAGTTATTCTAACATGGCAAGAGCTCTTCAGTATCAGTAGGTCCTCGTCTGTACTGAACACATAGAGACATCTTTGTTCTTACAGTGTACTGCTTGGCAAGGGCAATATGCACGCATCAGTCACACATGATCAGAAATCTAGAGGCAATTTTGTAAGTACACCAGAGGGTATGCAAATTACATACAAATTCTACACCATCAGTGATTTCAGTAATCTCCAAAAATACTGGAGCCAATCAAATCCTCTGAGGTGCAGATGGCCATGAACAAATCGAATGATCTCCCATTTTTAAAATTAGTTTTAAAAATTAACAAAGTAATACATTTCACTCTGACACCGTTGTCCACGTCGTGTTCATGCTGCTCTTCCTCCTCCACACTGCTCTCTTATACCAACAGCTCCTCTGCTTTCGTGTCACATTATTCTGTAACCCTTCTGTTTGTTCTTCCCATCCTGTTTACTCTTGAACTGTTTTTATATTTCAAGTCCTTACAGGTATCATTCATTTATAATTTAAAAAAGCAACAAAGATCATCAAGGACTTCCTAAACCATGATCCCAAACACTGAACAGCCACCTTATACAGCTGAGGGAGGTGCCTGACATTCTTCTCAAACTCTTCAGAACTGCTTTCTACATCATCTGACACAAGATCCACCTTACTGCTCTGTAAGTCAATTCTGTCTACCTATCCCCATGTGCCTCCTGCCCTCCACATGGGTAGGGTTGTGTGGATTTCATAGGAAAGGTTCTTTCTACTGAGTTGGAAAAGCCTCCAAGCTGTGAAAAGAAGGTAGTAAATGAAGGGGAAGCAATGCTAGGACAGGACGACGATGCACAAAGCTCCACAGTATTCCCGACACAAAGGCAGAGCTATGTGGGTTCACTTGACAGACAGGCCACACAGTGTCATTCACACCCAGTGCATTCAATGTTTGCTTTGTGATGCACGTTCACACAAAAATATCACACACTCACACACACACACACACACACACACACACACACACACACACACATACACATACATACACGCAAATGATTGGGAAAAAAATGTTTTAAAATTTTGAAGTAGCTTGGTGTGGTGATGCATGCCTTTAACTACAGCACTCAGGAGGCAAAGACAGATGATCTCTTTGAGATTGAGGCCAGCCTGGTCTACAGAGCAAGTTCCAGGTCAGCTGAGGCTACAGGAAGACCCTGACTCAAAATAACAACAACAACAAAAAAGGTAATAAATAAATAAATATTTAAAATAAAGGCTGGATACTTAACTCAGGGGTAGAGAATCTGTCTAATATATATAAAGCACAAGGTTCAATTCCCAGCAGCACCAAAATAATGATAGTCCGAAATAAATTCCAAAGAAACTAAGTTTTGTTATTTTGTTTTTAGACATGATTCCCAATTACGGTAAAAAGTCCCATTTCACTAACAATTTAAATCAGAGTAACAGGACAGAAATGTATTCAGTAACCCTCCAATAACTGTAACACCTCAATTCTCAAAGGTCTATAAACCATAATCCTAGTAGAGTAAACACTGAGCATTTATGCCTACATTAAATGCCTACAAAAAGTACTTGGAAGTTTATTCACAAATGAGCAATTTAGGATTTTGAAAGGCTTTCTCCAAAGGGGGCAGTAGCTCTGGTGTGTGGTTTGCTTCTCCAAGCACATGTAAAACAAGGACTGCCTAGTCTGACTGCTGGAAACCCTTGACCTCTTTGAGTCCTACAGTCTACAGGAAAAGGAGCAGCACTGTGCACCAAGAGCTCCCGATGGGAAAAGGAACATGCTCGTCACCAACAGTCTCTGAGCAGTCACAGGCTTCTCAGGAAGGAATAAAATACATCTCACCCAAGGCTTAGGAGGGACTTGTGCCACAGATATCTGCATTTATATGTGGGAAAATATCTGTGCCTTCAAAATGAAGCAAGTAACCTAAAACAATGTCTTATCTGAAAATAATGATTGAGGGTGAATGCCCTTTCTTTTCTACACCAGAACTTTGTTTCTGAAGAAAGAATTAGTACATTAAACAGAAATGTCCCTGTCCTTATGCTCCCAGGCTTCTAATCACCTACCTCTAAGTAGCTGAAATAAAAGAGCATTCCCAAGCAAGCCCAGTTCTCACGTTGTCGCAGCTAGCCTGAGTATCACACTCACCTTTCAAGGCTATCCTCTTCCAGAGTGATCTCCATAAATGTCTTCAGCTTTCTCTGCACAGCAGCTGCAGCCTCCTTTACCTTTGCACTTCTGTGTTTACCTGTGAGAAGATTGCATTCAAAGAGAATCAAGATCACTTCATGGAAGCACATACTCTGCTGTGCACATGGCATCACTCTTTTCAAGTTAACCGTGACTGACTCCAAGATAATTACCCTTCCACAGCAGTGTTGTAAGAGTCCATCTGCTGTCAGTGGGGATCACAGGCTCTTACCATGCAGTTACCAGCGAGGAGTGACACACCAGAGTAGCACACATCAGACTCATCCAGCTGCCTATATAACGGGCACCTAAGTACCCATGCGGTGTTTACATCTCACAGGATGTAACAGCCCTTGCTTTGCATAGCTCAACTGCCCCATGTATCTGAATCAAGGGAAGTTGCAGAAATAAGCCTTTCTGGTACCTAAACTGGGTCTCATAGGCTAAAAAGCATCACAGACTGAGCACCCTAACTCCCAAACATATAATCTGAAATGATCCAACATCCAAAACTTTTGCCCACTTGCATGGGTTTCAGATTGTGAAATATTTCAGGTTCTTAAATTTCAAATTAAGCTGGGTGTGTTGGTGCTCACCTTTAGGCAGAGGCAGGCAGATCTCTGTGAGATCCAAGCCAGCCTGTTCCACACAGTGAGTCCCATGATAGCTGGGGCTACAAAGAGACCTGGTCTCAAAAAGACACACACACAAACACACACACACACACACACACACACGTAGGAATTCTTAACCAGTATAGTATGTGTAAATACTGTAAGATATAAAAACTCCAAAACCTGAAAAAACTCTGGCCCTGAGCTATGGACGAAGGGCACTCAGCTTTTGTATATATGTGCCAGGCACCCCAAGCTGTGGGACAGGAGCCATCTTTACCTGAATGATACTAAAGTTAAAACACATTCAACATCAGTAAAACTGAACCAAAACCCTGCAAAGATGGTCCTGAACTTCACGCTGAGGTTGGCATATTAAAAGTATGGCCAATTATTTTCCTAGGACTTTTTCACATAGCTAGAATATGTGAAGGAGGCCTAATACCAACATGGCTATCATTAACACAAATTAATCCAGAATTTTTTAAGACCTGATTTCACTATGCTGCCCCATACTCTTAAGTTTTAATAATCCTCCTAACAGCTTCTTGAGTAGCTAGGACTACAGGCCTGCAATATCAGGCTTACTCAGACTTTTAAACATAAGGAACACAGGACACCATATCAACAGAAATTCAGTTCTGAGGTGGGCTTGGTGGCACAAGGCTGTAATTCCAGCTACCAGGAAGCCTAAGGCAGAAGAATTCCAAGTTCAAGGACTGCCTGGCCACAGAGTGAATTCAAAGCCAGCCCAGACACTGTCAGACACTGTCTGAAAATTTAAAAGTGTAGTGGCATATGCCTTTCATCTCAGCAGTTGTGAGGCAGAGGCAAGGGAGGCAAGGGAGGCAGGGGAGGCAGGGGAGGCAGGGGAGGCAGGGGAGGCAGGGGAGGCAGGGGAGGCCAGAGAGACAGGGGATGC
The DNA here is from genome assembly GCA_009823505.1 of Rhizomys pruinosus. NCBI lineage: Eukaryota > Metazoa > Chordata > Mammalia > Rodentia > Spalacidae > Rhizomys > Rhizomys pruinosus. Next base: position 1,181,938 of record VZQC01014015.1, on the reverse strand, counting down.
AGGAGAGACAGGAGAGACAGGATAGGCAGGAGGGAGAAGGGAGACATGGACCAAAATATGGAGTCAGTAAGCTGCTAGGTGACCTTGGGCTCATCTCTGCATCTCAGATTTCCTTCTGAAATGCTGGTGACATCTGTCCTGAATGTGGCTGACTGTGGACCACCCCCTGCTTGGGTGTGGTCCACAGTCAGCAAATCTCATTTAAACAAGTTGACTGTAGGAAGAGCTGGGTCTCTGGAACTCAGCCTGCAGTGGCCAGGCTGCCTCTGAACAAGGAGCCGCGGGACTGCAAGGGGAGCGGAAGGGCAAGGTGGGGCCTCGCTGGTGCTTCTCTGGCACCAGGCTCTACAGTGGGGCCCGGTGGGCAATCCAGGTGACATCTTGGTTTGAGTTCTCCCCCAAACAGCCTCGCACACACCTGTAGCAGGGAGTGTGGAAGAAATGGGGCAGGAGGAGACTGCCAGTAGAGGGCGATGTGGAGCACTGGGCTGAGAGCTCAGGAGGGGGAGACTGCCTGTAGAGGGCGATGTGGAGCACTGGGCTGAGAGCTCAGGAGGGGGAGACTGCCAGTAGAGGGCGATATGGAGTACTGGGCTGAGAGCCCAGGAGGGGGAGACTGCCTGTAGAGGGCGATATGGAGNGCAGAGGCGGAGGCAGAGGGACAGAGGGGCAGAGGGGCAGAGGGGCGAGAGGCAGAAGGGGCAGAGGGGCCAGAGGGGCAAGAGGGGCAGAGGGGCAGAGGGCAGAGAGGGAGGAGGATTTCTGTGAGTTCAAGGCCAGCTTGGTCTACACAATTGAGTTCCAGGCCAGCCAGGGCTGTGACTCAATAGGAACGACAACAAAATAAATTGAATTAAATAAATAATTAAAAGAAAACTGATGACACAGCTCAGTGATAAAGCACTTATCTATGCAAGGCAAGGAGATAGGGAAGAAGAGGAAGGGGAAAGGAAGGAACTGGAAGCAGAAGGAGATGGAGAAAAGGAATGAAAGGGAAGAATTAAGTTATCCAATTCTGAAGCATAGACAGATGCTTAAATGTACCCAACAGAGAAAATGAAAGGGACAGAAGCTGCTGCACTACAGAGACAGGCCCAATGGACAGCACTGTACTCAGAAAGCTCTAGGGAGCAGAGGTAGAAAGGCTATGAGAAGCATGCCCCTGGCAGAGGAGAGGTGAAACACAGACCAAATTCCCAAACATCTCTAGACGAAGGGGGGAAAGTGCAACCAACCTTTGTTGACAACCAGAATAATATGCAGGGCAGCTGTGAGGGACACAATGCCTTCAATATCGTCAGAAGCCACACATGTCTTTAGCTCATCCAAGAATGACCTATGCAATCAAAAAACACATGAAGTTACTCTATATTCCAATATTTTATTTATTTTGGTCTTTTTTTTTTTTTTTTTTTGAGACAGGGTCTCCCTGCAACCCCAGCTGTCCTGAACTCTCTATGTAGACCAGGCTGGCCTTGAACTCACAGAGATCCTCCTGCCTCTGCCTCCTGAGTGCTGGGATTAAAGGCATGCGCCACCATGCCCAGCTATATTCCAATACTTTATAGAAAGAAAATGTATGCAGGATTTATAGGCAATCACAAATGGCATATGTGTCACAACTGCCGGTTCTTGTAGATGAGATGTTAAAATCATATGCCATGCCTGGAGGGAGAACGGGAATATCGTGGCTACTCTCTACAGTCCAATGCACACAAAAAATTCTTAATATGCTGCTGAAAGGCAATCCCACAGTTCTCAAAATGATGCAATTAAGCTTTCCTAAGATGCATCCATGCCACACAGTGCCACAGGCAATCAACATCTAAATCCTTCTGTATCTTCAACCCCCTGTGCATTGCTGTAAACCTAGAATCTTAGGCAAATGACAAATGGACTGGGGAGACAAGTCAGCAATGTGCTGAACGCTATACTGGTGTTCCACCTAAGAAGGTGTTCTGAAAACACAGTAAGAAGTTTTTCACCAGGCATGGTGATACATGCCATTAATCCCAGCACTTAGGCAGATTTCTGAGTTCAAGGCCAGCCTGGTCTACATATAGATTTCCAGCCTAGCTGGGCTACAGGGAGACCCCATCTTCAAAAAAAGAAAGAAGTGGGGCTAGAGAGATGGCTCAGCAGTTAAGAGCACCAACTGTTCTTGCAGAGAACCCGGGTTCCATTCCCCTTACCCACATGGCGACTAAGAACCATCTTTGAAGTGAGGATGCCTTTAAAACTAGCATTCAGGATGCAGAGGCAGGCAGATAGATCTCTGTGAGTTCAAAGCCAGCCTGGTCTACAGAGTGAGTTCTAGGCCAGCTGGGGCTATAGTATAGGGAGACCCTGTCTCAAAAAAAAAGTATTTTTCTACACATTTTTTCCCCCTTCTTGCTGACTTTAGTTCTGGTCAACATAATCCAAAAATATTTAGATGGATATACTTTACAGAAAATTTCTTTATGAAAGTTTAATGTAAATAGTTTTTATTACTAATAAAAAATGAAGAAAATTCTATGGAATGTTTTTCTCAAGGGCAAAAAGTACGTTTGAAAACTCACAGAATGAAAGCCGAGCGTGGTGGCACATGCCTTTAATCCTAGCACTCGAGAGGCAGAGGCAGAGGCAGAGGCAGGCGGATCTTTGTGAGTTCAAGGCCAGCCTGGTCTACAGAGTGAGTTCCAGGACAGCTGGGGCTACAGGGAGACCCTGTCTTGAAAAAACAAAAAAAAAAAAAGAAAACTCACAGAATGAAAAGGGAATGCAACACAAAGCACTAAGAGCACTTGCATTCAGGGTAGTGCTAAGACCAGAGAGAAAAACCTTTACCTGACAACATCCGAAGACTTCGTTATTACTCCCACTAAGCATCTTGACAGTGGAGGAAGGTCAGCAAGACACTGTGGTAAAGTCAGCTCTTCTGTATCAGAAACCTAGGAACATTTCACATCGGTCCATTTTATTTTTATTTTTTTTAATTTTTATTTGTTTTTTATTTATGTGTATGAATGTACTGTCTGCATGTAGGTCTGTGCACCCGTATCGTGCAATGCCGCGGAGGTCAGAAGAGGGTGTCGGATTCCCCTGGAACTGGAGTTCTCCTGGAATTGGAGCTGCAGACGGTTCTCAGCTGCCATGTGGGTGCTGGGGATCGAACCCGGGTCCTCTGCAAGAGCAGTCGGTGCTCTTAACCGCTAGGCCATCTCTCCAGCCCAACATTAGTCCATTTTAAACAGCCGGAACTCACAATGCGATTCACACTGACCTGGCTTTTTTTCTACCTGACAAAAACTTTCCATAGACTCTAAAAAACAAGCTTTTGTTTACTATGTAATTATAAACACACTATTATTGTGCACAGGAGTTTTACTTAGTGAAACAAAAACAAAGGCTGTCAAACGGCCTTTAACTTGATTTCATCTTCTATAAATAATGAACCTTTATGCTAAGCAAATTTAAACCTTTCTTCTCGTAGGTCCAGATTAGGATTTCTCAATCAGGAATGCTGAAGTTTTGGCCTAAAGACTTCTATGGTGTGGTGGGGCGATGCTGTCTTATGTGTATATAGTAAGGTATGGAGCAGCACACCCTGTAACCCAGCATTCCAGATCCTCAAGGCAACCCCTGGACAGTGCTCTTTACTACCAGCCATACAAGCTGTTCACCACTGTGAATCCCTAGTGCAAACAGCTCCTGGTCTAAGTCATGATGCCCACTCCCAGGAGGCCTATGCCCATTTCCTCCTATACTACTGCACCATGAATGCATCATCTTGCCCTCTCTCTCCCTCATTGTCTTTTGCCCAATTACTGGCTACACTGGGGAACTCATGTCAACATGGCCACTCGGTATGTCTAATAGGTGTTCCCACAGCTCCTCTGCAAGGGTTATAATGTGCTTTACATTGTCATTATATGGCTCGACATCTTAAGTATAAAGATTTATTTATGATACAGTGAGACAAAGGTCTACTGACTGATTAAAATAAAAATAATTGAAAACATAATGAGATTTTTAGCCTATGTGTAGAAGTAAGGGGCAAGAGGTTTTAGTGGGGAGAATATAAATAGGTGATGCCTATGAGCACAAGACAAGTCTGACTCCTGAAGGCACTGAAATGAACTAACACATGACTGGAAATCTCTAAATTAAATAAGATCCAGTCCACAAAAACACAGAACAGTAAAAGCTGGGCATGGTGGCTCACATCTGTGATCTCAGCACTCTGGAGACTAAGAGAATTGCCTGAGTTCCAAGGTAGCCTGAGCTACAGTGTAGAAGCCTGTCTTAAAAGCTGAAGTAATCAGCTTAAGTTGAACATTATCAGTAACTTCATTAACATCAAAGCAACAAATCAGCCCAAAGGAGAGGCAAACACCATCAGACTGCATTTTAATAAACCATCCATGTGGTGCTTAGAACACCTTAAACATAAAGGGAAGTCAGAAGTAAAAACAGAAAAACAGGTATAATGCAAAGCTGGATTGGCTACAAGCTATCAAAGTAATATGGGAAACATATTTTGTAATAGGACAGTCAATTCATCAAAAGAAGACAGTAATCTTAAACAAGGAACCTTGCAAAGACACAAAAGGAAAATTAATGGGGGTGGGAAGGCACAACAATCTGCACTCAATGACACAGCTGACAGCCTGAGGAGACAGCAGTGGTCTAGTCATCCTCTTCAGAGGTTGAGCAGCACACACCTAACTAGAAGGACACACTCAGCTCTGCCACACTACCAGCTCACTGTATGGCACAGGCCACAGCAGAAAACGGGCAAACACTGTGCTGTCCCAGAAAAGCTTCTCACAGGTAGGTGTTGGGCCATTAGTGCTTTATTTAACTTCAGCTATGCATCTCAATGCTAAGCCCTAACTTGATTCTGTGCTGCCCAACAATTACTTTCTTAAGCCAAGCAATCTCCCTCTAATCTTTGAAGGGTGGCCTTAAATTATAATCCATATTTTAGAATTTAATAAACATATTTTATTAGTTATGATTTTATATTTTAAAATGCATATAGTTAAAATAACTTACAGATGAGCTACACACTGCCATTTTGGCCAGCAAGGGACCCCATGTCCAACAACATCCCAGAACACTGTACAGGGTGTTGGCATTTGTATACATATATTCTTAGGTGGCACAGTAGGGACTCATATCGTGTTCACTTCTCCAAGGGTGCCCATGGTTACGCAGTGCATGATCCTATGTTTAAGAGTGAACAGCTCAGTAGCAGTATTGCTTTCTCTCCTCCAAAATTACTACCTATGCCCACGTGGGTATCTCTGCAGTGAAGAAAAGATCATTCTGCATGAAGGTAAAACCCTCATATACATAAAAATGAATATTTTTAAAAATTTCAAATTTCTATGATTAGAAATGGGAAAAGGGAAAAAAGAAAGAAAAGGAATGCAAACAAGCCAGATGGTGTGCAGAGATGTGAGCCATTCCACCCAAAGCAGTCCAGAGTAGCAGCATCCTTAGGAGAAAAGATCTTAAACTACTGATCCACTCACTCAAAGCTCCAAGAAACAGCCAACAGACATGTCCTCATGGCAGGGCTAAGCTCCATCCAGCTGGGTGACAACACCCTTAGCACCTGCTCCACAGCACCACACGGCTGCAGACTAACTCGCCTTTGTCACTAGGAAACAGTCCTCACCGAAGGTCACACTTCAGGTACAGTGAGGAGACACACATTGAGTATAGTCAAAGACGCGGTGGCTTCAGGGTCAGTTACCTCACCTTCTGTAGCTGATGACTAATCTCAACCACAGGCGCAGCAATCAGGGTAGAAAGGACACCATGGTGGACTGAAGTGTCCTTGTGCCAGGACTGGACAGTGGTAAGAAATTCATGAAGAGGGGTCTGAACAGAATAAAGGAGCTACAAGAAACCACATCAGTCATTTGTCAGTAGAGCTAAAACCCACAGTTTTTTAAAAAAAAATCAATATTAAATCAATCAATCAATCAATCAATCAAATCAAATCAAATCAAGCTCACATCTGTTTCCCAGAAGTCGAGAGACTGAGGAAGGAGGACTGAAGTGAGTTTGAGGCTATCCTGGGCTATATATTGAGCTCTAGGCCAGCCTAGGATACAGAGAGAACCTGTCTCAAAAAAACCCAACCAAACTAAAAGCAGCATTAATAATAATGGGAAAGGTAGGGATGGGGGAAGGGCATGAAAATATGAAGTAAACAACTGAAGCCATGAATTTTGAATGACTCTGCCTATAAGAGGGTCAAGCAATGGTCAAGACTAGACAAGGCTATTAATTTGAGCATAAATTACATAAACGCGAGGCTGGAGAGACTGTTCAACCCAAGTTCAGTTCCTAGCACCCAATGACAGCTAACAACTCCAGTTCCAGGGAATCCAATGCCCTCTTCTGGCCTCTACCAGCAATTGTATGACAAGAGTGCACTTACATACATGCAGGCAATACATTCAAACACATAAAATAATAAATTAAAAAAAAAAATCATACAAACAGATCAGACACTTTAAATAATTATAAACTAAGCTAGGAAAGGCAAAAAGCCTTCCATTAATTCCACCAGCTAAGGCTAGATAAAATTGAGTCTTGATTTAATATCTCATAAGCAATCACGAGGTCTCCCTATAGCCCCAGCTCTCCTGGTACTCACTCTGTAGACCAGGCTGGCCTTGAACTCACAAAGATCTGCCTGCCTCTGCCTCCTGAGTGCTAGAATTAAAGGCGTGAGCCACCATGCCCAGCCTATTTAAACATCTTTTAAAAAAACAAAAAATCTTCATTAATGCTGGAGAGATGGCTCAGTGATTAAGAGTACTTAGTGGGTGCTCTTGCAGAGGACCCAGGTTCAAACTCCAGCACCATATGGCAGCTAATAATCATCTATTACTAGTTTCAGGGGATTTGACAACCCTCTTCTGACCTTTGCAGGCAATACACAACATGGTGCACCTACATACAGTGCTATGCAGGCATAACACTCATACATATAAAATAAAAATAAAAATCTTCATTAAGAAATAACAGCTCTATGGGGCTAGAGAGATGGCTCAGCAGTTAAGAGTGCTTGCTACTCTTCCAGGGGACCTGAGTCCAGGCCCCAGCACCCATGTCTGGAAGTTTAAAAGTACCAGATTCCAGAGGATCCAACTTCCTCTTCTGGCCTCTGTGGGTACTGAATTCACATGCACAAATCCACATATACACATAATTTAAAAATAATAAAATCTCACTGGTAGAAAAGCCCTTCTCTCTCTCTCTCTCTCTCTCTCTCTCTCTCTCTCTCTCTCTCTCTCTCTCTTTCCCTCCCTCCCTCCCTCTCTCTTTCCCTCCCTCCCTCCCTCCTCTCTGCTAACATCATGACTTCATGACTTGCTCAAGAATTGGTTTTACATTGTTTTAGGGACAGGTCTGGCAACTGGGATTTTTTAATGACCTGCCTCACTTATCTCATATCAGCTTTCCAACAGAAAACCACAGCCCCCTCAAAGCTGCTTCTAACCAGGGACATTAACAGATATGGAAATTAGCAACTCTCTAGGGAAAGTCACTGACCTTATACAAATGAGCACCAAGTGTATTCTATCTGGGGAGCTATGGAAATACAGGCAGCAGAGCTCAGTTCTGTTTACAGTTCTAGTTGAGACTGGTGGCAAGGTCTAGAACCCAAGACTCTGGGCCTGCATGCCACCAGAGGATGTAGGCACACAGCCAAGGACTGGCATCCAGACATGGCCTAAAGCCTGCAGCAGATGGTGGAGTAAAAGCCAAGCTGCAGCCACACTCTCCACAAATCCAACCCTGGCCACCCTCCACCCACTGATCTAGCCAGTTGAAGTGCAATACCAGCACACTTTCTTCCTGCTGCTTCCTGAAGGTCCGGGCCACACATTCTAACATCTTCTGAAATACTTCTTGAACTGAGTCAAGCAGCACTGTAACCTCTTCATTTGAATCCGTTTTCTGAATAATGTAACCTCTAGTTACTTCCTTCAGAATGCCAAGTAGTAATGAAATGCAAAAGAATCCCTTCACTAGAAAGAAAAGAAGAAAAATCAATTACCTAAGCACATAATTCAGTTGAATTTTGCTAACTTCCTTAATACATGCACACAGTAGCTATGGAAGGGCCTATTCCTAGTCAATCAGGGCCAACATAGTCATAAGAGTAGTCCAAACTCTTAATACACAAACACATTTTCTCAATTTAAGCACAAAATCAGTTCCTTACCTAGCAGCAGTAGTACAAATGACTCATCGCTACATTAAGAACTTTGTTCACTGCTTGTAGACATACATGCTACTGGCAGTGTGCCTTCTAGGACACCTGAATTTAAAAACATGGATTTTCTCATATTAATATATATTAATATTGAAGCCAAAACCCAACAACGACAAGTCCAACTGTGGGTCCTGGGTCTCTCAGAGTCTGATTTGATATCCTCATACATTTCTTTTTTTTCTTTTCGAGACAGGGTCTCCCTGTAGCCCCAGCTGTCCTGGAACTCACTCTGTAGACCAGGCTGGCCTTGAACTCACAAAGATCTGCCTGCCTCTGCCTCCCAAGTATCTTCATACATTTCTAACACTTGGAAATAACTTACTAGCTTTCTTACTTTTCTTTCTTTCATCTCCTTGACTGTGTGCATTAATCTGGCAAAATTTACTCTGTATGTACGCCCAATCATACTATATTTGCTATAAAAAAAATTATTTTGCCACAAAAGTAGAGCCAGTGGCCTGCCCCCAGTAAGCTGCCATCCTGTCCCACTGACTCGTGGTCCAAGTACTGGTTGGCCCTTAGCTTATGTGTACTAGACAGAAAACGGTAGAACCCACGCTACAAGATGTATTAAAGTAAAACAAACATATAATAAAAAGCACAGACCCAGTGTTCCTTATAGAAGGACTACTGTCCAGGTGACCACAGTACTTGCCCAGGGAATGGGCCTGGATATGGAAAGCAAAGTTCCTCAGCTATAACATGGACTACAAAGATGCAGCAAGCTCTGCCAGAGACCAAAGCCAACTATACCCAAACTGTCCTGCTATGTGAAGACAGACTTCCCATCCCAAAGGCCCTTTCTGTGCATCCCAGCATCCTCTGCAGGTCTAAGGCTCGAACAGAATCAACAAGACACTTTGAAAAACCTCTAGAACTACAACAGAAGCTTTCAAGGAGCTACTCTCTTTTTAGGAAAGGGTAGCAGGACATGCTCCCACACATGCCAGTCACCTGCAACCTCCATCAATGCAAGTGAAAAGGATGAAGAGTTCTTTAACCCTGACTGCTAAGACCTGGCAAGATAAGAGGCTCAATCTCCTTACATCCTTCCTCAGGTGAACAGTCTCAGTAACAAGTACAAAGACCACAAAGGCACGGTGGTATGTGCCTTTAATCCCAGCACTTGGGAGGCAGAGGCAGGAGGGTCTCTGTGAGTTCCAGGCCAGCCTGGTACATATGAGTTCCAGGTCAGCTAGGGCTACAGGGAAAAAGTATAATGAAAAGGCTGGACTAGGATATAATCCTCCAATTTTAGAAAGTGTAAAGCTGCCTACCACTGTATAGCTCCAGTGCTAACAAAACAAAGTAGCAGCCCAGGGAGAGCAACAGGCAGCCTGGACAGTGCCCAGGCTGCAGGAGCCTAACTGTGATGGCTAAACTCAGCCAATTCGACTTGTTAAACTGAATTTAATGAATTCAGAGGTTGTTGCCTCTCCCAGGAAACCTCTGGGCTTAAAGAAATGTAAATTTCAAACACTGACAGATTATCTTCACAGATGTCAGTAACTGGGTGGACAATGAAATACACCTAATAATCCACACCACAGAGGTAGAGGGGCTAGAAGTTGATGGTCAGGGGATTGGATGACGGGAGGTCATAGCTCGGCAGTACCCTTCCTGCTGTATACTGAGTCAGAAGGCATCACTGGTTCTGGCTATCTTTTGACAGGGCCCCGAGACCCTGGCCCTCAGGCCTGGCTCAGGGGACTGTCCTCTCCTTCACTGACCACATTCAGACTATCTGCCACCAGCAAAAATGACACCATGTTACTCCTTATCACAGGCCACTTACCACTCCTTGGTCACAGAGGGAATGAGCCCACTGACCCCAATCACCCACTCACAGCAGAGCCACAGGGCTCTGGGGTCTCCACACAAACATCAGGTGACGTCTTCTTGGCAACAAAGTAGACCAGGAGCAAAAGAACACAAGGGCTACTAAGAACTGGACTGTGGCTGGGCATGGTGGCGCTCACCTTTAATCCCAACACTCAGGAGGCAGAGGCAGGCAGATCTCTGTGAGTTCAAAGCTAGCCTGGTCCACATAGTGAGCTCCAGACCAGCTGGGACTAAAGGGAGACCCTGTCGCAAACAAACAAACAAACAAACAAACAAACAAACTGGGCTGTTATGCCTGATATCAAAAGCACCTCTGAAATTGTTAGCTGCACAGCCAATAAGCAACTCTTTTGATAAGTCAGTAGGTATTGGGGCTAGAGAGATAGCCTAGTGGTTAAAAGCGCCGACTGCTCTTTCAGAGGACCCGGGTTCGATCCCCAGCACCCACATGGCAGCTGAGAACCATCTGTAACTCCAATTCCAGGAGAACTCCAGTTCCGGGGGAATCCAACACTCTCTTCTGACCTCCTCGGCACTGCACAACACGGGTGCACAAACCTACATGCAGACAGTACATTCATACACATAGAAAATAAATAAATAAATAAATTTAAAAAAAAAAAAGGAAAAAAAAAGTCAGTATGTATTAACATGTCAAGTACCTGAAAGGCAGATTCTAATGAACAAAGTAAAGGAGGGAGGGAGAGGACTGGCTTGTAAGTATTTATTGCTCTGAAACACTCCTATAACAGATGGAGGATACTGTACCACTTTTCATAATTCCAAGACTCCGCTGTAAAAGTTGTATCTGAAACTTAGGATCTCCAAGGCCCACCATTACAACATCTTTACACACAGTCAGGTAAGTCTGTAAGAGACAGATGGGTTCACCAACAAAAGCCATTTAAAAGGGGAGTCTGCCAGGCCCAAGTTCCTCCTGTGATATATATATAATAGGTTATATATATATTATATATATATATAATTTATACTAATATAAACAGTATTTACAACTGCATTTCTAAAGGAATTTCCATAAACATGCATTTTTTATTGTTTCTGCAAGACATCTATAGCAACATTTTATGCAGTTGAACCAATCTAACCAAACAAATACCTGTCACATGTGGCATATAGTATTACATTAAAGTTACGCAGATTGTGCAAAATATTTAAAATGCAACTCCAATATCTAAAACTATGTCTCAACAAAACAAGCAATCCTGAACATGCAAGGTTAAGGGAATGAGCTGTGCCCCAGCTACTGACCTGGATCACCTGCTGACAGACATCCCTCTGAAATTTCAGATGCTCTTCTTCTTGGTCCTGAAGAAAAGGTAAAACTTTGCCCTCCAACCAAGAGCCAGTATTATCCAAGATGGATAGATTAATTTTCTCCTCTGAGCAGAACTGTCCAACACAGAAAGAGGCAATAAATAACAAAAGTGGCTCTGACACATGACACTCAGGCTGATAAGGCTGTGCACTGTACCTTGTACTGAAGATGGACGCTCAACCTACAGTGCAGACCAAAGGCATGCAGAGCAGCTGCTTTGTTGAAGTTGGGGGGATTCCTACTTGGAGACTGCAGAAGTGATTCCAGATTTGCCTATAAAATGATAACCCAGGGCCCACATTCTGAATGACATACCACCACAATATCTATAGCCAGGTAGAAAGTGCCTAACCTTCAGGTAAACTAGAAAGACACTAGTTCTGGTTGCAGCCTGACTCTGCCATACTGCCCCTGAACAAATACTGCCAAGTTGCCATGAGCAGCATATGGCCTAGCCAGTAGGCCTGCAGGGGCTCAGGACCACTGGCTGCAGCAAAGCCCAAGCTCTCTTCCTCAGGCCAGGCTCTGCTGAGCCGCCACCCTGAGAGTAGCAGGGAGAAGGCTGCGCCAGGGCAACAAGGAAGAACAAGATCCCACAGGCATTAGAGGTATGATAAATTCACATCAATCACTCTCTAAGAGTCCTAGGAAAAACATCTGCTAAAAACTTTGAAGGGAGCTAATATTTCCTCAATGATGTGTGGAACCTGTAAACAAAAGCTCTGGGTGTACACCATGCTCTGAGATGCAGGTCTGGGTACACACCATGTAGGAACAAGCCTGGATATACACCATGCTCTGAGATGCAGGTCTGGGTACACACCATGTAGGAACAGGCCTGGGTATACACCATGCTCTGAGATGTAGGTCTGGGTACACACCATGTAGGAACAGGCCTGGGTGTACACCATGCTCTGAGATGCAGGTCTGGGTACACACCATGTAGGAACAGGCCTGGGTGTACACCATGCTCTGAGATGCAGGTCTGGGTACACACCATGTAGGAACAGGCCTGGGTGTACACCATGCTCTGAGATGCAGGTCTGGGTACACACCATATAGGAACAGGCCTGGCTGTATACCATGCTCTGAGGTGCAGGAGGACATGCTAGAGCTCTAAATACTGCTATGAGGAGCAGTTCCTAGTAGTGGCACTGCTCTTGACCTTACCAGACAACCTCAGAGTCATTATGGACACTTGTTCTCGATTCCTTTCCAACTCACATACATCACAGGCCCGTAATCATGGGGAAAAAATGTCTATCTTACTGCACCATCATTACTACCATATGAAGTCATTGAACCTCCAGAATAAGTAGTTACCTTTGACGTTGCAAGTGCTTTCAAAAGGTGGTTAAGTTTCTTCTGGGGCACAGAGAGCAGGCACTCCCTGTTCTTTGGATGAGTCAGCAGATACTCTATGTATAACAATGCTAACTCAGGTTTCACTGGGTGCGGGTCATGGATCTGCACTTTACGTTTAGAGGCCAAATTACTCTGAAGGAGATCAGAGGGAGAAAGATGTGATTAAAGTCCATGTTCCCAGAATAGGAGGCAATTTCCAATACACAGATGCCCTCACTCACTGCATTCTACCCAAGGCCACACACACACACACACACACACACACACACACACACACACACACCTCTCTACACCTACCTTGGCCTGGGGTGGCTCCACAGGTAGCCAGTCATCAATGAGTTCCAGGACATGCCCCACCTGCCCCCAGGAGCAGAGACAATCCAGCAAGGTGCAGTAGCTCCTGCCTGTAACATTCTCCTCTTGGTTTCTCAGGCTGGAAATCACACCACAGCTGAGAAGGTCAAGTGGAGAAAACCATGTTAATATCTCAACAGAAAGGCCCAACTTTCCCCCAAAACCAAGACACAATCAGCAAGGGTGCACAGGCCTTGTTCTTACACCAGTACTCGCTCCACCATGAAACCCCAAACAGACTGTAGCAGCAATAGAACATGCCTCACGCCCCAACCTTGTGTTTCCATGCCAACTGTCAGATTCCAGAACAGAGGTCCTAATTTAGGGTTGGGTTGTTGTGGTGGTTTGAATGAGTGTCCCCCATAGGCTCTAGGTATTCAGACGTTTGTCTCCAATTGGTGGCGCTGTTTTTGGAGGTCTTGGGGTGTGTGGCCGTGCTGGAGGAAGTGTGTCACTAGAGGCAGGGCTTAGAGAGTTTAACAAGCCTCGTGGCACACACCACATACACATAAAATAAAATTTAAAAACATTTACTTTGGGGCTAGAGAGATGGCTCATGCAGTTAAGAGCACTTACTGGTCTTCCAGAGTTCAGTTCCCAGCACCCAGATGGTGACTAACAAATGTCTGTAACCTAGTTCCAGGGGATCTGACAACCTCTTCTGACCTCCACAGGATCCATACGCATATGGTGTACATCCACACAGGCAAAACACTCATACACATAAAATAGAAATAAACTTAAAAATAAAAAAATATTATTAATAAAACATTTACTTTTTTGTTTAAGTATAAACATAAGCATTTTTTTTTTTACTCATAAGCAGCAAAGCTCTAGAGCTATACTGTTGAATAAAAAAAACAGTACCTCAATAGAGGCTCAGTGATCAAAGGTATACCAAGCATCTGGAAGGCCCTGAGTTTGCTCACCAGCCACACAAAAAAGTAGTGTTGCAGCTACTGATGTACATTTTAAAGCGGAGAGAGAAAGAACTAGGGGAAATTATTTCAGGAGCTTACTTAATCCTACTGAAAATGTCACTTTAACATTAAATCAATATTGTACGTTCCTCCATTCATACCAAACCTCCAACTCCATGTATATTTTGTACTCCCAGCACAGTCTAAGAGGTCAGCAGTGACCACAATTCTAGAAGCTACCACACCAGATATTAGAATAATATGTTTGAGTTCCTCATGGTCTCTTTTTGTTACGTAACAACTCCAGAGCCCACTGAAACCTCATCTCCCCACACAGAGGGGAAGGCAAGAGAAGTAAATGGTCAGTGACAGTAAAACCCAGTGGCAACAGACTCCTGCTTTGTGGCCTGTACCTGAACACAGGGACAGCAGAGGCTGGCAGGAAGGACATCAGCATGAACAAAGGGATCTTGCACCGCTCGTCCTGGAGACACAAAAAGTAACACAAAGCTGAAGAGGGTTTACACTAGGACATTTTCCACAATAACTTATCATCACAGTTGCTCAGAAAGTACCTGAGTAATTCTTTCAATGTCTGGGGATAAAATGAAACCCAATGGTACCCCTCAGGTTTAAGGGTGAGATTGCTGCTATTGACTCAAATATTCTGACATTTTTCACAACCTTCATTTATTCACTATTGAGGAAACAGTGACTACAGCCAAAGTTCAGGCAGTCATGGACCTGTATCTACTTTAAAATGGACCTGAGTAAAGGGAAAAGCTAATTACTTGGTATCCTAGATGAAACTTTTAAGAAGTGGATAACATCCTTGGAATAGAAGCAGACAGTGCTATTTAGAGGAATGCACACACTCTGGAGTTACAAAGCTAAATCTAAGTCCAATTAGATCCTACAACCTCAGAGCTGGTAAAACACAGATGGAAGAAAGGAGCTGAACTCAAAGCCAGTTTCTTTCTCCCAAAATGCACAGTGCTGTTAAAGACTGAAAGAACCCAACCACAGGAAAATGGGCACACTGGAACCAAGAGTGAGTGAACTGAGTGCAACAGACCACAGCTTGATTAGTTCATTAGTGTGACAATAAAGTCAGCTGACCAGATTTTAATTGCCCAGACTCCATCAAGAGCCCCATGTTAAGGGCTGGAGATGGCTCAGTGATTACAGTGCTTGTCATGAAAGTTTGAGACTAGAGTTAGGACCCACAGGACCCAATAAACGCCAGGCAGGTGTGGGGTCTGTCTATAACTGAGACTAGAGTTAGGATCCACAGGACCACACAAATGCCAGGTGGGTTATGGCGGTTTATCTATAATCCCAGCATTTGGAGATGGAGGCAGAGGAACCCCAAAGCAAGCTGGTTAGCTTGACATATCTGTGAACTCCGGGTTTGTCTGAGAGACCCTGCTTCAATGAGAAAGGGCTTTCATTAATACAAAAAGACTGAAATAATTTCATGCATTCTATCAGACCACAATGTAATAAAGCTCACTATTAACACCAGGATAAGTCCTACTATCTACAAGAACACATGGAGACTAAACAACACAGTCCTGAACAATGAATGGGTCAAGGAAGAGATAAAGAAATAAAAGCATTCCTGGAACTGAATGACAATGATAATACAACACAACAAAATCTATGGGATACTTGAAAAGCTGTCCTAAGAGGGAATTTTATAGCCCTGGGTGCCTATATTAGAAAAACAGAAAGAGCACAAGTGAACGATCTAACACTGCAGCTAAAAGCACTTGAGAGGCAACAACAGATGAACCCTAAACGCAACAGACAGGAAGAAATAAAAATCAGAGCAAAAATCAATAAAACAGAAAGAAAAAAAAAAAATCAATGAATCCAAAAGTTGGTTCTTTGAAAGAATAAACAAGATAGACAGACCTCTAGCCCAGTTAACCAAAAGAAAGAAGGAACAACTCCAAATCAATACAATCCATGATGAAAGGGGAAATATCACAACAGACAATGAAAAGATCCAGAAAAACATATGGGAACACTTCAAAAACCTATACTCTACCAAGTTTGAAAACCTAGAAGAAATGGATGAATATCTGAAATCCTGGGAATCACCAGAGCTCAACCAAGAAGAGATCGACAGCTTAAATAGACCCATAATACATGAAGAAATTGAAGATGTAATAAGAAACCTCCCAACTAAAAAAAGCCCAGGCCCAGACGGTTTAACGGCAGAATTCTATTAAATATTTCAAAGACTTACAACCATTATTACTCAAATTGTTTAGAAGGATACAAACAGAGGGAATTCTCCCAAATTCCTTCTATGAAGCCAGCATCAGTCTATTACCAAAACCAGGCAAAGATATAAGCAAAAAGGAGAACTATAGACCCATCTCACTAATGAACGAACACAGATGCCAAAATTCCAAACAGGATACTGGCAAATCGCATACAGACCCACATCAAGAAGATCATCCACCATGACCAAGTTGGAGTCCTACCAGAGATCATCAACATATAAGTGGACTGAAAGACAAAAAAAAACACACCATCATCTCAATTGACATGGAAAAAGCCTTTGACAAAATCCAGCATCCTTCATGCTTAAATTCCTGGAGGGAATTGGATTGGAGGGATCATTCCTCAGTGTAATCAAAGCCATATACAGGAAACCCACAGCCAATATTATCCTAAATGGGGAAATGACAGAACCATTCCCTTTAAAGGTAGGGACTCAGCAAGGCTGCCCCTGTCACCACTCCTCTTCAATATAGTCCTTGAAACACTTGCTAGGGCAATAAGGCAAGAAAAGGAAATTAAAGGAGTACTAATTGGAAAAGAGGAAGTCAAGCTATCCCTTTTTGCTGATGATATGATTGTTTACTTAAGGGATCCTAAAAACTCCACCAGAAAACTCCTAGAAACGATTAACAGCTTCAGTAAAGTAGCAGGATACAAAATTAACCTAGAAAAATCAGTAGCCTTTCTTTACACCAACAACAAGCAACTGAAGAATTCAAGGAGACCTTCCCACTCACAATAGCCTCAAAAACAATAAAATACCTAGGAACAAACCTAACCAAAGACACCAAAGATCTCTACAATAAAAATTTTAAAGCCTTGAAGAAAGAAATTGAAGAAGACATCAGAAGATGGAAAAACCTCCCATGCTCATGGATTGGGAAAATTAATATAGTAAAAATGTCTAATCTATCCAAACTCTTGTATAGATTTAATGCAATCCCAATTAAAATCCCCAAGAGTTTCTTCACAGGCTTGGAAAAAAAAGTCTTTAATTTCATTTGGAAAAACAAAAGACCCCGAATAGCCAAAAAAACCCTGAGGGAAAACAGCAGTCCAAGGGGGATCTCTATACCAGACTTCAAACTATACCACAGGGCTATAGTCATAAAAACAGCTTGGTACTGGCACAAAAACAGACCTGTTGACCAATGGAACAAAACTGAAGATCCAAACTTGAGCACATACAATTTCAGCCATCTCGTATTTGACAAGGGGGCCAACAAGACACAATGTAGGAAAGACAGCATCTTCAGCAAGTGGTGTTGGCAAAACTGGATCACCACTTGTAGAAGAATGAAATTAAACCCCTACTTCTCGCCCTGTACAAAAGTCAACTCCAGATGGATCAAAGACCTCAACGTGAAACCCCAAACTCTGAAGGTGATAGAAGAAAAAGTTGGCAGGGGCTGGAGAGATGGCCTAGCGGTTGAGAGCGCCGACTGCTCTTGCAGAGGACCCAGGTTCAATCCCCGGCACCCACATGGTGGCTAAGAGCCGTCTGTGACTCCAGTTCCAGGAGAGCTCCAGCTCCGGGGGAGTCCGAGATCCTCTTCTGACCTCCGCGGCATTGCACAGCATGGGTGCACAGACCTGCATGTGGACAGTACATTCATGCACATACAAAAATAAATAAAAAATTAAAAAAAAAAAGAAAGAAAAAGTTGGCAGCAGACTACAAGACATAGGCATAGGAAAAGACTTCCTAAATCAGACAGCAGCTGCGCAAATGGGACCTCATTAAACTCAAAAGCTTCTGTACATCAAAAGAAACAATCAAGGAAATGAAGAGAAAGCCCACAGAGTGGGAGGAAACCTTCACCGCAGAAACATCTGACAAACCATTGATCTCCAGAATATATAAACTACTCAAAAAACAAAGAAGAAAGAAAACAAATGACCCACTCAATAGATGGAGCAAAGAGCTCTATGGTTCTGTGGTTCTTTTATCAGCAACACCCTAGAGGCCATAAACAACACAGGTTATTCCCGGAGCTCTTGTTTGCCTGTAAGAGGCACCCCTATGCCTGGCACTGAGATTTTCATTTAATACAACCTATATTTTCAGGGAATACCATTATCTACCCATGCAAAGGAATCTGTGTTCAAATATGGTTTTTTGTTTTGTTTCCTTTTTTTTTTTTGGTCTTTTTGAGACATGGTCTTTCTGTAGCCCCAGATGGACTGGAACTCACTATATAGACCACGCTGCCCTTGAACTCACAGAGATCTAACTGCCTCTGCCTCCGTTAAATCTCTTTTTAACATTTTTAAATATTTTAATTAGTATGGTTCTGTGGTTATTTTACCAGCAACACCCTAGAGGCCAAAACAACACAGGTTATTCCCAGAGCTCTTGCTTGCCTCCAAGAACTAAAGGGTGAGAACTAATTGCTGAAAACAACACACTCTAATGGCAGAACTAATGGCAGAACAAAGACAAATCGACTACTCACAAAACAAAGAAGAAAGAAAACAAATGACCCACTCAATAGATGGACCAAAGAGCTGAATAGAGACTTCACAAGTGAGGAATTAGAGATGGCTGAGAAATACCTTAAGGAGTGTTCAACATCACTAATCATTAAGGAAATGCAAATCAAAACCACTCTAAGATATCATCTTACTCCAATAAGACTGGCTAGGATCAAGAAAGAAAATGATATCAAGTGCTGGAGAGGTTGTGGGGAAAGGGGAACACTCATCCATTGCTGGTGGGAATGTAAACTCATACAGCCACTATGGAAAGCAGTGTGGAGAACCCTTGGAAGACTTGGAATGAACTTGCCACCCGACCCAGCCATACCACTCCTAGGCATGTACCCCCCAAGACTCACCCCACCGCAGAGATACATGCACGGCCATGTTTATTTCAGCTCTCTTCACAATAGCAAGGAGCTGGAACCAACCCAAATGCCCCTCAACTGATGAGGATAGAGAAAATGTGGTACATCTACACAATGGAGTTCTATGCAGCAGTAAAGAAATATGACATCATGAGCTTTGCAGGAAAATGGCTGGAGCTAGAAGACATCATGCTGAGTGAAGTAACACAGTCCCAGAAAAACAAACGACGAATGGTATCCCTCATCTGTGGATGCTAGTGCCAATTACCTAGTTGTAAGTATTTCTTGTGCATGGCCCCTTGAGTTTTTGTCCAAGCAGTTGAGAGTGATGCACATTGGAAACAACAACAACAACAGAAAGGACTGCATCAAAGAACTGACTGAAACAGTGAACTTCTGCTCAAAACAGTCAACTTCCACATGGAGAATTTTGAGAAAGACTGAGAAAGAGATGAAAAGCATGTTTGGCAGAATACATAAGCTCTGGTGGGGTAGGGGGTTAGGGAGGGGAACGGGGAACACGGGTCTACATTTGATAATCTTGTACAAAATATATATTAAAAATAAAAAGACAAGTCAAACTGGTACTGAGCCAGAAACTTCCCTGAAGCTGGCTTTCACAGTCAGAAAGTGTTATGCAGGATGCTATAGGAGAAAAGCTACTGGTGATCTTGCCCTGCAGTGGACCCTGAAGCAGCAGTCCTGGCACACCAGGTAAGATGCACCTGCTGGTGCGGTGCATACTATAGCTGTTGTGGGATTCATAAACTGCCTTTTTAAAATTAGATCTGAGGTGTGCTCCACAGGAGGGATTTCGTTCCTGGTACTGTAAACTGATCAGAAGTCCATGGCTGGGGAGGTCATAGGTCCTGGAGGTAAACTACTACTTTAGCTTTGCTAAATGGACATGTTCTCAAATTATTTCTAAATACTTGGGTTTACACCTATAGATTGGTGCAGCTTTCAACCTTGGTCTGAGAAGATTGTTTCAGCAGTGTGTCACAGTTAACACAGAGACTCATTACTGGTCAATGTTGAGGAGAAGTGGCTGTCGAGTCCTCAGCCCTAAAGGGGACATCTACATCAACCTCCTCCTCACCAAGGCTCAGGGGACATCATGGAAGGGTGGGGGGCAGGAATAATGTTTAAGAGGCAGAGAATGGGGAGAACTGCTGTAGAAATGAGGCCTTCTGGACATGATATGACTGTGCACCCATGAAGACACAGAGACTGTGGTTAAATGAGCAAGATCTAGACAAGACAGAGCCCATCAACATTGTGGTACGTATGGGTCAGGAGTTCGTGAGGTTCCACCCCTACCCAAGGAGCCATTGGAAGTCAATATCTGCTGGGGAAGAGAAATCATTTCTTTTTTCAGTGGTGTCACAGGTGAATTGCCCAAGAATCCCGGAAATAACTCATGACTATATAAGCAAGCCCAAGTAAGCTAGGTGGGGTATAAAAATCTAAAAGGCACTTTAACTTTAAAAGTGTGGGGGGGGGGGCTGGAGAGATGGCCTAGTGGTTAAGAGCGCTGACTGCTCTTACAGAGGACCCAGGTTTGATCCCCAGCACCCACATGGCGGCCGAGAACTGTCTGAAACTCCAATTCCAGGAGAATCTGACACCCTCTTCTGACCTCCGCAGCATTGCACGGACACGGGTACACAAACTTGCATGCAGGCAGTACATTCATNGGGCCACACATTCTAACATCTTCTGAAATACTTCTTGAACTGAGTCAAGCAGCACTGTAACCTCTTCATTTGAATCCGTTTTCTGAATAATGTAACCTCTAGTTACTTCCTTCAGAATGCCAAGTCCCCGTAGTCATGAAACTGCAAAAGAAAACGAAGCCCTTCACTAGGAAAGAAGAAAAAAGAAAGAAGAAAAATCATTACCTAAGCCATATACTGCAGTTGAATTTTGCTAAACTTCCTGTAATACATTGCACCACAGAGCTATGGAAGGGCTATTCCTAGTCCCATCAGGGCCCAAACATTAGTCATAAGGAGTATAGATAGTCCAAACTCGTAACGACACAAAAACCATTTTCTTCAATTTTTTTAAGCACCAAAACTCATGTTCTTACCTAGCAGAGCAGTAGTAGTAGTATAAAGCAGTTAGTAGTAGCAGCAGTAGTACAAATGACTCATCGCTACATTAAGAACTTTGTTCACTGCTTGTAGACATACATGCTACTGGCAGTGTGCCTTCTAGGACACCTGAATTTAAAAACATGGATTTTCTCATATTAATATATATTAATATTGAAGCCAAAACCCAACAACGACAAGTCCAACTGTGGGTCCTGGGTATCTCAGAGTCTAGATTGTGTATCTCATACATTTCTTTTTTTTCTTTTCGAGACAGGGTCTCCCTTTGTAGCCCCAGCTGTTCCTGGAATTTCATCTGTAGACCAGGCTGGCCTTGACACTCCTCAAAAATCTGCCCTGCCTCTGCCTCCCAAGTATCTTCATACATTTCTAACACTTGGAAATAACTTACTAGCTTTCTTACTTTTTCTTTTTCTTTTCATTCCTCCTTGTGTGCATAATCTGGCAAAATTTACTCTGTATGTACGCCCAATCATACTATATTTGCTATAAAAAAAATTATTTTGCCACAAAAGTAGAGCCAGTGGCCTGCCCCCAGTAAGCTGCCATCCTGTCCCACTGACTCGTGGTCCAAGTACTGGTTGGCCCTTAGCTTATGTGTACTAGACAGAAAACGGTAGAACCCACGCTTAAAGATGTTATTAAAGTAAACAAAACAAAAATATAATAAAAGCCGACCCGTTTTCCTTATCGAAGGACTATGTCCAGGACACTAGTCCACTGCCCAGGGAATGGGCCTGATATGGACGCAAAGTTCCTCCATGCTATAACATGGGACTACCAAAGATTGCATGCAACAGCTCTTTGCCAGAGGACCAAAAAGCCAACTATCACCCAACTGTTCCTGTCTATGTGATGAAGGACTCCCATCCCAAAAGGCCCTTTCTGTTGATCCCCCAGCATCCTCTGCAGGTCTAAGGCTCGAACAGAATCAACAAGACACTTTGAAAAACCTCTAGAACTACAACAGAAGCTTTCAAGGAGCTACTCTCTTTTTAGGAAAGGGTAGCAGGACATGCTCCCACACATGCCAGTCACCTGCAACCTCCATCAATGCAAGTGAAAAGGATGAAGAGTTCTTTAACCCTGACTGCTAAGACCTGGCAAGATAAGAGGCTCAATCTCCTTACATCCTTCCTCAGGTGAACAGTCTCAGTAACAAGTACAAAGACCACAAAGGCACGGTGGTGTGGTATTGTGCCTTTAATCCCAGCACTTGGGAGCAGCGGCCAGGATGGTTCTGTGAGTTCCCGGGCCACAGCCTGGTACATATGAGCTTCCAGGTCCGTAGCGGCTACAGGGAAAAAGTATAATGAAAAGGCTGGACTAGGATATAATCCTCCAATTTTAGAAAGTGTAAAGCTGCCTACCACTGTATAGCTCCAGTGCTAACAAAACAAAGTAGCAGCCCAGGGAGAGCAACAGGCAGCCTGGACAGTGCCCAGGCTGCAGGAGCCTAACTGTGATGGCTAAACTCAGCCAATTCGACTTGTTAAACTGAATTTAATGAATTCAGAGGTTGTTGCCTCTCCCAGGAAACCTCTGGGCTTAAAGAAATGTAAATTTCAAACACTGACAGATTATCTTCACAGATGTCAGTAACTGGGTGGACAATGAAATACACCTAATAATCCACACCACAGAGGTAGAGGGGCTAGAAGTTGATGGTCAGGGGATTGGATGACGGGAGGACTGGAGGTCCTGGGAGGTCTCATTGTGTCATCATAGTCCTCGGGCAGTCATTAGGTTCGTAGTTAGTCCCCCTTCCTGCTGTATACTGAGTCAGAAGGCATCACTGGTTCTGGCTATCTTTTGACAGGGCCCCGAGACCCTGGCCCTCAGGCCTGGCTCAGGGGACTGTCCTCTCCTTCACTGACCACATTCAGACTATCTGCCACCAGCAAAAATGACACCACAACCATGTTACTCCATTATCACAGGGGCCCACTTTACCATCCTTGGCACAGACCAGAGGGAGAGGAATGAGCCCCCACTGATCCCCAATCATCTCCACTCACAGAGAGCCAACCAGGGGCTCTGGGGTTTCTCCACACAAAACACATGGGGTGACGTTCTCTGGGCAACAAAAAAGTACACCAGGAGCAAAAATAAACACACGGCGCTACTAAGAGCACTGGACTGGTGGCTGGGCATGGTGGTGTGCGCTCAACCTTTTATCCCAACACTCAGGATGCGGCAGAGGCAGCAGATCTCTGTGAGTTCAAAGCTAGCCTGTCTACATCGTGCGCTCCAGACCAGCGGGGACTAAAGGGAGACTCCTGTCGCAAACAAAAAAACAAACCAACAAACAACAAACTGGCTGTTTATGCCTGATATCAAAATGCACCTCTGACAATTGTGTGCTGCACAGCCAATAAGCAAACTCTTTGATAAAGTCATAGGTATGGGCTTTAGTAGCGAGATAGCCTCCCTAGTGTCTTAAAAGCGCTCCGGACGCCTCTTTCAGAGGACCCGGGTTCGATCCCCCATGCACCCACATGGCAGCTGACTCTGAGAACATCTGTAAACCTCCAATTCCAGGAGAAACTCCAGTTCCGGGGGAATTCCAACACTCTCTTCTGACCTCCTCGGCACTGCACAACACGGGTGCACAAACCTTCATGCAGACAGTACACATAAATAAATAAAAAGGAATTTAAAAATAATAAACTAAATAAATTAAAAAAAAAAAGGAAACAAAAAAAAAAAAATAAGTCAGTATTATTAACACGTCAATTACCTGAAAGGCAGATTTAATGAAAACAAAGTAAAGGAGGGTGAGGGCTTGCCGCGGACGTGGCTTTGTAAAGTCAGTATGTATTGCTTGAAACATCCTCCGCTAACAGATTTGGAGGATTTACTGTTACCACTTGTTCAAATTCCACGACTCGCTTGTAAAACGTGTATCTGGAAACTTAGTGATTCTCCAAGGCACCATTACAAATTCTTCACACACAGTCAGTAATGTCTGTAATGTAAGTCTGTAAGAGTGCCAGCTGGTTTCCACAAAAAAGCTCATTTAAAAGGGGAGGGTCTGCAACGCCCAAGGTTTTCCTCCTGTGATATATATTAAGATATCTCTATATATATCTATATATAATATAATATATAATTTTATTACTAATATAAACAGTATTTACCAACTGCATTCACAAGGAATTTCCATAAAACATGCATTTTTTATTGTTTCTGCAAAGCACCTCTATAGCAACATTTTATTGAGTTGAAACCAATCTAAACAAAACAACTTACTGTCCATGTGGCATATCGTATTCTTATAAGTTACGCCCAAGATTGTGGCAAAATATCTTAAAATGCACTCCATCTAAATATGTCTCAACAAAACAAGCAATCCTGAACATGCAAGGTTAAGGGAATGAGCTGTGCCCCAGCTACTGACCTGGATCACCTGCTGACAGACATCCCTCTGAAATTTCAGATGCTCTTCTTCTTGGTCCTGAAGAAAAGGTAAAACTTTGCCCTCCAACCAAGATAGCATATTATCCAATGGATAGATACCTTTTCTCCTCGAGCAGAAACTGTCCCACACAGAAAGAGGCAACTAAATAACAAAAAGTGGCTCGGCTCGACACATGGACACTCAGGCTGATAGGCTGGCACTGTAACTTTGTACTGAGATGGACGGCTCAATCCTACGTGCCAGTACCAAAGGCATTGCAGAGCAGCTGCTTTGTGAAGTTGGGGGGATTCCTACTTGGAGACTGCAGAAGTGATTCCAGATTTGCCTATAAAATGATAACCCAGGGCCCACATTCTGAATGACATACCACCACAATATCTATAGCCAGGTAGAAAGTGCCTAACCTTCAGGTAAACTAGAAAGACACTAGTTCTGGTTGCAGCCTGACTCTGCCATACTGCCCCTGAACAAATACTGCCAAGTTGCCATGAGCAGCATATGGCCTAGCCAGTAGGCCTGCAGGGGCTCAGGACCACTGGCTGCAGCAAAGCCCAAGCTCTCTTCCTCAGGCCAGGCTCTGCTGAGCCGCCACCCTGAGAGTAGCAGGGAGAAGGCTGCGCCAGGGCAACAAGGAAGAACAAGATCCCACAGGCATTAGAGGTATGATAAATTCACATCAATCACTCTCTAAGAGTCCTAGGAAAAACATCTGCTAAAAACTTTGAAGGGAGCTAATATTTCCTCAATGATGTGTGGAACCTGTAAACAAAAGCTCTGGGTGTACACCATGCTCTGAGATGCAGGTCTGGGTACACACCATGTAGGAACAAGCCTGGATATACACCATGCTCTGAGATGCAGGTCTGGGTACACACCATGTAGGAACAGGCCTGGGTATACACCATGCTCTGAGATGTAGGTCTGGGTACACACCATGTAGGAACAGGCCTGGGTGTACACCATGCTCTGAGATGCAGGTCTGGGTACACACCATGTAGGAACAGGCCTGGGTGTACACCATGCTCTGAGATGCAGGTCTGGGTACACACCATGTAGGAACAGGCCTGGGTGTACACCATGCTCTGAGATTTTGCAGAGTGTTTTCTGTGGTACCACACCAATTATAGGAAACAGGCCCTGTGCTTTGTTTATACCATGCTCTGAGGTGGTGCAGGAGGAGGTGCAGGAGGACATGCCTAGTAGAGCTCTAAATACTGCTATGAGGAGCAGTTCCTAGTAGTGGCACTGCTCTTGACCTTACCAGACAACCTCAGAGTCATTATGGACACTTGTTCTCGATTCCTTTCCAACTCACATACATCACAGGCCCGTAATCATGGGGAAAAAATGTCTATCTTACTGCACCATCATTACTACCATATGAAGTCATTGAACCTCCAGAATAAGTAGTTACCTTTGACGTTGCAAGTGCTTTCAAAAGGTGGTTAAGTTTCTTCTGGGGCACAGAGAGCAGGCACTCCCTGTTCTTTGGATGAGTCAGCAGATACTCTATGTATAACAATGCTAACTCAGGTTTCACTGGGTGCGGGTCATGGATCTGCACTTTACGTTTAGAGGCCAAATTACTCTGAAGGAGATCAGAGGGAGAAAGATGTGATTAAAGTCCATGTTCCCAGAATAGGAGGCAATTTCCAATACACAGATGCCCTCACTCACTGCATTCTACCCAGGGTCCAACACACACACACACACATCACCACACACACACACCACACTCTCACACACCTCTCTACAACCTACCTTGGCCCTGGGGTGGCTCAAGGTAGCCCAGTCATCAATGGTTCAGGACATGCCCACTGCCCCAGGTAGCCGCGACCCAATCCAGTCAATGTGCAAAAGTCAGGAGCTCCTGCCTGTAACATTCTCCTCTTGGTTTCTCAGGCTGGAAATCACACCACAGCTGAGAAGGTCAAGTGGAGAAAACCATGTTAATATCTCAACAGAAAGGCCCAACTTTCCCCCAAAACCAAGACACAATCAGCAAGGGTGCACAGGCCTTGTTCTTACACCAGTACTCGCTCCACCATGAAACCCCAAACAGACTGTAGCAGCAATAGAACATGCCTCACGCCCCAACCTTGTGTTTCCATGCCAACTGTCAGATTCCAGAACAGAGGTCCTAATTTAGGGTTGGGTTGTTTGGGGTGGTTTGAGTGAGTGTCCCCCCATAGGATCGAGGTAGTTTCAAGGCCGTTGGTCTCCAATGTGTGCGCGGTCTTTTGGAGGGTCTTGGGGTGTGGGGCCGGTGCTGGAGGGAAGTGTGGCACTGAGAGGCAGGGCGTAGAGTAGTGGAACAAGCCCCTAGTGGCCACACCACATTACACATAAACTAATAATTTAAAAAACCTTTATTTGTGGCTAGAGAGATTGGATTCATGCAGTTAACAGAGCACTTATGGTCCTTTCCGATTCAGTTCCAGCACCCAGGATGGTGACTAACAAATTGTCTGTAACCTAGTTCCCGGGATCTGCCAACCTTTCTGACCTACGGGTCCATACGCATATGGGTCATCCACACAGGCAAAACACTCCATACACATAAAAAAAGAAATAAATCTTAAAAAATTAAAAAAATTAAAAAAAATATTAATAAAACATTTACTTTTTTGTTTAAGTATAAACATAAGCATTTTTTTTTTTTTTTTACTCATAAGCAGCAAAGCTCTAGAGCTATACTGTTGAATAAAAAAAACAGTACCTCAATAGAGGCTCAGTGATCAAAGGTATACCAAGCATCTGGAAGGCCCTGAGTTTGCTCACCAGCCACACAAAAAAGTAGTGTTGCAGCTACTGATGTACATTTTAAAGCGGAGAGAGAAAGAACTAGGGGAAATTATTTCAGGAGCTTACTTAATCCTACTGAAAATGTCACTTTAACATTAAATCAATATTGTACGTTCCTCCATTCATACCAAACCTCCAACTCCATGTATATTTTGTACTCCCAGCACAGTCTAAGAGGTCAGCAGTGACCACAATTCTAGAAGCTACCACACCAGATATTAGAATAATATGTTTGAGTTCCTCATGGTCTCTTTTTGTTACGTAACAACTCCAGAGCCCACTGAAACCTCATCTCCCCACACAGAGGGGAAGGCAAGAGAAGTAAATGGTCAGTGACAGTAAAACCCAGTGGCAACAGACTCCTGCTTTGTGGCCTGTACCTGAACACAGGGACAGCAGAGGCTGGCAGGAAGGACATCAGCATGAACAAAGGGATCTTGCACCGCTCGTCCTGGAGACACAAAAAGTAACACAAAGCTGAAGAGGGTTTACACTAGGACATTTTCCACAATAACTTATCATCACAGTTGCTCAGAAAGTACCTGAGTAATTCTTTCAATGTCTGGGGATAAAATGAAACCCAATGGTACCCCTCAGGTTTAAGGGTGAGATTGCTGCTATTGACTCAAATATTCTGACATTTTTCACAACCTTCATTTATTCACTATTGAGGAAACAGTGACTACAGCCAAAGTTCAGGCAGTCATGGACCTGTATCTACTTTAAAATGGACCTGAGTAAAGGGAAAAGCTAATTACTTGGTATCCTAGATGAAACTTTTAAGAAGTGGATAACATCCTTGGAATAGAAGCAGACAGTGCTATTTAGAGGAATGCACACACTCTGGAGTTACAAAGCTAAATCTAAGTCCAATTAGATCTTACCACTCAGAGCTGGTAAAACACAGATGGAAGAAAGGAGCTGAACTCAAAGCCAGTTTCTTTCTCCCAAAATGCACAGTGCTGTTAAAGACTGAAAGAACCCAACCACAGGAAAATGGGCACACTGGAACCAAGAGTGAGTGAACTGAGTGCAACAGACCACAGCTTGATTAGTTCATTAGTGTGACAATAAAGTCAGCTGACCAGATTTTAATTGCCCAGACTCCATCAAGAGCCCCATGTTAAGGGCTGGGATGGCTCAGTGATTTCCAGTGGCTGTCATGAACGTTTGAGACTTAGGGGATGTTAGGACCACAGACCCAATAAAACGGCTTCAGGCAGGTGTGGGGGGTCTGTTCATAACTGAGACTAGGATTTAGGATCAAAGACCCACAAATGCCAGGTTGGGTTATGGCGGTTTACTATAATCCAGCTTCGGTAGATGGAGGCAGAGGAACCCCAAAGCAAGCTGGTTAGCTTGACATATCTGTGAACTCCGGGTTTGTCTGAGAGACCCCCATGATTCAATGAGAACGGCTTCAACTAATACAAAAAGACTGAAATACTTTCATGCATTCTACTTCAGGCCACAATGTAATAAAGCTCACTATTAACACCCCGGATAAGTTACTATCTACAATAAACATGGAGACTAAACAACACATTCCTGAACAAGAATGGGTCAAGGAAGAGATAATAAAGAAATAAACGCATTCCTGAGCACTGAATGAAATATAATACAACCCAAACAAAATCTATGGGATACTTGAAAAGCTGCCCTAAGAGGGAAATTTTATTTATTTAATTTAAAAAAAAAAAAAACAGAAAAGAGCACAAGTGAACGATCTACCACTGCAGCAAAAGCACCTTGCGGGCAAACAAACTGCTTGAACCCTAAATTTAACAGACAGGAAGAAATAAACATCAGAGCAAAAATCAATAAACTTAAAACAGAAAGAAAAAAAAAAAAATTCAATGAATCCAAAAGTTTTGTGTTTCTTGAAAGTAATAAACAGCGCAGACGGACCTCTAGCCCAGTAAACCCAAAGAAAGAAGGAACAAATCAAAATCAATACAACCATGAATGAAAGGGGAAATATCACAAACAGACAATGAAAAAGATCCAGAAAAAACATCATAGGGGAACACTTCAAAAACCTATACTCGTACCAAGTTGAAAAACCTAGAAGAAATGGATGAATATCTGAAATCCTGGGCATTCACCAGAGCTCAACCAAGAAGAGATCGACCAGCTTCAATAGACCATAATACATGAAGAAATTGAAGATGTACTAAGAAACCTCCCACAAAAAAAAGCCCAGGCCCAGACGGTTTTTTTTTAACGGCCGAATTCTATTTAAATTTCAACGGACTTACAACCATATTACTCCCAAATTGTTTTAGAAGGATACAAACAGTGGGCATTCTCCCAAAATTCCTTCTATGAAGCCAGGCATCACTCTAATACCCAAACCCGGCAAAGATATAAGCAAAAAAAGAAAGCTATTTACCCATCTCATTAATGAACGAACACAGATGCAAAATTCCAAAAACAGCTACTGCGCAAATCCATACCGACCCACATCAAGCAGATCATCCACTGGACAAGTTTGAGTCCTCCAGAGATATCAAACATATAAGTGGACTGAAAGACATAAAAAAAAACCACACCCCATCATATCAATTGATGTGGAAAAAGCCTTGACAAAAATCCAGCATCCTCATGCTTCTTAAATTCTGAGGGAATTGTATTGGAGGGATATTCCTCAGTGTAATCAAAGCCATATACAGGAACCACAGCCAATCTTATTCCTAAATGGGGGGAAATGACGAACCATTCCTTTAAAGGTAGGGCCTTTCAGCTAAGGCTGCCCCCTGTCACACTCCTCTTCAATATAGTACCTGAAACACTTGCTAGGGCAATAAGGCAAAGAAAATGAAAATTAAAGAGGTACTCAATTGGAAAAGAGGACGTCAAAGCTATCCCTTTTTGCGATGATTATGATTGTTACTTAAGGGATCCTAAAAAATCCACCAGAAAAAAAATCCTAGTAACCGCTTATTAAGAGCTTCAGAAAAGTCGCAGGATACAAAATTAAAACTAGAAAATTCAGTAGCCTTTCTTTACACCAACAAAGCCACCTGAGATTCAAGGAGACCTTCCCACTCACAATAGCTCAAAACAATAAAATACCTCGGAACAAACCAACCAACGACACGCCAAAACTCTCTACAAAAAAAATTTTAAAAGCCTTGCAAGAAAGAAATTGAAGAAGACATAGGAAGATGCAAAACACCTCCCATGCTCATGGATTGGAATAAATTAATATAGTAAAATGTCTATTCTCTCCAAACTTTGTATAGATTTAATGCAATCCCAAATTAAAAATCCCCAAGTGTTCTTCACAGGCTTGGAAAAAAAAGTCTTTTACTTCATTTGAAAAAAAAACAAAAGACCCCGAATAGCCAAAAAAAAACCCTGAGGGATGAAAACAGCAGTCACGGGGGATCTCTCTACAGACTCAACAACTATTACCACAGGGCTATTAGTCATAAAAACAGCTTGGTACTGGACAAAAAACAGACCTGTTGACCAATGAACAAAACTGAAAGATCCAAACTTGAGCACATACAATTTCAGCCATCTCGTATTTGACAAGGGGCCAACAAGACACAATGTCGGAAGGCCAGCATCTTCAGCAAGTGGTGTTGCCAAAACTGGATCACCACTGTAGAGAATGAAATTAAACCCCTACTCTCCCCTTGTACAAAAGTCAAACTCCAGATGGATCAATAGACCTCAACGTGACACCCCAAACTCTGAAGGTATAGAAGAAAAAGTTGGCCAGGGGTGGAGAGCTGGCCTAGTGGTTGAGGCGCCGACTGCTCTTGCAGAGGACCCAGTTCCATCCCCACACCCACATGGTGGCTACGAGCCGTCTGTGACTCCGTTCCAGGAGAGGGGGTCTCCAGCTCCGGGGGAGTCCGGGATCCGCTTGACCTCCGCGGCATTGCACAGCATGGTGCACAGACTGCATGTGGACAGTAAATTCATGCCAATACAAAACTTAAAATAAAAAATAAAAAAAAAAAAAAGAAAGAAAACGTTGGCAGCAGACTCCAAGGACAGAGATAGGAAAAAGTACTTCCTTAAATCAGACAGCAGCAGAGCAAGAAATAAGATCAACAAATGGGACCTCATAAACTCACAAGCTTCTGTACATCAAAAGAAACACTCTGGAAATGAATGAGAAGACCAAGAGTGAGGGACTAACCTCCCGTCAGAAACATCTTGATCAAAACCATTGTCTCCAAGTAATATATTCAACTCCTCATAAAAACAAAGAAGAAAGAACACAAGACCCACTCAATAGATGGGCAAAGCTCCTATGGTTCTGTGGTTCTTTTATCAGCAACACCCTAGAGGCCAAAACAACACAGGTTATTCCCGGAGCTCTTGTTTGCCTGTAAGAGGCACCCCTATGCCTGGCACTGAGATTTTCATTAATACAACCTATATTTTCGGGAATTACCATTATCTACCATGCTAAGGAATCTGTGTCAAATATGTTTTTTGTTTGTTTCCTGTTTTTTTTTGGTTTTGAGACAGTGTCTGCTGTAGCCCAGAATGTGACTGCGAACTCACTATCTAGACCACGCTGCCCTTGAACTCACAGAGATGCTAACTTGCCTCTGCCTCCGTTAAATCTCTTTTCACATTTAAATATTTTATTAGTATGGTTCTGTGGTTATTTTACCAGCAACACCCTAGAGGCCAAAACAACACAGGTTATTACCAAAGCTCTGCTTGCCTCCAAGAACTAAAGGGTGAGAACTAATTGCTGAAAACAACACACTCTAATGGCAGAACTAATGGCAGAACAAAGGCAGGAACAAAGACACATCTACTACTCCCCAAAAATCAAAGATGTAAGAAAACAAAGACCCACTCAATAGATGGACCAAAGCGCTGAATAGCGACTTCACAAGTGAGGGAATTAGAGATGGGCTGAGAAACACATTAAGGAGTGTTCAACATCACTAATAATTAAAGGAAATGGAAATGCAAATCAAACCTCACTCTAAGCTATCATCTTACTCCAGTAAGACTGGGCTAGGATCAAGAAATGAAAGAAACTTATCAAGTGCTGAGAGGTTGTGGGGAAGAAAAGGGGAACACTCATCCATTTGCTGGTGGCGAATGTAAACTCATACGCCACTATGGAAAACAGTGTAAAGAACCCTGGAAGACTGGAATGAACTTGCCACCCGACCCAGCATACCACTCTAGGCATGTACCCCCAGACTCACCCCACCGCAGAGCTACATGCACGGCCATGGTTTATTTCAGCTCTCTTCACAATAGCAAGGAGCTGGAACCAACCCAAATGCCCCTCAACTGATGAGGATAGAGAAAATGTGGTACATCTACACAATGGAGTTCTATGCAGCAGTAAAGAAAGATGACATCATGAGCTTTGCAGGAAAATGGCTGGAGCTAGAAGACATCATGCTGAGTGAAGTAACACAGTCCCAGAAAAACAAACGACGAATGGTATCCCTCATCTGTGGATGCTAGTGCCAATTACCTAGTTGTAAGTATTTCTTGTGCATGGCCCCTTGAGCTTTTGTCCAAGCAGTTGGGAGTGATGCACATTGGAAACAACAACAACAACAGAAAGGACTGCATCAAAGAACTGACTGAAACAGTGAACTTCTGCTCAAAACAGTCAACTTCCACATGGAGAATTTTGAGAAAGACTGAGAAAGAGATGAAAAGCATGTTTGGCAGAATACATAAGCTCTGGTGGGGTAGGGGGTTAGGGAGGGGAACGGGGAACACGGGTCTACATTTGATAATCTTGTACAAAATATATATTAAAAATAAAAAGACAAGTCAAACTGGTACTGAGCCAGAAACTTCCCTGAAGCTGGCTTTCACAGTCAGAAAGTGTTATGCAGGATGCTATAGGAGAAAAGCTACTGGTGATCTTGCCCTGCAGTGGACCCTGAAGCAGCAGTCCTGGCACACCAGGTAAGATGCACCTGCTGGTGCGGTGCATACTATAGCTGTTGTGGGATTCATAAACTGCCTTTTTAAAATTAGATCTGAGGTGTGCTCCACAGGAGGGATTTCGTTCCTGGTACTGTAAACTGATCAGAAGTCCATGGCTGGGGAGGTCATAGGTCCTGGAGGTAAACTACTACTTTAGCTTTGCTAAATGGACATGTTCTCAAATTATTTCTAAATACTTGGGTTTACACCTATAGATTGGTGCAGCTTTCAACCTTGGTCTGAGAAGATTGTTTCAGCAGTGTGTCACAGTTAACACAGAGACTCATTACTGGTCAATGTTGAGGAGAAGTGGCTGTCGAGTCCTCAGCCCTAAAGGGGACATCTACATCAACCTCCTCCTCACCAAGGCTCAGGGGACATCATGGAAGGGTGGGGGGCAGGAATAATGTTTAAGAGGCAGAGAATGGGGAGAACTGCTGTAGAAATGAGGCCTTCTGGACATGATATGACTGTGCACCCATGAAGACACAGAGACTGTGGTTAAATGAGCAAGATCTAGACAAGACAGAGCCCATCAACATTGTGGTACGTATGGGTCAGGAGTTCGTGAGGTTCCACCCCTACCCAAGGAGCCATTGGAAGTCAATATCTGCTGGGGAAGAGAAATCATTTCTTTTTTCAGTGGTGTCACAGGTGAATTGCCCAAGAATCCCGGAAATAACTCATGACTATATAAGCAAGCCCAAGTAAGCTAGGTGGGGTATAAAAATCTAAAAGGCACTTTAACTTTAAAAGTGTGGGGGGGGGGGCTGGAGAGATGGCCTAGTGGTTAAGAGCGCTGACTGCTCTTACAGAGGACCCAGGTTTGATCCCCAGCACCCACATGGCGGCCGAGAACTGTCTGAAACTCCAATTCCAGGAGAATCTGACACCCTCTTCTGACCTCCGCAGCATTGCACGGACACGGGTACACAAACTTGCATGCAGGCAGTACATTCATACACATACAGAAATTAAAAAAAAAAAAAAAAGTAGGAGGGGGGACATATTGGGAAGGAGCCCAGAGGGAGCGAGGGGGGATAAGAGAGAAGAATGGGGAGTAAATATCATCAAAACACAATAAACACATGCAAATGATAATGAATGGATTTTAAAAATGTGTAAAAACTCTGTGTGTGCATATTCACGGTGGGTTGTCTTCCTCAATCACCACTCCAGCTACAATGGCTGGCCAGCAAACCCAGGGATCCCCCTATGTCCGGCTACCCAGGGCTGGGATTACAGGCATGTGCTGCCATGCCCCAGGCTTTTATTTGAGTGCTACGGATCAGATTCAGGAATTTTTTATTACACAGCAGGAACTTTACCACCTAAAAATAGCTTCTCTTTCTTTTTTATAAATGAAATCACATGTAATCTGTCTGCCTTGATAACATAGAAACAACTCTTGCTACAGAGCTCTCTGCTTCCTGTGCACCTTCAGATACTTTAGGAGATGCGATTCAGACGGAATCTTTCCATTCATAACATCTTCTTTCCAACACTGCAAGTCAGATTAGACAATCTTTGACATCAGAAAAAAAAGCTGGGTGCCCACACTGGACATTTTGCTCTGGGTGGCAAGAATACGAAGTAAAGACCCTAACCCATGATGAGCTAAGTGCCAGCACAACCTTCCTGTTGTGCACAAACAGAATTCCCACAACCAATTAAACCAATGTCATCTAATGTAAGGGTGTCCCAGACTTACCTTGAATACTTTCAGATACTCTGGAAGTACAGATGCAAATTTGTTAATGGTATAGACCTTGGCCTCTGTGTTACTTTCCAGACTTCTGTGGATGCTCTTCCAGAGGATCACGATGATTTCTAGTAAACCTGCCATGGATGCCGTGTCATTCACTGACAATGTTTTATCTAGTACCTAAGACACAAATAATCTTACTGCAAAAAAATATCTAGTAACAGGTATTAAAAGACAACAGCGTCATCTTCAAAACCCCATCTCAGGGGCTGGAGAGATGGCCTAGTGGTTAAGAGCGCCGACTGCTCTTGCAGAGGACCCGGGTTGCATCCCCAGAACCCACATGGCGGCTTAGAACCGTCTGTAACTCCAATTCCAGGAGAACTCCAGTTCCAGGGAAATCTGACACCCTCTTCTGACCTCTGGGGCATTGCACGACACGGGTGCACAGACCTACATGCAGACAGTACATTCATACACATAAAAAATAAATAAAATTTTAAAAAAATTTAAAAAAAATCCCATCTCAGAATTACAGACACAAAGTAGTGAAAAACATGCAGCATCAAACTTTCCATTCATATTATAATTTTATTCACAACTTTAGAACCTGTATTGTGGAAGTAAATTTGTTTTCAAATCTCAATGAAGAAAAAAGTTCTAAATTAACCCTATATCCTTTCATGAAACAGCCATGTGAATCAAAATGCTTCTAAAATGAAACTATCACTCCTTCCTAAACATCCCAAGCCAATGGGAGTATAACATACTAAAGAGACAATCACGGAGCATGGCCGTGCCTCACTGGACTGCAGTGCTGCCAGATACCTTTTTGTGGACAGTGGAATAGAACTCCAGACTGGATAATGACTAATAATCAACAACCACTAAGGTCATAGGTTTCTTTGGTTTGTTAAAAAATAAAACTTCTCAGCCAGGTGTGGTGGCACATGCTTGTAATCCCAGCACTTAGGAGGCAGAGGCAGGCAGAGGCCAGCCTGCTCTACATAGCAAGTTCCAGGACAGCTGGGGCTATAGGAAGATCCTGTCTCAAAAAGATAAATAAATGAATAAATAAATAAATAAATAAATAAATAAATCTTCTTTACATTTTCCTATTATATTGGTAGTGCACGGATCCCATACCAGAGTACTCATCGCAAACCAGGGATGCACACCAGTAACTAGCTCTACTGATAGAGCTCAGCAGACACACATGATGCCTCCAATAATTTCCTGAGTTGAAGAAGATGGTTCAGTCCTAACTACCAAAATATGAGATCAGTAGAAAACTGAATTTGATTAGTAAGAATTCAAAAAAGTTGTAAACATACTTTTTTCGTCATATACTAAATGCTTTGAAATGTGCTAAGACTAATCAGATTGCCAAAGCAAATAATCTACTAGTGACTTAGATGCTACCAGAAGAATGTGACAAACTGACGATCAAAATTTTCATCGTGGGCTTAGCCTTACTTTTTCCTGTTCCAGCTCTGTGAACAAAAGGGGACTTTATTGGAGCAGTCTGTATTTGCACTGAGCAAATACATGATTTCAACACATGATCAGTTTGTTCTACCAGCATAATACAAGCAGGATTATTTTTTAAAATTTAAAAAATACTTTTATGTGTATGGGTATTTTGTCTGCATGTAGTAAGTGCACCAAGTGTGCACAGTGCCAGCGGAAGCCAGAGAGGGGCACCAGGCCCCTTGAAACTGAGTTATAGTTGTTAATTGCCATGTTGGTGCTAGGAACCAAACCCAGGTCCCAATGCAAGAGCAGTGTGTGCTTATCTTAACCACTTAATCTCTCCAGCCCCAGATTTATCCTTTCTTAATATATTTTATTTTTGTTTTGTATGTATTAGTGTATTGCTTGCATGTATGTAAGTCCACCTGTGTCCTACAATGCCTGTGGAGATCAGAAGAGGGTACTGGATCCCCCTGGAACTGGAGTTTCTAATGGTTGTTAGCTGCCATGTGGGTGCTGGGAATCAAACCCAGGTCTTCTGCAAGAGCAACCAGTGCTTTTAACCATTAAGCTATCTCTCTACCCACCCCCTACTTATCTTAAAATAAACCACAGAAGCACAATATTTTAGTATAGCAGCCTCATTAAAATTCATGAAACCCACATTTCCCCTTTAAGAATATCACTTGAAAAATGTCCTAGGCTTCTAAGTAATAATAGTTCCCTAAATTTAAAGCCAATGTTTTATTTTACCAGAGAACATCTTTAGTTTCTACTAGAGAGCCATGAGAAAGGCTTAAAAGTCCTCTTCAGGGGCTGGAGAGATGGCCTAGTGGTTAAGAGTGCCGACGGCTCTTGCAGAGGACCTGGGTTTGATCCCCAGCACCCACATGGTGGCTGA
Source organism: Rhizomys pruinosus (assembly GCA_009823505.1). Classification (NCBI taxonomy): domain Eukaryota; kingdom Metazoa; phylum Chordata; class Mammalia; order Rodentia; family Spalacidae; genus Rhizomys; species Rhizomys pruinosus. Next base: position 1,144,334 of record VZQC01014015.1, on the reverse strand, counting down.
GAACCGTCTTTAACTCCAGTTCTAGGGGAATCCGACACCCTCTTCTGATCTCTGCAGCACTGCACTACACGAATGCACAAACCTACATGCAGACAGTACATTCATACATATTAAAAAAAAAAAGTTCTCTTCAAAAACTTTGTTTTTAGAGCTGGGTCTCACAGTACATACTTCTAATCACAGCACTCAAGAGACAAAGGCAGGAGGCTCATCTCAAGTTCAAAGCAAACATGATCTACACAAGGACTTCCAGACAGCTAGGGTTACATTGTTAGACTATCTAAAAACAACAAAAAGACCTTCAGCCACATTTATGTTTTTAGTATACTGATACAACAAATTATTTTTTAAAAATACTTATTATTGTTACTCTATGTATATGACTGTATTGCCTGCATGTACAGAGTGTACCTGTGTACATGCGATGCTTGCAGAGATCAGAAGATGGTATCGGATCCCCTGGAACCAGAGTTACAGGTGCTTGTTAGCCACAATATGGGTGCTGGGAATTGAACTTGGGACACTGCAAGAGCAGTCAGTGCTCTTAACCACTGAGCCATTTTTCTAACACTAGTTATAAACAATGTGGCAATATATTCCTAAAGCTTTGCCAATCTAGAATGAGAATCCATGACAAATTATGAATTACTTTGCACAGGATACAATGGAACTATACATTTATGATCCTGTTTTTTTCTAATGGGACAGAACTTGCCCTAAAAGATACTACAAGTGGGGCTGGAGAGATGGCTCAGCGGTTAAGAGCACCAACTGCTCTTGCAGAGGACCCAGCACCCACATGGTCGCTAAGAACCGTCTTTAACTCCAGTTCCAGGGGAATCTGACGCCCTCTTCTGACCTCCGCGGCATTGCACGACATGGGTGCACAACCTATATGCAGACAGTACACTCATACACATAAAAAATAATAAATAAAGAAATTAAAAAAAAAAAGATACTACAAGCTTCCTCAGTAGCATCAAGCTATTAATAACAAGGCTGGAGAATGTCTTCAATATTTACAATTGCAAGTCTCTCAACTACTAAATTACCAAATACACATTCTTTTTGCAAAATCATTTCCACTCCCAGTGTAGTGGTGCAGTGACCCACATGGGGCCATATACCCACAGCCAGTGGGCCGTATACCCACATACGCCTCTGTCTGAGCTCACTCATTAATTAATTCACATGCCAGGCTCACCTAGTGATCATAATACAATCCAAGCATTGTAGCCTACCTAGCAAAGTCCCTTAAGGAGTTCCTCCCAGAAAATCTTCACTCTATTACAATTCAGGAAGAACAGACGGGGCTGAAACACCACCAACCAGCCAGCTCTGAGCACAGGAGAAGCCAATGTTCAGCTAAGGTGTGAAAATCAAAGTCACACTGTTCTTCCATATGCTACTCTCCCTCCACTAAACATCTGCTTTCCTGTAGTTCTCCTAGTTTCTACTAGCAAATTTCACCCCAGGACAGGGGCAAAGAGAAATGGACATATCTACTCAGGGAAAGGGCTGGTGGCCTGTCAAGATACAATGGGGCGGGGGGAGGGTGCACAGTGAAATAACCATGACACTGCTAGAAAAGTCACCCCAATGGGAGAGGAAGAGTCTACACACAGCAGCCTACCCTCTCCAAGTGGGCAGAATAGCAGTAGCCAGCCCAGGACCTGGCCATATGGTGGAACAATGGCATAGAGTTTCAGCAAAGAAAAACTGGCCTTGTGGTTTCTTCCACAGACCAGTTTCCTAAATCTAGCTGGGCAACCTTCCAATTTTACTTTAGATACCCTCATCTTAAGAGTCTATATAAGGCCAGCTGGGACTAAAGGGAGGAAAAAAAAAAGTCTATATATAAACTTAAGATGCTACTTGTAAGTAATAAGTATGCTTAGGTCCTAAACCAGTTTCTCATTTCATTATTAGATACTTTGGGTTCTATAGAAAGAACACTGATTAAGATAATTCTACACAAAGCTTACAGCCACAGGTATAGCCACAAGAACCTCTTATCAGTGGCTCGGCTCTGACAGACACCAGTTCTACATTCAGTATCTAGCTCAGCAGTGATGCCCACAAGGGAAATCAAAGGACACAGGAGGTTCAGGACAAAGAATGGGGGCAAGTACCATCAGTAAGAACAATTTCTTCTGTACATTATCCTATCGGACTCTAAAAGTGAACTACAAAAGACAAACAGCAATTCTTCAAAAAGCTTAATTTCTGACCTTTCAAAAATGGTTCTTAAGTGCCCCCACTAAAGAATCAAGCAGGAAATAAAAAACACCCCAAGAGCCCACAGAAATGATACGTCACCTTCTGCCTATTTTTACTGGGAAGTGATAGGGACACTCACACTGACGTTCTCCTTCTCGCATTCTTCACGGGTTTCCTGGTGCTCTCGAAGAGCCCTTTGGATGCAAGCATTCAAGCAGTGGCGAATGATGTGGATGAGCTTTGCTAAAGTGGTTAAGATAAGCAACAATTACATGTTTCCTTTTACAAAATTAACTTTCTAATTAGAAGATTATAATCTCAAATAGTGTTAAGTACTACTTTAAGGAAAATCATCAACAAATGCAAGAAAACATGCACTTGTGAAGACTCTAACATGCACTGTGCTCTAAGGGAGAGGCAGCAGGAGCTGGAAAGCAGCAGAGGTCCAGACCTATGTTGGTGCAGGCGGTGTGCTCGTGGGCATATTGATAGAACCTCCTGGCAGCTCCACGATTCATCTGGATCAGTGTGACACAGCGCTCACACCACACCTCCTCCGGCTGGTTCACAGGCAGAAAAGAATTGAAGATGAGGCTCACCAAGCGCCGAGACACAGATCGAGAATCCATTTCCAGGCGAACCAGAATGTCCTCCATGGGACATATCTTCCAAAACTGGGGTGGGGAGGGGGGATGATGACACACATATAGAAGGAAACGATCAATAGGTCCTGAAATCTTGAAAACTAAAGTTTCCAGAATATAACCAAAGAACTAATTTTTATTTAAAGAAAGCCCATTCCGATGAGCTATACTAGAATCTGACTTTTCTGTGAACTAATTTTAAAGAAATGCCACCAAGTAAGGTACAGCATGAAGCTGTTGAGAAAATCAACTACAATTACTTACAGACATGATTAAATACAAATGATCATTGATTATCAAGGGAATCATTTTTACATCTGTTATAATGCTGTAATTAGCCCATTAATATGAAAACAAATTTTTGTGTTACAGTTCACAAAGACACCTCATTTCTTTTGTTTGTTTTTTTGAAACAAGATCTCCCTTTAGTCCCAGCTGGCCTGGAGCTTGCTATGTAGACCAGGCTGGCCTTGAACTCACAGAGATCCAGCTGCCTCTGCCTCCCGAGTGCTGGGATTAAAGGCATGCGCCACCACGCCCGGCCTAAGATGGTTCTTAGCCATCATGTGGGTGCTGAGAATTGAACCCAGGTCCTCTGTAGTTAAGAGCAGTTAGTGCTCTTAACTGCTGAACCATCTCTCCAGCCAAAGACACCTCATTTCTACTTCTTAGAAGCCCACTCTCTCTCGAACACCCCAAACTTCTGACCCACTCCTCTTATAGTGAGTAGCCTCTCTGTCAAACTCTGGAGTTCGCACAACCGCGTCCTTCAAGAAACAGACGTAAGCACTAGTTGGTTTTCTTGTTTACTCTCCGTGTAGCTGAAGATAACCTTGAACTGCCTTCGCCTAGGACTACAGGCCTGTGCCACTATATATGCTTTATGAGGTGCTAGGGTTTAACCTAAGGGCTCATGCATGTGAAGCAGGCATTCTACCAACTGAGCTATAGCCACAGCTCTAGCACAGACCAAAGGCACCCATCTAAATAGGTTCTTTGTGCATACAAGGCACAAGCTGTCACTCTGTACAATACACTAGCAGACCTGTGGGTGACAATGCTCCCAACAATGGATATTTCTGAGGACACCCAGGCACAAAGTATTATCATCTGCCCAAGCTAGTCTTGAACTTGTCTATAGCACAGGCAAGATCTTAGACCTGTCTCAGTAGTAGAGTATCTGCCTAGCATGTACTCACATATTCACCTGGATTCAACCCCAGTGTCAGGGGCGGGGAGGAATGAACTGGAGCTGGGGATTGGAACTTTGTCAGTAGAGTGGCCCATGCCTAAATGCCCATTTAGCATGTTACAAATACTTCCTTGTATTTTTTTTTAAAGTGGGCGGTTAAGATTGATTGATTCTATATGAAACACTCAAAAATTCAGTAATTCAAAGAATTGGCTGAAACAGTGAACTTGTGCTCAAAACAGTAAACTTCTGCATCAAAAATTTTAAGTGCCCAGCTGCCAAGGCCTGTCTGTTGTGCAGGTGGTCTGCTGGTAGCCCACCTCAGCAGGCACCATCCAATGCTAGGACCATAGAGAGGAACTGTGGGCGTAGATAGAAGGTCAGCCAGCGGCATATGCTATCCGTGCCCAACAGCCCAGGTGGGGACCAGTGCATGGGCCAAAAGATTCAAACCCACGCCCCCTCCCCGCTCAAGCTACTGATACTGAGGAGGAAAGTGTAAACTGCTGATGCTGCAGTTTAAAGCTGTTGGGAGGATACAGCAGTGTCAGTGATTGGAGGCTGCACAGCCAAAACTGAGGAAGAAACCCACAGGAAGCAAACTGAGTGACCAACCAATCCCCCATAGCAATATTTGAGATTAGCAACAGAAAGCAAACAAATAAACAAAGGGGGAAAAACAACAACAACAACAAAAATACACATGCCAAAAACACAACAGAAAAACAACATCGGAAAAGCTCAAAATAAATCCCCACCGAACCCAACCACTCCTGTAGAAGATCCCAACAATGAGATCTCTCTGGAAGGGAACCAAGATACTGACCTTAGAAGAACAATTGTAGACATTTAAAGGCTATAAAGAACAAATCAGAGAACTAAAGGGAGAGAACGAAAAACTCATGAAGGAACAAGCAGGAAAGAATGATAAATTCTGGAAAGAACTAAAAGAGATTGATAAACTCAGAAAAGAACTAGAGGAAGAGAAATACAAACCCCAAAAAGAACTAGAGGGAGAGAATGACAAACTCTGGAAGGAAATGGAAACATTGAAAAGATCTCAGGCTGAAAGGAAAAAAGAAACTGACCAGCAAAACAAGGAGCTACAAGAAAAGAATTAAAAGCTCCAAAACGAAGTGGAAATACTGAAGAAATCGCAGGATGAAATAAAAAAGGAAATTGAATATTCATCCAAACAGCAGGAAAGGATGGGAAAAAAGCCTTAGAAGCAGAATGGAAGAAGCAGGAAAAAGAATATCAGACCTACAGGATAACACGGCACAGCTAGAAACCTCAAGTAAAGATTATGAAAAATTTAAAAAACACAAGAGTGGAACAACCGGAAAATGTGGGACACCATGAAAAGATAAAACCTCTGCATCATAGGGATAGAGGAAGGAGAAGAATCCCAAGAGAATGGTATTGATCAGATCTTCAACAGAATAATAGAAAACTTCCCCAAACTGAAAAAAAAAAAAGACAAACCCATAGAAATACAAGAAGCACATAGAACACCAAATAGACAAGACCAGAAAAGAAATTCCCCACGTCATATCATAGTTAAAACACTAGATGCTCAAAACAAGGACAAAATACTGAAAGCCACCAGATAAAAACAACAAGTTACATACAAGGGGAAACCCATCAGAATCACACCTGACTTCTCAGTGCAAATCGTGAAAGCCAGAACATGGACCAAAGTATTCCCAGTACTAAATGACAATCCAGATTACTATACCCAGCAAAAATGTCAATCATAGTTGAAGGAGAAAGAACTCTCAGGACATAAACAAAATGAAAGAACACATGTCAGCCGGGTGTGGCAGCGCACGCCTTTAATCCTAGCACTTGGGAGGCAGAGGCAGGCGGATCTTTGTGAGTTCAAGGCCAGCCTGGTCTACACAGTGAGTTCCAGGACAGCTGAGGCTACAGGGAGACCCTGTCTCGAAAAGACCAAAAAAAAAGAACACATGTCAAAAAAACCAACACTTCAGAAAATACTCGAAGCAATTCAAAGAACAGAGGAAAGGAGCAACTATCCTTAAGCAACCCAAGAGACGAATTACCAAAAGCGTAACAGACTAAATAAATACCTAGACCAAGAATGCAAACAAAAAATAAGTTGAAAAAGGAAACAACACACATCTCTCAATAATATTAAATATTAACGGTCTAAACTCCCCAATCAAAAGACATAGACTGGGAGAATGGATTAGGAAACAGAATCCATCTATATGCTGCCTCCGAGAAACCCATCTCACCCAGACAGCACCTTAGAGTGAAAGGGTGGAAAAAAATATTCCAAGCAAATGGTACCAAAAAGCAAGCAGGAGTGGCTATATATTCTATATTCTACTATCAGACAAAATAGACCTCGGAGTAAAATTAATCAGAAAAGACAAAGGGGGCTCATTATATCCTTATCAATGGAGCAATTAACCAAGAAGATCTCACAATTTTAAATATTTACGCACCAAACTCTGGTGTACCGAACTTTATAAACACAAGCCTGCAGGACCTCAAGATACAGATTAATCCCAGGACGCTAATAGTGGGGGACTTCAATACCCCACTGAGCCACCTGGATAGGTCTACTAGACAAAAAATAAACAAACATCAGAACTGAACAACACAATACACCAAATGGACCTCACAGATATTCCATCCAAACACCATATACTTTCTACTCAGCACCCCATGGAACATTCTCCAAAACTGACCACATACCGGGACACAAAAGAAATCTCAACAAATACAAAAGGATTGAAATTATTCCATGCATTCTATCAGACCACAATGCAATAAAGCTCAATATTAACACCAGGGTAAGCCCTACTAACTATAAGAACACATGGAGACTAAACAACACAATATTGAATAATGAGTGGGTCAGAGAAGAAATAATGAAATAAAAGCATTCCTGGAACTAAACAAAAATGACAATGCAACACAACAAAACCTGTGGGATACATAAAAGTCAGTCCTAAGAGGGAAATTTATAGCCGTAAATGCCCACATTAAAAAAAAAAACAGAAAGAGAACAAGTAAATGATCTAACACTGCAGCTTAAAACTCTTGAAAGACAACAAAAATGAATCCTAAACCCAACAGACAGGAAGAAATAACAAAAATCAGAGCAGAAATCAATGAAATAGAAACAAAGAAAAAAAAAAAAATCAATGAATCCAAAAGCTGGTTCTTTGAAAAGATAAACAAAATAGACAGACCTCTAGCCCAGTTAACCAAAAGAAAGAGCAACTCCAAATCAATAGTATTTGCGATGAAAGGGGAAACATCACAATAAAGAAAAGATCCAGACAATCACACAAGAATACTTCAAAAATCTATACTCTACTAAATTTGAAAACCTAAGAGAAATGGATGAATGTCTGAAATTCTGGGATTCGCCAAAGCTTAACCAAGAAGAGACTGACAGTTTAAACAGACCCATTACACTTGAGGAAATTGAAGATGTAATAAAAAGCTTCCCAGCTAAAAAAAGCCCAGGCCCAGATGGCTTCACAGCAGAATTCTATAAAACATTGAAAGAGGTCTTATAACCATTACTACTTAAACTTTTCAGAAGGATACAGACAGAAGGAAATATCCCAAATTCCTTCTACAAAGCCAGCATCACTCTAATACCAAAGCCAGACAAACACAAGAAACAAGAAAGAAAACTATAGACCCTTATCATTGATGAACACAGAAGCAAAATTCTCAACAAAATACTTGCAAATCGTATACAGACCCACATCAAAAAGATCATCCATCATGACCAGGTTGGATTCATACCAGAGATGCAGGGATGGTTCAACATATGTAAATCAATAAATATTATAAAACACATAAATGGACTGAAAGACAAAAACCACATGATCATCTCAATTGATGCAGAAAAAGCTTTTGACAAAGTCCAGCATCCCTTCATGCTTAAATAGAGGGAATTGGACTGGAGGGATCATTCCTCAATGTAATCAAAGCCATATACAAGAAACCCATAGCCAACATCATCCTAAATGGAGAAAAGTTGGAAGCATTCCCTTTAAAGGTAGGAACATGGCAAGGCTGTCCACTATTGCCACTCCTCTTCAATGTAGTGCTTGAAATGCTTGCTAGGGCAATAAGGCAAGAAAGCGAAATTAAGAGTACTAATTGGAAAAGAGGAAGTAAAACTATCCCTTTTTGCAGATGATATGATAGTTTACCTAAGGGATGCTAAAAACTCTACCAGAAAACTCTTAGAAACAATCAAAACTTTCAGTAAAGTGGCAGGATACAAAATAAACCTAGAAAAATCAGTAGCCTTCCTTTACACCAAGAATAAGCAACTGGAGAAGGAATATAAGGAGACCTTCCCAATCACAATAGCCCCCACCCAAAAAAAAATTACCTAGGAATAAACCTAACCAAAGACACCGAAGACCTCTACGACAAAAAATTTTAAAACCCTGAAGGAGATTGAAAATGACATCAAAAGATGGAAAGACCTCCCATGCTCATGGATTGGAAAAATATAGTAAAAATGTCCATTCTACCCAAATTAATATACAGATTCAATGCAATCCCAATCAAAATCCCCATGAGCTTTTTCATAGACTTAGAAAAAAAAAAATCCTTAAATTCATATGGAAAAACAAAAGACCCCGAATAGCTAAAGCAACCCTGAGTGAAAAGTGCAATCCTGGGGGGATTACATTACCAGACTTCAAGCTATATTACAGGGCTATAGTCATAAAGACAGCCTGGTACTGGCAAAAAACCAGAACCATTGACCATTGGAACAAAATTGAAGATCCAAACTTGAGCTCATATAACTTCGGCTACCTCATATTTGACAAAGGGGCCAAAAAAGCTCAATGGAGGAAAGATAGCATCTTCAGCAAATGGTGTTGGCAAAGCTGGATCACCATTTGTATAAGAACAAAATTAAACCCCTACCTTCACCCTGTACAAAAATCAACTCCAAGTGGATCAAAGATCTCAATGTGAAGCCTGAAACGCTGAAGGTGATAAAAGAAAAAGTTGGCAACAACCTACAAGACATAGGTGCAGGAGGAGACTTTCTAAACCAGACAGCAGCTGCACGGGAAGTAAGGTCAACAGTTGACAAGTGGGACCTCATAAAACTCAAAAGCTTCTGTACAGCAAAAGAAACAATCAAGGAAGTGAAGCGAAAACCCACAGAGTGGGAAGAAATCTTTACCAGTGACACATCTGACAGAGCATTAACATCAAGAATATATAAACTACTCAAAAAACAAAGAAGACGACAAATGACTTACTCAAAAGATGGAGTAAAGAGCTGAACAGAGTCTTCACCAGTGAGGAATTAAAGATGGCTGAGAAACATATTAAAAAGTGTTCATCATCATTAATAATAAAGGAAATGCAAATTAAAACCACTCTCAGATATCATCTCACTCCAGTACGGCTAGCTAAGATCAAGAAAACAAAAGATAACAGATGCTGGAGGGGTTGTGGGGAAAGGGGAACACTCATCTACTGCTAGTGGGAATGTAAACTTGTACAACCACTATGGAAAGCAGTGTGGAGAACCCTTAAAAGACTCGGAATGAGCTTACCATCTGACCCAATCATACCACTCCTGGGTATATACCCCAAAGACTCATCCTACCAGAAAGATATATGTACATCCATGTTTATTGCAGCTCTCTTCACAATAGCAAAGAGCTAAAACCAACCCATATGCTCCTCAACAGATGAGTGGATGACAAAAATGTGGTACATCTACACAATAGAGTACTATTCAGCGATAAAGAAGGATGGCATTATGAACTTGGCAGGTAAATGGATGGAGCTCAAAGTCCCAGAAAAAAAATGGAGAATGGTTTCCCTCATTTGTGGACGCTAACACCAAATCCCCCAGATGAAAGGCAAGCTGAACAACAGTATGGTTATATTTTTGGTTTATCTGAAAGCAACTATGTTGTTATAATGTGAATCCCTCAGTTGGCTCTAGAATCCACCCACCAATTATTTTCAGACTCTGTAATTACTGTATATGGGTGGAGAGTATGTATCCATATTTTAGAATATGAAATTAACAGAGGAAAATGTGAATTCCTAAGCATAAAAAAAAGACTGAGAGAAAAATTCAGGACAGTTATGACAGAATACATGATCTGGGATGGTTTGGGATGGGGTGGGGGGAAGGGATAGGGGAATATACCTGAACAGAAATGAAAAATGATGTATGAAATACATAAAACATCAATAAAAAAAAAAAAAACAGGAAAAAAAAATATTTTTTAAAGAGACAGGAAAAGATCAAAAACATGTTTGGCAGAATGCATGAGCTCTTGGGGGTTGGGGGGAAGAAGGAGGAATGGGTCTAGACTTCATTGGAAATTTTGTACGAAATGTACAAAGCTTCAATAAAAATTGGCTTTAAAAAAATAAAATGCCATGTAATTAATAGTCAAAAAAATTAATAAAAAATAAAATTTAAAAAAAGTGTTTCCAGCCAACTTTTTTTGTGTGTGTCTTTATTGAGACAGCATCTTCCTGTAGCCCCAGCTGGCTCAGAACTCTCTATGTAGACCAGGCTGGCCTTGAACTCAGAGATCTGTCTGCTTCTGTCTCTTGAGTATTAGGATTAAAGGTATGCACCACCATGCCCAATGTCTAGCCAACCTTTTCAAAGCAGTATATATGTGTTTACTAAGAGCTGAATATTTATAAAACACAACAAATATTTCAATATTTTTATATGTTTTTTAAAATTTAAAAAAGTAAAGGTGGCGAGCAAGGTAGCTCATCAAGTAAAGGTACTTGCACAGGCTAAGAACCAACCAAGTGAAAGAAAAGAACCAACTCCTAAAGCTGTCCTCTGATCTCTACAATGGTACACACACACAATAAGTGTAAAAAAATAAAATCAAAATAAAGTTTAAAACTTATCAAATGGCTAAAATGTTGATTGTGAAAGCTCTTAGAGTGAAAACTGGCTTTCTCTGGGATGGACATAAATGCACATACTTACCTTTGCAGCTCTCACAGCTTTGATTTTCAGCAACAAGTCCACGAAAGCCACCCTTACTTTCTCTGAATTATCATGGAGACTGTATCTGAGTGTTGGCAAAAGCTGTTCTAATAATGGATGACTAAGTTTGTTATCCAAAATAATTGGCAGACACTACAAAACAAACAAAAAACCAGAAAGAAAAGTAGAAACATCCATTTAAGATGATGACGAGGTTCCACCCTTACCTGGAAACAACACTTGTCTCACACCAAAGGCTTTGGAGTTGGCAAGATGGCTCAGTAGCTAAAATGCTTGCTAACAAGCTTAGTGACCTGAGTTCAACCATGGAAGGAGAGAGAAACAACTCTGACAACCTCCACATGCACACTACATATTCACCATGGCACATATACCAACACACATCCACATGCTCACTCACACAAATACAAATAAATGTAATTTTTAAAAGGCTTGCTTTTAGAGAATTAATGTAGTTTCAATAACTAATCAATAAACATACAAATAACTAATAAATATACAAAATAAAGTATAATCCCTGTGCAAGGACTTTTACATGCTGGCCACGTATAAAGATGGCCCTGAGACAAATGAAGGAGACAAAGGTTCATGCTTGGACACTAGGTTGGTGGTTAGCTCAGTGAAGAAGAGACACTGAGGCCAGGCTCAGTGACACAAGCAGGGACCTTCAACATGTTCAATAGTTCTGAACTCTTCTAGAGTCAAAGGTACTTGGTTAGGCCCAACCAAGCCCTATACAATGAGTCCACCCATTGTTTCACTAAATATTAAAGGAGTTGATAAAAGAAATCTTCAAGGAAGGCTCAGGAGGTTGAGCATTCAAGTCTAGCAAGGGTTACAAACAAAGACCCTGTGTCAAGAGGCAAAAAGGAATTATTCAGACCTTCTCTTAGCCAAATTGTAGATGGTTTCAAGTGTTCTTAAAAGAACCAGAACATGCTAGAAACCTTTCTAGACATGAGGCAAGTGTCTGCTACAGATAAGAGGAAATACCAGCTTAGGACCTGACCATCTACATATACCCCCTAAGCTCTTCTACCTTTTTTCGAGGCTATAAAGGATACTTCTGCAATTTATCAGAAATGTATGCTGGGTGTGGTGGCACATGCTTTTAATCCTAGTACTTGGGAGGCAGAGGCAGGCGAACTCTATGAGTTCAAGGCCAGAGTGGTCTATATAGAGAGTTCTAGGACAGCTGGGACTGCAGGGTGACCCTGTCTCAAAAAGGCCAGTTAATGTATGTGCAGCTCCTACCCTAAAGCACCATGGCCAAAAGAACTGACATGACTCTTGCCAGGGCCTCTCCTAGCCTCCTCCAGCCCAGACCACTCTGAGCCCCCATGAACACCCTAACTGCAACACAACTGACTCCTCTACTCCAGAGCACACCTGTCTCAACAGAGGACCACCTAACAGACGAACTTCAATGTGATTTTTCAGGGGCTTTCTCAGGTCAGAGGTAATAAGTCAATAAACAGGCCTGGAGTGGTGTCCCATGCCTTTAATCCCAGCACTAGGAAAGCAGAGGCAGGTGAATCTTTGTGAGATCGAGGCCAACCAGGTCTACATAGTGAGTTTCAGCAGCGCTGGCTACTCTTGCTTGGATTCCAGCACCTATATGGGGGCTAACAACCACCCATAACTCCAGTTCCAGGGCATCAGACATCTTCTGACCTCTGCCAGCACTGTACAACATGGAAGCACTTAGATCCATGTAGTCAATACACTCATAAAGATAATTTTTTGAAACATACAAAATAAAGAATAATACCTGTGTAAGGACTTTTACATACTGGCCATGTGTAAAGATGGCCCACCCCCGAGACAAATGAAGGAGACAAAGGTTCATCCCTGGACACTAGGTTGGTGGTTACGTGAACACTAAAGCCAGGCTCACTGATGCAAGCAGGGACCTTCAACATGTTCAACAGTTCTGGACACTTCTAGAGTCAAAGGTACTTGGTCAGGCCCAACCATTAGCCCATTAGCACCAGCCACAAGCCACATACAAAGGCCAGGTTATATCCCTTCACCTATACCTGAAAATAGTGAACTCAGCCCGGTTATACATTCATGGCACTTCTCTAAAATATCCCACCAAGGCAAAAAAAAATTCTATAGTGCTGGTAAAATGGACCCAACCCAACAATTAGTACTGTGTCAAGTGGGTACTCTGTGTAGAAAACTTTTTTGAGAAAGGGTCTCTATACAGCTCAGAAAAATCTTCAAACTCAATCCATCTGCCTCAGCTTCTTGAGTACTATTGGCATTATAGGCCCGTGCCACTACACCTGGCTAGAAAACATTTTGTTTTTTTGGTTTTGTTTTTGTGAGACAGGATATCTCCCTGTAGCCCCAGCTGGCCTGGAATTCACTCTGTAGACCAGACTGGCCTTCAACTCAAGAGATCCGCCTGCCTCTGCCTCCAGAATGATAGGATTAAAGGCGTGTGTCATGACGTCCAACTTAAAGATGGTTCTTAGCTGCAATGTGGGTGCTGGGAATTGAACCCAGGTCCTCTACGAGAGCAGTCGGCACTCTTAACCACTAAGCCATCTCTCCAGCCTCTACAAAATACTTTAAATTTGGGTTTTAAAGTGTTTTCTAGGGGCTGCAGAGATGGCTTTTGGTTTTACTTCAGAAGTACAACCAAAGTATCAATAGCTGTTCCATGGTATTGTTTAGGAAATATTGACAAGAAACAACACAGACACATTTTTGTGCTAAACGTTATCTCTATTGAGTGGAAAAGTAAGTGACTTTCTAAATTATCTTTCCTGTTCTGTATTTCCTACAAAAATCTCTGTAGTTCTACAAAACTATTCTGTAATAATAATAATAATAATAATAATAATAAAAATGTGTCCTGTTAAAAGGCTCACCTTAAAGACAGAACAACGAACATCAGCTGAGCTTGTATCAAATGCCAGCTCCCCTGTGACTTTCTTCAGGAGGTCAACTAGAATGGTGGGGGGCATCATTTCCCAGTATTTACAAGATATTTTAGAAACACCAAGGATGCCTGTGGAACGGACCATCGGGTAAGGATCTTCTAAAAGGCTCTACAAGTAGGAGGGAGGGAAAAAGGCTTACAAATCTTAAATCATTATAACTTAGTAACAAATACTTTAAAAGTTACAGAAATACTGGCCATACAGTAGTCAATGTCCCTAGGTATCTGAAGGGGGCTAATTCTAGGATGGCCAACCCAGGATACCACAATCTGAAGCTTCTCAATCCCTTACATAAAGTTACATAATATCAGCCCAAGTCTTCCATCACTTCAGGGTTTCTTGCATTATACTAATACCACATAGGGAATAAGGGCAAGAAATAACATCCATACATGTTCAATACAGGAACTTTTGTTTTGAGTATTTTCAATCTGTAGATGTCTTAGATGACAAGAATGAGATCAATGACTTACTAGTCACAAAGCTGTGAAGTTAGAAAGGCCAAAGTGGTCCACATCCCAAATGGGGACAAGGCATGCACATGCACATACCTGAAAGCTACCTAGGGTGATAAATAATGCAATGCTACAATAGCGGACTAACAAGAAGAAGAGAAACTGGATTCATGCTTCTGTAGACATGGGGAAAATGGGCACTCCTCTGCCAAATGGCGCTGCTGGGAAGTGTGGTCCCTGTAGCTACAAGGCATGTAAACTAGTAAGTATGGACACCCCACCACAGCAAATACATACATACAGCTCTTCAAACTGCTTCTGAATTTCACTGTCCATTTCAGTGGCAAGGAAGTTTGGATCTCTAACAGGAAATGCTTCAACAAACAATAGTGCAGCATTGGATCGAACTTCAGAATTCCTGGCCTATAAAAATAAAAGAATTTTTGAATCCCAGAGACCCCATCTGAAAAATAGGAAAAAATTTTATTTATACATTGTTATGAGTGTTTCCCTGCATGAACGTAAGTATACCACATGTGTACAATGCCCACAGAGGCCAGAAGAGGCCATTGGTTCCCCTGGAACTGGAATTATGGAGAGATGTTAGCCACTATGTGGGTATTAAAAAAGGAACCAAGGGGCCGGGTGTGGTGGAGCACACCTTTAATCCCAGCACTGGGGAGGCAGAGGCAGGCAAATCTCTTTGAGTTCAAGGCCATCCTGGTCTACAGAGCAAGCTCCAGGCCAGTTGGAACTAAAGGGAGACCCTATCTCAAAGAAAAAAAAAAAAAGGAACCAGGGTCTTCAAGAGCAGAGCAGTCCATGTTCTTAACCTTTTGAGACATCTCTCCAGCCCAAAAGGAAGAAATTTTGTTACAAAATTCCACCGAACACTGTCTCTAGTCTTATTTTCACTGCCTTGATATGTTTCTAAATTAGCATGCCTGCAGTTTAAAGCACATTTGTTACAGCCTCCACTTGGAAACAATGTTTAAAATGTTACCTTCAGTCCTCTCCACAGGATGGGTTTATACAACCTATACAGCATCTCTTCCACACCCTGGCGGACTTTCAGTTGGTGAAAGTAACTCAGCACCTGAAGGCCAAAAAAAAAGAAAGGTTGTGCTGTTCTTTTAAGAACACATGTGCCCCTTTTCTAAGCCTAGGGAACAATCTGCGGAAGAGGGGGTGTGGTATAATGTAAGGGCTGCGATTGGGGTGAATGGTGAAACTACAACAATATAGACTGGACACTCATTTGATCAACTTGATTGAACATACAAGCCCCCCCTGCTGGATGGTGGGACCCATGAGCTGTGTGGGTTTGGGCACAACTGCTCGCAAATTGGTTTTACATGAAGGATGCTTGTACTCACAGATTATCACTTATTGTTAAAAAAAATGAAAAAAAAAAAAAAAAAGAGAAAGATACAGAAAAGTTACGGTAGAATGCATGATCTGGGATGCGTAGGGGTGGGGTGGGGGGAAGGGAAGGGGATATATGCCTGAACTGAATTGGAAAATGATGTATGAAATACACAAAGCATCAATTAAAAAAAAAAAAAAAAACACATGAATGAGCTGGGTGTGGTGGTGCAGGCCTTTAATCCTAGCACTTGGGAGGCAGAGGCAGGCGGATCTTTGTGAGTTCAAGGCCAGCCTGGTTTACATAGCAAGTTCCAGGACAGCTGGGGCTACAGGGAGACCCTGTCTTAAAAAGACCAGGAAAAAAAAAAAATAAATAAAAATAAAAAAGAAAGCATGAATCTGGGGCTGGAGAGATGACTCCTGGTGACACTTGCTGTTCTTCCAGAGGATCCAGATTCAATTCCCAACACACACACACACACACATATGCATATACGGCAGCTAACTATTAACTGTAACTCCAGTTCCAGGGAAATCCGACACCCTCTCTGGCCCTCTCTGGCCTCTGTAGGCCCGGCCCTGCACACACACACACACAGTGGACTTACATACATAAGAGCAAAACACACACATACACATAAAATAAAAGTAATATAAAAATAGAAAAGTATGAGTCATGTATGCAATGGTGTACCCCCCAGGAGGCTGAGAGAAAAAGATAGGGAGTTTGAGTCAGCCTAGGCTACGGGAGAGTTGTTGGCTTTTTTTAACCATTTAAAATTTTATATATTCTTTTTAGTATGTTATTATTTCATACAATGTATTTTTATTGAATGTTTGCCAGTTATACAATATAGCTTGATCATATTTAAGATCCCTTCTCCTATCTGGACCCCTTATAGCCCTGCCACCAGACTTCAGGTACTGTCAATAGATATTAAGGCCTATCCAGCCAAGTTTGTGTCCCCAAATGTCCTTCAGTGTGCATCTACCCACTAGAGTCTGGTTAATCTAGCATCACACCCTTAAAGAAAAACAACTTCCCCTCCCCCAATACTGATCAGTTGCCAACAGTTTCTCAGCTAAGGTTGGGGCTTTTTATCCACTTCCCTACTAATATCCTGGGGTTCTGTCTGGCTTGAACCTGCATGGATCTTTGTAGGCTGTTACCACTCTATGAGCTCCTATGAGGAACTTCCCAGCTGTCTGGAAAACTATTTCTTTATGAAGAGTCTACCTTTAAAAAACAAACAAAAATGGAACCAGGACAAAGAATTATTCTGCCCTATGCCAGTCACCATGAGAACACTTGGAACATTCCTCAGCAAAACCTATAACAGACACAGGACAGCCCTGAACACAACAAATCACAAGAAAGAAATGAAGACTAAAATCCAGATCAACACCCCTGCACTCTACTACAACATAAGTGCCAATTTCCAGCCTAAAAGCCAGGCACAGTGGTGCATGCCTCCCCCCCACCCCCCACCCCCAGCTACTTGAGAGGCTAAAGCAGAAGAAAGCTGGAACTCAGGAGTTCTAGGCTGTCTGGGCAATTCAACAAGACCCTGTCTCAAAAAACAATAAATATAACCTAAAATTCCTACTAGCCTATCATTTGCCATATAACCTCCAAAAAGCTGCTGTTCAAACCTGACTTTCAGGGGAGAATGTAAAGGACTCTCTGCCTCAGTGATCCCTCTTGACTCCCAGTGCTCAGTAACCCCACCACTGGCTCTGCCATCTACCAGGGACAGGCTTCAGCTCTCTCTGTCCACTTGTCATGAGCTGTCTCAACACTTCAGAATGAACAGGCTTCTTTCTATTCAGTGACCTTCACAGCAGAGGTTTAAGACATCAAGTTTCTCCCAACTTGAACAATCAGAAAACAGACCATTCCTCTCTCCTTGACAGTCAGAATCTTCTCACTCACAATTCTGTATAGACTCTTGACCCCAGCAACAATCAACTTTGCCTTACTTCTGGAACTCACTCCTCTAAGCAGTGAAAATCAGTGAAAAATGGAAAATGATATTAAACAGGCCACCATCCAGCCTATACCCTAGTAAGCTCACGTTACCTTCACCATGAAAGAACTGAAGCATGAGGATAGTCTTCTGATTGTTCTTTTGCATTTTGTTTTTAGTTTTACCTTTTTTTTTTTTTTTTTTTTTTTTTGTATTTTTGAGACAGGGTATCCCTTTTAGTATAGACCGGGCTGGCCTGGAACCCACAGAGATCCACTTACCTCTGCCTCCCGAGTACTGGAATTAAAGGCATGAGCCACCACGCCTGGCGCATTTTGTTTTTTAAGACAAGGTCTTACTATGTCTCCCAGACTGGCCTCCAACACATGATCCTCCTTCTCAGTCCCCAAAGCACTGGGATCACAGACATACCGCCACACTCAGGTTGCCTGATTTCTGCTGAGTCTCAGTGGTAGTGTGATTTCATTTTTGTGTACAATATTATGTTTTGGTATCAATGGTGTTCTCATTTCATAGAATGACTTTAAAACTGCGTCAGAAACACATGCCACAAAGTCACTCTTAAAAGCACAGTTCCTGATGTAATAACAACAGAACATTTTCTTTCCTCACTGCAGTACTGGTAAGAAAGAAAACAGCCAGATACCAAATACCAAAAATTCTGAGAAACCTTCATGGCAGAGGAAAAGATAAATTTCGAATTTATCTAAAAACAAAAAGAATAAAACCATGATATCAACAATTTGCTCACAACTGATGGTTAAAGGTGCCTCACTTACCTCTCGTACTTTGGAGTGTACTGGAGACCTCCTTGGGAGGTGAATGCCATGGAACATGAAGTCCTGTATGCAGGTGTTTTCAATGGTCTGAAACAAAAACAATGGCGGAAACTTGGCCCATATACCTAAGAGTAGTGAGAGAGGTGGAGATCTGGGTAGAGAATCTGACCTGTTACTCTCAGTCGGGAGACAAAAGTGTGGATCCTTCTGTGACAGCTCTTACTGTATCTATGCTTCTCACTATTCCTTTAGTTTCCATTTACGAAGACAGGACTTAGCTGTTTCTGCCTCTGATGAAACAGTGAATCTGACAGCAAGGCAAGCTGCCCACTATCACTAGAAGCCAGCTCAATCAGGTAAGAGTTCAGAGACTGGGAGAAAGGAGTGTGCACAGGCCATCTGCTAAGTCTTCCTGACCCAGATGACATTTACAAGCATGAACCTGTTTCAAGAGCCTCTCCAGAAACACAGTGGAAATGCCTTTACAGTAGAGGTAGGTCTTTTGGCACTGGGCTGCCAAGGGTTGGGTCAGAAAGAGATGTGAAAATTTTCTTTGACAGCCCACAATGCTAAAAGCCTCAGGATGAATTAACAGAGGAAAAGTCAGGCCCAGAAGACCAAACATCTGTTACCCTACATTCCAGGACCCCAGGACTCCATGGCTTCAGGGAAGGACATGGAGCCCAAGCAAGTAGCCAGACGAGCAACATGGACAGAACAACTGAAAACATCAGAGACTCCACTTGCCCTGTGGCAGCCTCCCCACCTTCACCAGTCACTGCCAGCTCTCCAAAGAGAACAGTCAGGACAGATGACGGCTCACCAAGAACACTTTTAAGTTTAGAGTAAAAGTTTTACTTTGATAAGATAGCCCAGCCCCAGAGACATCAGAGTAAGGAGCAAAGCCTTGACTTCATACAGGCTACACATCTCAGTAAGGAGACAGCTGAGGCTGTGGCTCAACATGTGGGACAATGAGTCCAGACTGTACATTTCTAGCAGTATCACTAGCTGGCTTTATTTTCAGATAGACTAGGTATAAGTTTTAAACAGCCCTCCCTGAGTACTTTAGTAACTAGAATACAGCAAATATTTAATAGAATGAAAATACCTCCAATATTTTCCCTGAAGCCTTTTTCCAAGCCCTGAAATAAATTTCTGCAATGTGTACCATCAAAGACCTAAAAAAAAAAAAAAAAAAAAAAGTGTCTAAACACATTTAAATAATTACACTTTTACCAGATATCACTTCAGTTCCTTTCCTGCCCTAGGAAGAGTTCTGCAAATTATCTGAGATGTTACCCACCTGCAGGAGAAAGAGAAAGATGCCAGAACTAGGGAAAGAGGGTGTAGAGTGGAGATTCTTCCTCAGGAAAGGACTCACCAAGAACACGACCACTTCCTGTGACAACACAGACCCAGAGCTAAATTCTAAAGTCAAGAAACTTTAAATATGCTGGTAAGATGGATCAGCATGTAAAAGTGCTTACTGCCAAGCCCAATGATCTGAGTTAGATTCCTAGAACCCACATGGCAGAAGAGAATCCCTACAAGTTGTCCTCTGACCCCCACCTACACTTTTTAATACACCTATGCCCACATATATATACACACACACAATGACTAAATAAAGTAATTAAACAAAAAAAATTAAAATTAAGGGCTGGAGGGATGGCTAGGTGGTTTAAAGGGTGCACACTGCTCTTCCAGAGGACCTGAATTCAGATCCCAGCACCACATCACGCAGTTCACAACCACCTATTACTCCAAAATCCAGAGGACTAACACCCTCTCTCTGGCCTCCAACAGACAACTATACTCAGGCACTGAGGTGCAGAAGCCTATACACAGAAACATACACTGAAAAAAACTGAAACTTTAAACATTTTTGGCTTGGAGTCATTTTTGGACTTTTCAAGTACTAATTCCTTATATACTAGAAAACAGAATACAGCAAGAGCTTTACACTCAGGCATCCAGGCTCAAATCCTAACGCAGTGTTTACATGGCTGCCTGACACTGATGAATTTACTAACTACAGCCCACCTCAGAGCTATGAAGAATAACTTTGTAAGTATATTTTAAAAGATTTACTATTTATATTTTATGTGCATGAGTGTATTGCCTGCATGCATGTAAGTACACCTGTGTTATGCAATGTTCTTGGAAGTCAGAAGAAGGTACAGAATTCTCCTGGAACTGAAGTTACTGACAGTTGTTAGCCATCATGTGAATGCTGGAAATCTAACCCAGGTCTTCTCCAAGAGCAGCCAGTGCTCTTAACTGGTGAGCTATCTCTACAGAACGAAGAATAACTTTTTTTTTAAGCCAAATTTTATTGAAGCTTTTGTGCACTTCATACAAAAGTTCAAATCAAATCTAGACCCATGCCCCTTCCCTGCCACCCCACCCCACCAGAGCTTCATGCATTTGGCCAAACATGTTTTTCATCTTTTTCTTAGTCTCTCTCAAAATTCTTGATTCAGAAGTTTACTGTTTTGAGAAGTTCACCGTTTCAAGAAGTTCACCGTTTCAGTCAGTTCTTTGACCTAGTCTTTTTGTTGTTGTTGTTGTTGTTATTCCTTCCAATATGCATCACTCCAAAATATGCATACATGCATGCCATATATATCACAGGTTTTAGCATCTTCAGCTTATGATCTTTTTTTTCTTTAATTCAGCTGAAAGATGTCGTGTTGGAAGGCTCCTCCTTGGCAAGCCCAAACCGCCCTTGTGCTCCACACTGGGGTTTTCCCTTCCCATGATCACCAAATGAGGTCCAGTAAGCACCACATCCTGTCTTGATCTTCCTGCACTGGTCTCTGTGATACAGCCTGGGTAGTACAACAATGGCAGTCTATACTCTGAAGGGGCTGAAACCCCAGTAGTAGCTCAGTCCACAAGTTGGATATCTCAGCAGTCTCCATCTGACACTGAAGGTATGGAGGATTCTTGGAGAGACATGAGTCTTCAGTCCATATTGGAAGGTTGAAAAGCTGTGTCTCATGTCTCTGAAGGATGGCAAAAGCAGTGGCAGCCACAGGGTAGCTGCACTTGCCAGTAAGATAGGCAAAACAACTGTGCTTTTTTTTTTTTTTTTTAACTTTTTATCTTTTTACTAAGATCTCAAGTTTTATACCTGAAGTACAATTTCTCAGGCCTTACTATTTATTTATTTATTTCTGGTTATACTTTCCTTTTTGATATTTAGGCCACACAGCCCAGATTAACCAAGGTTTTTCTCAAGGTCATTTGAGGATTTGGTCCTCAAGGGTCAGTCAGGTTTTTTTTTTTTTGGGGGGGGGGAGCCCCTGGCTCCTTTTGGCTTTTCATTTACCAGTTCCATCCACTCAAGAACAAAGTCAGGTCTGGCTAGACCAGGCTTCCCTTTTTGAAGCATGAGCAGACTTTTCTCTTTATAGACTGGACACTGGATGAAATCCCATTAGCGGATCTCCAAGACCTTCCTGCACAGGAAGACTGGTGACTTACATTTGCAGGACATTTCAAGAGATGCCCCCACGCACAGTCCCCTGGAACTTATTGACCTCTGAGGGCAAGGAACAAAGTTATCCCTTAAGACCCTCAGCCAAATTGGTATGGGCATTAAGTATGGTCATTAAGAAGGGCTAAGTTACACCAGCCTGATACTTTTAACTACTGTGTAATATTTTAGAGAAGGCTTGGACAAAAGCTCAAGCAGCCCTGCACAAGAAATACTAAGAAGCACTCCCATAAAATAAATACTTTTAGACACAATTATCATGACAACTTAGTTTTTTCCTCATTCTTTTGATCTTCTATTACTCTAAAATATGCACCCATATACCAAAAATTCCTAACTCTGAAAATGGTAGCTTAGTTCTAGAACCTGTTTCTAGAACTAAGGGATTCACAATACAAGAGCACAGTTGCTTTCAGATAACAAGGAATATAACATTAACGTTGCTCAGTTTGCCCTACAACTAGGTAATTGGCGCTAGCATCCACAGATGAGGGATACCATTCGTCGTTTGTTTTTCTAGGACTATGCTACTTCACTTAACATGATTATCTTCTAGTTCCATCCACTTACCTGCAAAGTTCATGTCATCTTTATCACTGCATAGAACTCCATTGTGTAGATGTAACACATTTTCTCTATCCACTCATCAGCTGAGGGGCACTTGGGTTGGTTCCAGCTCTTAGCTATTGTGCAGAGAGCTCCAATAAACATGGCTGTGCATGTATTTCTGCAGTAAGATGAGTCTTGTAGGTATATATATACTCAGGAGTAGTATGACTGAGTCAGGCAGCAAGCTCATTTTGAGTCTTCCAAGGGTTCTCCACACTGCTTTCCATAGTGGTAGTACGAGTTTACATTCCCACCAGCAGTGGATGAGTGTTCCCCTTTCCTCACAACCTCTCCAGCAGTTGGTATCCTTTGTTTTCTTGATCCTAGCCAGTCTTATTGGAATGAGATGATATCTTAAAGTGGTTTTAATTTGCATTTCCTTAATTATTAGCCATGTTGAACAATTTTAAGATATTTCTCAGCCATCTGTAATTCCTCACTTTGAAGTCTCTGTTCAGCTCTTTGCTCCATCTTTTGAGTGAGTCATTTGTTTTCTTTCTTCATTTTTTGAGTAGTTTATATATTCTGGAGATCAATGGTTTGTCAGATGTTTCTGCGGTGAAGGTTTCCCTCCCACTCTGTGGGTTTTCTCTTTACTTCCTTGATTGTTTCTTTTGATGTACAGAGGCTTTTGAGTTTAATGAGGTCCCATTTGTCAATTGTTGACCTTATTTCCTGCGCAACTGCTGTCTGATTTAGGAACTCTTTTCCTACGCCTGTGTCTTGTAGGCTGCTGCCAACCTTTTCTTCTATCACCTTCAGAGTTTTGGGGTTCACATCGAGGTCTTTGATCCATTTGGAGATGACTTTTTGAAATTTTGTTTTATTTTGTTTTTTTTGAGACAGGGTCTCCCTATAGCCCCAGCTGGCCTGGAACTCACTCTGTAGACCAGGCTGGCCTTGAACTCAGAGATCTGCTTGCCTCTGCCTCCAGAGTGCTAGGATTAAAGGCTTGCACCACCACAGGGCAAGAGGTAGGGGTTTAACTTTATTCTAAAATGCAGAGGAAGTACTCAGCATACACTTAAGTAGATGCTCACACCTGCACGGCAGCTCTGACTGGGAGTGAAGAGGAACATGAGTGCTGGAACTTTGCATTTTGGCTGATCCCACCTACACCACAGGGCTTCTAAAAGTCACAGTTAAGCCTACATTCAACTAGACAGTGTACTCAATATCTAAAATGTCACCAAATACTAACAACATGAGCTCTGCTGGCATGCAAAGCTGTAACTGGCATATACTCTGACTTAAAAAAAAAAAAAAATCACTGCTTGTTTTTCTAGTTACTCCAGAGGCTGAAGTGGGAGGATCACCTACGCCCAAAAACTAGAGATCATGGGGCTGGAGAGATGCTCTTCCAGAGGACCCAGGTTCAATTCCCAGTGCCCACATGGCAGCTAACAACCATCCATAACTCCCAATTCCAGGGGATCCAATGCCTTCTTCTGGCCTCTGCAGGCTTTGACACAGGTGCACTTAAATACATGAAAGCAAACACATACCAACATTAAATAAAAGTCACCAGGCATGGTGGTGCATACCTTTAATCCCAGCAGATAGTCTTGCTATGGAGCCCAGGCATTTGGCCTCAGATGACAAGGCAGTCTTACTGCCTCAGCCTCCCAAGTGCTGAAATTGCTGGTGTGTACCATCACATCACCTCAGTTATGTTAGCATACTAGGAGCTTACAAAATTATATCCTGTGATAAAGGACTGTATCAGTAGTTAGGTATTGTCCTGATAGAAGAAATCATTTTTCCAGGAGTGACTACTGAATTAAAATTTTTAATTTGTAATAGGTCTCAAGATACTGTGTGCTTTGGCTATAGTGATCTTTAAAGATTTTTTTTTTTTTTGGTCTTTTTGAGACAGGGTCTCCTTATAGCCCCAGCTGTCCTGGAACTCACTATGTAGACCAGGCTGCCCTTGAACTCACAGAGATCCACCTGCCTCTGCCTCCCAAGTGCTAGGATTAAAGGCGTGCGCCACCACGCCCGGCCCAAATGGAATCTTTCAAAGTCAGATTAAGACAGCACAAAATTTTAATTACCTTTAATACTTACTTTTGTAATCCTGGTAACTGATTTTTAATGGTCCCATGGATCATTCTAATAAAGTTTATATTCCAACTAAAGAGAAAACTAAGAAACCTTCTTCCCTGTAAATGAAAAAATAGGGTAAGATAAACATAGTGGAATGTTCCTGTAATCTCAGCTACCTGGAGGCTGAGGCAGAAGATGACAAATCTGAAGTCTGCCTGGCAGACTAAATGACACCTTTCTAATAACAAACAAAAATTTGAGTGTTTAATTCATTCAAAGCCAGCTAACCCTAAAGAAGTCCATATCATCATCATTGGCACTGTACACAGGGCTGAGCTGGGGAAATGCTGCAGGAGGCATTCCCATCAGCAGACCAATTTGGCCACAGGCAGTCTTCCTGGGTAGAGGAGTAGCTTTACTGAGCTGCTCTTCTGTCCTCAAGAACCTCAGAGACAGAGACATACAGACTTTTGACAATGGTCCATAAATATTTCACTCTGATTATCACTGATAGTACATAAGCTAAAACCAAAGAGTGCTCAAGATCTAGCATTTAATATGGGAACAGACCTCTCATCAGTGTACTTTTATAAATGAGAACACCAAGAGTCAGATGGATAAACGGCCAGATGCTTTCCAGCTAGTCCTTCTGAATACAAAGCTTTAAGTCATAAAAGGCATTATTCACATGGTAATATGATCTGTGTGTATGTTACAAATCCAAAAAGAATGCATTTATACCTTGTGGAGTACCTCAAATATACTACCCAAGAACTTCCCCAGAGACAGCATCATAGTCTCTTCTCTGCTTACCAGCCCAGACTGTAGGCTTTGGGGTCCTAGAGATATGAAACACACCTTGATACAAATGAGGCACCTCTACCTACAACAGTATTCACTGGAGGTGCATATGGCTTACTCAAAATGACTGGAGAGCAACCTGACCAAATCAGTGACTGATTAACAAACTAAGTATACACCACGTATAGTGGTCTTTAATCCCAGCACCGGGGAAGCAGAGACACAGGCAGATGGATTACTATTAGTTCCAGACCAGCCTGGTATACATAGCAAGTTCCAGGCCAGTCAGGCTACATGAGACCTTCCCTCAAAAACAAACAAACAAACAAACAAATGCAGGCAAGAATATTGATACGTTAAAATAAAAGGAGCACAAGAATTACTTTCCTTTCATGGGGAGGAACTTTAATAGCACACATTACTTAGGTCTGTCATACATACCTGCATGTATGTGCAGGGTAACAAGTAATACTCAAGTGCTTATAAAGTCAGTAAAAATACATACGCATCTTTGTCTGACTCTGGGTGTTTTATTTTTTGCTTTTTTAAAAATTTTATTATTTTTTGTATGTGTATGAATGTACTGTCTGCATGTAGGTTTGTGCACCCGTGTCGTGCAATGCCAGGGAGGTCAGAAGAGGGCGTCGGATTTCCCTGGAACTGGAGCTAAAGATGGTTCTCAGCCGCATGTGGGTGCTGGGGATTGAAACTGGGTCCTCTGCAAGAGCAGTTGGCGCTCTTAACCACTAGGCCATCTCTCCAGCCCCCTGACTCTGTTATTAACTTATTCTCCCCATTTCCTAACAGTCCTGGAGAAAAAGAGATGTAAGCCTCATGCCTGTTGTCTTTCCAATGATGGTGCCTGTTAGGTCTGAGGCCCCAAGATAGGAATTAAGATGGGGTGGACTGCAAGGTCCTGGCTCTTCTCTTTTAGCTACTGGCATTTGCGAAAGTTCAAGAAGGCCCACACAAGGCACTGGAAAAGTGCTAACAGAGAGAGCACCAGATTCGCACCTCACCATCTCTCCTCTCTTGCCCTATAAGAAACCCCTAGCTTACCCCAAGGGGCATCTCCCTTGCCCTTTCGCTCCCTTGTTCCCTTGACCTCTTTCACCCCCATGGGCCATCAGGTTCAGGTTTCGTCCAAGAGCGCAGTTCCCTTCCTTTCCCTTACTAAAGCCTTCCCATTAATTTGAACTGACTCAGCCTTGTTGGGAAACCTAACAGTGACAGGAGCAACAACCTGAGGAAAGTGGCCTTCCCCACACATGCCTCATACCAGTGACTATACTGTTGCTTCTTCACGCATGCCACCTCATGTACTTCTCTCCCAGGAGTCTGAAAGAGGCACCCACTGTTCTCCAACCCTGAGGTTTTAGAATACCATCTATCAAGCAGCCAAGGTTAGGGACAGACTTTTTTTTTTTATTTATTTCCGTATGTGTATGAATGTACTGTCTGCATGCAAGTTTGTGCACCCGTGTCGTGCAATGCCGCGGAGGTCAGAAGAGGGTGTCGGATTCCCCTGGAACTGGAGTTCTCCTGGAATTGGGAGTTTCAGACGGTTCTCAGCCACCATGTGGGTGCTAGGGATCGAACCCGGGTCCTCTGTAAGAGCGGTCGGCGCTCTTAACCGCTAGGCCATCTCTCCAGCCCAGGGACAGACTTTTATGGTGGAGCTGGACTTGTACTAATCACACATGGGGCCAGACTGTTTGTACTAGTGAGGGTTAAGGCCTTGAAGAGTGCTCCTTGGAAGTTTTCCCAATTATATCAGAAGAAAGGGCTGTAAAGACACATCTACTGGGACACACATAGAACCCTAATACATTACATTATGATTGCCTTGCCCCCCAGGAAGAATACACAGTTCAGTCCACACTCCATAATCACTGTAAGTTGACCTCACTAACTATACTCTAGAAAACATGTTAATAAAAAGTTATATTCACTTAAATTTTTTAAAGTCGTCAGGGCTGGGAACTGAACCTAGAACTTCATGCTTATTAGGCAAGAGCTCTACCACTAAGATATAGCCCTACAAATATACTTTACATGAGAGTGTTTCCAAAATCAGAGATAGAGGTAACTCAGCAGTTAAGAGCACTTGCTTTCTTACAAAGGACCCAGGTTCAGTTCCCAGCACCCACACAGCAGTTAACAACCTTCTGTAATTACAGTTCCAGAGGATCCAATGCCCTGCTCTGGTCTCCATAGGCACTGCATGCACATGGTGTACTTGTACACACTCAGATAAAACACTCATAAACATAAAATGAAAATTAAAGGCTTAAAAAAACCAGATTTCCAAAATAGCATTTATATTAAGTATGTAACTAGTACCAAAAAACTATTATATATCACCTTTTTTCTCATGCTTAGTCTTTCAATCCACACATTTTATAATTGAGGCACAGGCACATCTCAACCACGAACTGACCATGTTATATCTGCTTGGTAGCCACTCATGGGAGTAGCCCAAGATGGGCAGTACAACAACAGGCCAGAAGCCAGTGGTTAGACTTCCTGAATGGTGGAAAAAGAAGTGGAGAGTACGGTGTGATAATAGTTTTTCTTTGTGTGTGTATATATATTTATTTAATTACATATATAAAAGTAGGATTATGGGGCCAAGGAAGAAACAGCAGCAGAGCATTTGCTTAGAATGCATGACGCCTTGGGTTCAATCAATGCCCCCCCCCAAAAAAAAACAAAAACAACAACAAAAAACATGGAATCAGGGCAGAGGACACATCTTCTCACATGGGGACATGTCTTCTCAGCCTTCCCTTTAATCACTTTAATTTAAAATGTAATTATGGTCCCCTCAGGACTGTCTCTACAACTTATCTGTTACCATCCAATTTAATAACAAAAATATACCAGAACTGGGAAGCACCTGCTCCATCACAGCCATCCAGATAACAGTACACAGCTGTCAATGGCTAGCTGGCTTTCCATGAAACAGCACAGTACCAACAGCAGCCACGAGAACTTGAGAAAAGCACCCACTGCCATCCCACCAAAAGACCAAACCAAAAAATACTTACTTCTTCTTTCTTGATGTAATTAACACTTATGAAGCACTCGAGTAGTGTATCTTTAATTTCTCTATTTTCCTCCAAATCATAATCAAAACAGTATAAAGCCTGATGAATACGCCAAAGCCGACACACATCTGCACCCTAGGAAACCACAGGATGAGAATGTCATATTCTTTAGTTCCTTATCTTTTATGACAATTGTATAATCATCAAAATGTAGGACATAATGACAAATGAAAACATTTTAAAATTTGAAATGTATCTTATAGTTCTAGAAAGCACTCTAGTTTTGGGTTTTCTTTTTTTTTTTTTTTTTTTTTTTTTTTTTTTTTTTTTTTTTTTTTTT